>CM035164.1:25458423-26001724 GCA_020205615.1 Panax quinquefolius | reverse complement strand
ATACCAGAAGTGCCTAACAATAATAATAGAGCGAACTTGTCAAGTGTTAGAGATTCCAAATTAACACTTGAAATGTGTGCTAGCATGTAGCCACAACCTCTCAGGCAAGCGTTAGTTATGTGTATGTGTGTGTGAGAGAGAGAGAGGTAATCTTGAACATACATTAATATCCACTCAAATTATCTCTGTTGGTACAAAATAGTACTCTCCTCGTTTCAAATTATAAGATCATTACTAACTTTTGAAAATCAATTTGAGACATTCAAACTCAAAATTGAGATAATTTATTAAAAATTATGAAATAATAAATTTTAAAATGAGTAATTTTTTTTAGATAGTTAACAATATTCATCAACATACTGACTAAATTAATAAAAAAAATTCACATCAATTTTGAATTTAAAAATATCTTTAGTCGACTTTAAAAAGTCACTAATCTTATATTTTGAAAGAGAGACTATAAAGCCTATACTATATAGCAGATCCAACTGTACAATGAAACATTTGGTTGAAGCCACAAAATCAGTTTAAAGAAAAGCAAATCCCAAAAAAATCTGGAAAAGTATCTTTTCATCTAATTTATATACTTAAATATCAAACTGAACGATAAAATAACAAAAAAATCTCATAGTTTTAAAATAATATATCATAAAAATTTAGAAAATAATAACAGAAATTACATGCTTGAACGTGGCTGTTTGATAAAGAGGTACACTCATTGAACCATAAGGATCAAACTTTCTCTCAAAATTCATCAACATTGTTGCGATACTTGGCTCTTCAGCTTCCTCCTCCGCCATAAAATTAAACTAAACTAATTAATAATCAGAAGTAAGCCCAAATCAAGCTACAATTAACACTATGACAACACAAACCTTTCTCAATTTCGACAACACTATCAACTAATGCCGATGCTTTCAAGCAGTTCAATACAACTTTCTTTGTAAACAACACGGAATTACCCTTACCGATAATCGGTTTTTTGCAACCGAAAAGTAAACTCCTAGTAGTCATGAACCCCTACAAGTTTAACATACATCAGAATTAGAATAACCCCAAAAACTCCCTTTTGTAATCAAATAAAATCAGAAAGAGAACGCCAGTCGGATATTATTTCACTATTGTCTTGGAATCTTCCAAAACATTGCTATCAGATTTTCTCAGATTTCAAAGAAAATAAGTTTTTTTTATATTCAAGTACAATTGGACATGCATTAATTTTGTTTATGTATTTGTTTTAGAAAGTTAATAATGCCATGCACACTGAAACTATTTTTCTAAAACATTTTATAATCATTGATGTGGTATACTCCACCTCAAAGATATTGATTACAAATTGTTTTAATGTAGTTTTCAATTTCACACAATACGTTAATATGAGTGACGCCACATCAATTTGTAGAATGGGCCATATCTCTAAAGATTATTCTTTGCATGCAAATAGAGAAACCTAAACAAAGTCAAAGTAGTAGTCATAGCCAGCAGCTCAAGAAATTTTCGGTTCATGAAACATAAACAAAAGGGTCCTTTCAATAATTTCAGCATTTCTTCTTTAATTATTTATTCAAAAAAGAAAAGCACATATATTTATTTATTATAATAAAGAGAGAGTTAGGAACTTACATGATCGTTAAGCTCATTTGGAAGAGTAGTGAAGAGGGATTTTACAGAAGAAGAAGAAGCCATCGCCATCGCCATAGCCACCTAAATTCAAAATGAGATCGTCATTTCAACTCATAATATGATATGACCAGGCTTTACATAGAGAGAGCAAAGTGAAGAGAACTTTGTTACAAAAAAAAAAAAAAAAATCTTATGCGCGCCTCTTAAGTGCCAAAAAAAAATATTTCTTAATCCAATAAATTGATTGACTAGATCGATATTTATTCATATAAAATGTGTTATATTTCCAAATATTGTTGAATAATACATAAACTATTAATTTCTAATATTCTTTTATGTTAATTGGTATATTGCAATACATAATTTTTCTTACCGTCTTCATCCATCCCTTCCATATTACATTATATGATACTTTTAAAATCAACTTAAGAAATTTTAATTTAGATTCTTTTAATTTTAATTAATACAATACAATGATGAATATTATAAATTATTTAAAAATTATTACTCATTATAAATTTCATTGTTTCATAATAACTTCTAATGACTCATTTTTATGTTTGAAAATATTTGAAAAGGGAGGGACTTGAGAGTATTAGTGTTTTTAATTATATAACACAAATTAAATTAGGTAACTAGAAAATATATTTTAAAATTTTCAGCCAAACAAGCTCAATTTAACCCCTATGAAAATTAGGGTTAGAAGTAGGCTGGGCTGAACTCAATATGAATCCGGGCTAGTCCGATTCAAGCCAAAACTAGGTAGCTAATTCGGGCCAAAAACGGACAAAAGACGGGTCTGAATTTAGCTCTCCGGCTCAAATTGTGCACTTCTTCCTTTAACATTTTAGTAGTTGTAACTGCGGCTATAAGCAATGAAAGAAAGTTTCAAAAAATTATTTATTTCTTTAATTTGTAGATTAATCAATTTCACTGAATTAAAGTTAATTTTTTAAAAAAATTGAACGGTGTCTATTTGTGGTGTCTACAAACTTGTAAAATTTATATAAATTGATAAATTTATATAAATTGATAATTTGTAAATTTATCTTACAAATTTAAATTTTTTTATATTGAATGGTGACTATTTGTGGTGTTTGAGTAAAAAAGAAAAGAATTAAACTCCAATTTGTAAGAAAAAATTTCAAATCCTCCTGTATTTACTATCTTTGTTTTTTTTTAAAATTAAAAAAACAAGGTTAAGAAGTCTTAGCAGTTTCTTTTAGATTGATTGCAACAAAGCGAGGCAATACAATCACTTTATAAATCAAAGGCAACCTGAATTACATAATAATAATAATACAAATATTTTTCTATAAAAGATAGAAATATAACAACAATTTGTGTGAGCATATTTTTCTGAATGCTGACTAAAATTACACGCACACATTTACATTACCCAAACATAGCTTCTAGCAGTTCCACTATAAGAAAGAATCAAAACACGAGCCAAGCCATGGAATTTTCTCCTTCATTGCCTGGATGATGATGATAACAACAGACAGTTAACTTCATATGTTCTCAAGGAAAAATAGAAATTGATAGTCATAAAATAGATTTCTTGGAAACATTATAGCAAGTCAAATATTTTGCTTTAATCCTCCAAATAAAGGAAAGTGCCCCAACAAGTAATGTAGCCAGTGTTAGATATCTCCACGTCTAACTCCAAAACAAACAGCTCAAGCACAAGGTAAGTCCTGATGTATTTTTCTCCCTTTAGCTAACTACCAAGTTGTCATTTGGATAGGGTTGAAGAGATTTTTCTTCATTTCTTACAAGTAAAAGGTGCAGCAATTTTGATAAAATGAACTGAGCAGATAAATAGATATGAACAGATGAGAAAGTTACCTTCCCCTTGACCTGGTACTTCTTCTAGTGGAGACTTGAGAATCGCTCTTTTGATCCTTCATGCTACTTTTCTTGACTCTGGACTTGGAAACACCTGCAAGAATATTGTTAAGTATTTCGACTAACTAAGATAATCATAATCCAGCAGACCTAAAAGCTTAAGACTACCTCTGAAATAAGCTTTGGGCGACTGAACCTTGTTGTCACCAGCTTCGAATTCAATCGCCTCACTGGAAGCATGTGAATTCTCTTCTGACTCCACATATTTTGTTTTTGGTACATAAGATGAAGACTCGACAATTACTTCCATTGATGGATCACTGACCTCACCATCTGTTCCATGTTCAAGAAATTCAAAGTTAGAGTCAAATCATGGGAAAACTAGACAAGTGTAGAAAAGTGTATCACATAACCATCTATGCAATAAAAATTTCTCCACAAACGAACCACTAAACTAAACACTCAAAAAAATAGGAGACAAAAAAATATCCTTAAAATTTGTAAATTTTATAAATGGTGCTCTTTTTGTGGAATAGGGGAAGTCGTAATCTTCTTAATTTAGAGCTATATAGACGACATGGATTCAAGTGGGAATAACAAGTACACCAACCTCCAGAGGTTTCGGATCCTGTACATTCCTCACCATCTTCCTTAGAAATCCTAATGTTTTCCAAGATTTGAACTTTTTGTTGATGGACTTCGGCATTTTTAGCCGTAATTTCTAGCTCCTTCTTTTCGATATGAAACTTATTTATCTTCTCCTCAAACTCCTCAATGCAAGCTTTAAGTTCTGGTTTAGCAAACTTCTTCGCCTGTTTGAGAATGTTTGAAAACATATTAACATGTACAGAATATAATAACTACTACTAATTAGGCCACTAAACTTGTAACAAATTTACTGATGCAAAATTAACAAGCAGTACCTTGTTGATTATATTTTTAAAATGATCCATCACAGAATCATCGGATAGGACATGCTCATATGTCTTAAATGAGTCCATCAGCTTTTTCATGCCCTTATCAGTAAAAGATAGCTGAGAGAGGCAGTAAGATATATATTCCCATTGCTTAATATCTGCACCAAATAGCAGTATACTAGTGAACAAAAGCCACCATTAGCTTCTAGGCTTCTCACCTCCAACTGAATATAACTAAATACAAGAGATAAAGTATAAATAGAGACCTGAAATATTGAAATTCAAAAAATAATGATATGCAGCAAAAAATAGAACTACAATTCAGAAATAATGTGCGAAATAAATATAACTAACTTTGTTTTTGCAAGTTGACATACTGAAGAAAATGTTTAAAAAGGGGAAGGCAAAAATGATAACCTCAACTCCACTTTAGAAAATGACTTAAGCCTCACTACATCACATTTATGTGGGAAAATAATCGTTACAGAGGATTTGCTAAACTGATGGCAAAAAAAGTAAGAATTTCATGCTTAGACTAGTATGCTTTCAACTGGTTACTCACTTGAATGGCACAACTAGTAATTACAAAACAAGCATATATTGGCAATCATAGTTACTGGAAACAGACCACAAAAATGGCTGGAAATTGAAATCAACATTTTACAAAACTTTCCAAGGCAATCATGACCTACAAATCTGTTCTGTACAGTGCTCTAATCTACAAGTCCAACATATCATGTAATTATTTTGTACCATTGCAGTTTAAGATATGCCTTGCCAATGCTTAAGAAGAAATAGACAATCAATAGTGTTTAATCTTATTTGGTACGACAATACTTTTGAAATGGCTGGCACAAGAAGATGAGCTCATACCAGCGCAAATGCTGGTATGAAATTCAAATTAAAATAGTTGTAAATATCCGTACCTGTGACTCCACTAAATCTATTGCAGAGCTTCTCAACAAGAGCTTCCATTTGTTTATCCTGAAGAAAATACAAAGTTCACCCGCAAAAATGAAAAGAAGATGACACTCGGGAAACCTTTTTTTATATATATAAAAGAAGTCCTTAAAAACGATTTAACGTCACTAGAGCCAAGTTACAGTAATACCTTCTTGATGGAACTGATTAAAAACTGCATGATGTTGCAGAAAGCTTCCCTTGTTAAGTTCTGGTTGGATAATTTGCCAAGGATATCCGGCAGCAAATTATAAATAGGATTACTCCCTGTAAGTGGAAAGTAGATATTTCAATATCACATGCCTTGGTGCCAATGTTATAAAAGGCGCTAGGCGGGAGGCGGGCGGCCGAGGGGGGCCTAGCGCCTAGGGGGCCTAGGCGAGATTTTTTATTTTAAGTCATTTTTAATATTTTATCTTATATTTATCCAAACAAAATAATAATATAAAGCAAAACAATATATAATAAAGATAATAAAGGCTTTTCTTAAAGTTCAAACACATCCATATTGTTAATGTCAAAGTTCAAACACAAACATGCAATTGTTCAAAGTTTAAACATATTTTTAACGTATTAGTTTTATTTATAAACATGATTGCTATTAAATAATAAAATTTTAAATTTTAAGAATTTAATTCAATATTAAAACTTAAGAAACTAAACATAAATTTAAGAATTATAAAATTGAATTTAACTAAATATTACAAATGTATCATCATTTATATAATTTGAAGTTGGTACAAGTTTAAAAAATTACAACTATAATAAAATTATCCATTTTGACTTGATATTGTTCACTTCTTATTGTGACTTGATATGCTACAACCTGTATTATGAATATGATAAATCATTAGAAAAATAAATATATCAAGATTTGGTTTAGGTAGTTATTAAAATAATAAAAAATCTACCAGCCTAATTTCTTTAAGGAATTTTTTTACCTCCTTGGACCTAGGTGAGACGCTTAGGAGGCCTAGAGGCGCCAAGGGGGGCCTAACGCCTAGGCGGGTCGCCAAGGGGGGGCCTAGGCGGACCTAGGCGGGGATTTTTAGAACAGTGCTTGGTGCACATACAAAACAGAAAAAAATAAAATGCAGTAAACCGCCAATAAAGAGGGATAGTGACAGTTGACCTTTCTTTGACAACTCATGAAAGAAAAGTTTGGCAAGGCTAGAAATCCTTTCATCTTCATCTTCTAATCGCAGGGCCATTTCATTTATATAGCCTTTAACCTACCCAAACCATGATCAGGATCAGGTCCTTAAAAACTCATTCAGAAAGATATATAAGATGGAATGATTTTGCAGCCTCTCAAACCTTCATCATGTCATTTAAAATGAGGTGAGAAAGAACCAATACAGCATTCTTCCTGACAGAAGTCGAAGTATCCCTCAATCTTGCATACATATTTTCAGTCCATGGTTCCATAAGATTAGGAAATCGAACCGCCAGGTCTCCAAGAGCAATAGTGCAATTGGAGCGAACAGTTTCTGACTGCGCACTCTCCACGACAGTGAACAGAAGCTGGAGATTTGCATCACTGGATATATATAGTTAAAAAGTTAAGAATTTTTTCTTCTGTCTCAACAAAACAAACACAGAGACATACAGAAAGTTTACCAAAAATCTGCATCAATAATCATGAATCGACATAAAGCAAGCATTCCAGATGCCTGCAATTCAGGATACTGCAAAAGATACCATATTCATGAAAGTTCAATAAAAATGGACAAACCATAACCAGAAGAAAAATTAGTTAGACACTCATAAGGTACATAAACAACATAGTAAGGTGGGGAATAGAAGTCATTCAGTATCGTTGATGAAAAAATTAAAATAATAAAAATTGAAAGAATGTATCTCCTTTCTCTAGAAGTAATAACATTTGAATTAATATGTCACGTAATAATATGGTTAACATATAAGATCTATCAGAAGTTTTTAACAAGATATAAAGAACGATCCTCTGTATATAAACCCCAAGAGGTGAGACAAATGGTGAAGGCCTTGAGGAATAACCTCAAGGTCGCTGGTTCCAATCTTCATGCTTGGGGCCAAAAAATACCTATCCCAAAAAACAAAACAACAAATACTCTATATCTAAGGGAAACAAAAGAAAATTTTATTTCTACACAAATATGGCCTTAGATGTGGGATAAAATATGTCAGGAAATCACCTTCTGCATCAAAGTAATATTTCTACAAACTTTTGATAGGAAAGGTGCACAATGCCCAATCAAGTTCTTCTCACTAGAACCACTAGAAACAATTTCTTTCTCCGCTCTTTCAGATAGGGTATCAAGTATTGCATCCTCAGAGCCAGCAAGACCTAGCTCTGCATTAATACCATTTTCCTGCAAGAAGGCAATAAAGGAAAATAGATACAGATGAAATTACAGAAATTTTAACACAAGAAAGGATAATAGCACCCTGCTTGTATAAAAACTCATCTCAAGTTCCATTACCTTCGGTGCATCAAGAGGTGTGGTGCCATTACAATGAATGCTCTGACATTCGGCAACCATTCTCTCTTTCTTTGCTTTCTCTTTTTGGATTTTTCGAACACATGATTCTATATAGACCAATTGATTCATGGCAATATGGCTTACAACATAAAAAAATCTGCTGAGTTTTGTTACTTGAACTGTGGTAACTACACTTAATTTGCCACTGGAAGAGTCATTTTGCAACTCATCTCCTCCACTACAGTCAAATACAGATTTAAGATTTTTTTTCAGCAGATCAGCTGCTAAGGTCTCAGGAGTTGGATGGATTGTATATATGGTACCAATAGCTTTATCAGCAGCAGCATACCATATGTTTTCTGGAATCCCAAACCCAGAAATTAAGCTTTCTAATAAACCAAACAACCGATTGCCACTATTAGACAACAGTTTTTTCTGATCCTCTCCTGACAGCCTCTGAAGAGCAATACAAGCTGTCCTAGCAAGTAAAGGCTCCACTTTCGCCCAACGACCAAAACCAATATCAATAATGTCCTGTAGGTGAGAACTGAGAACCCCTGGAGATGATTTTGCAGCCATGCACAAGACAGATAAAGCACCACGACTTTGATCTGCAGTGGTTCCACTAATGTTAAAACAAAAGAAATCCCACAATGCTGATATCTGCAACAACAAATGCAACAGAAAGGGATTAATGTACAAATTTGGGGAACAAAAGACAGATAATAAGCTTCTCTAAGTTGCTACTGAGAATTAACTTTATGAAGTGAGCATACTCAGAACAAAAGAATATGGAGGTCCATAATGGATAATTTTTGCACAATCTAAACTTTGGAACTGAAATTTTCTTCAAATCACCAGAGTGATAAAAATTTCAAGCATAACTGCTTCTATATTTGTAAAGTGACCAGCATGTAGAAAGAAGAAAAAAGAAAAGATGTTTCACGCTCAGCAAGGTCCAGAAATTCCCGCACATGCAATTAGAATCAAAATAAGGAGACATTATTTGCAATTATAGGCTACTGGACTAAATTTGATTCTAGTAGGAAAGAAGTTTTAATTTTTTCATATATTAATTTGTTAAGAATTTCTCGGATTAATGATAACAGCGTTCAGGATACCAAAATAACATAATTTGACTAACATACGATAGAATCTTAGTTGAACATTATCGCTCAATGTTAGAATAGAATAGAAAAAATCAACTAAGTTGTCAAAAATATCACTCAGTTATAGAAGAGAAGCATACCATGCTACTACTAATGTCACCTTTAGATACCAAGGCAGCAACTATGAACTCCAAAGCTGCAAGATCTCCAATGTTTGAATCAGTAGCAAGATTCAGAAGATTTTTAGCAGTTTCTGTTGGGTTCTTCCTTAGATAAATTGTAATAAATGCATTCTCCACAGCTTCATAAATAGATTTGTCCTGGGAAAATACCTGTACAAAACCATAAATACATGCTATTACTTTGCACCACAGTTATCAAGGTCAAAACTAAAGGCATATTAGTTAAAGGTAAAAAATATATCATCTGATTCCATATAAAGAATTACGCAATATATCCCAGGCTTTATCATAAAGCATTACCAGTGGCAACATTTTACGGAGGCAGGCTTCCGAGCCATCAATTTGAAACTGTTTGCACCTCATTAGCAATAAAATAGTGTTCTCAACATCAGTAGCAGAAGATGAAGCCATTAATTGAACAAGGGTTGGCATTGTAGCAGACACACACTTAGAAAAAGACAAGCCTGCCTCAAGTGATGCAATTAATGTCCTTGTTTGCTCCACATTTCCAAAGTCTGGTACAGAACTATCCTTCTGATCAATCCCATTGTCTACTTCAGGCAAACAACTGTCTGTCATGCTATCTTGCTGCTGCTTAGACATTGTCCTAGCATTTGAATCATCGATCTCACCATCTCCATTGGAAGTATAATTATCCAACGGCAACCCATCCAAAACACTCTCTGACAGGGCGTCTGGTACAAGCTCCTTTAACTTCTTATTGTACTGCTCTAAAGTCGCTTCAAAAGAAGCTATTCGAAGTTGTGGACCAAAGGGGTTATGCTGCAACATCATGATAAGTAAATTCAGTGCATATTTTCTAACAATGGCACTTTTATCTTCCAACCTTCCAGCAGCTACCGCTGCCACCTCATTCCACAATCCAATTGAAACAACATGTTCTTCACATAATTCAGCCCAGACTTGTAGAACTCGACTCCTAGTATAAGCAGAAACATCACGGCAGCGTTCTAACAAGATTTCTAACATGGCTTGCTTGGTTTGAAGACGAATGGATTTTGAACTCACTTCACCCTCGGCATCATTGAAGGCCTTTGCAACTAACTTCCCTAACACCCCAACAAGAGCATTTCTTATCTTATAAGACTCTCCACCAAAGTGTGGGACCAATAAACCTATGTTGGTTGAAATTAACTTTGGTAGTCTATCAGAAAGTTCCACTAGAAATCGCCCAATATTTTCAGCCCCAACAGTGTCTTTCACATAGTCTTCGGGTTAGTCCTTCCAATTTCTCTAACGAGAGAGGTGGCCAGACTTCCATCAGCATACTTCTTTTCAGCCCCAGCAATTGCATCAGCCAAGTGAAAAACAACAAAATCATATTTGTGAATTAAGTGAATGATTGAAGCACACGATTGTGGTGTGTAGTGGTATTTGGTGGGCGCAAGTGCCAATTATCTGGCATAAAGCATCTTTTGTGTCAGAATCCTTTAACATTGTTGCATTCTCAAACATAGAGAATGAATTTCTACAATAACCAAAATTACAAATAATAAGATAACATTATGTAAACACAAACAGTTTTCACTAATAAGGTAAGATTTCATCCAACTTACTTCACGATGAATGATAAATAATTTTCATCAGGATTTGATGATCCAAAGAGTAAGGAAAGGTTGATCTCCAGAGAATTAGCGACCAAATTTAGTATCCGACCCCTCTGGGGCTCCCAGTTCCAGGAATTAATGAGTTGTTTCTTCCTACTACTTGCCACCACCTGTGCCCACAATAAGAAAATGATAAAAACTCCTCATAAATATAGCCAAGGCAATATCAATAACCTACTCAAGTACTCAACATTGATTTATATGTACATATATACAAATTCACCTACACCCATTTTCAAAAACCCTCCAAAATTCAGAAACAGGCATAAAATACCAAAACCATATATATATATATGGGTTCCATCCACAGCAAACCTTTGGTTTGCTCCACAGCAACCAGTTGCTTTGGATTGAACCCTAAATATATACAGAGAGAGAAAGTACTTTACTTTGGTCGTATTATTGGAAGTACTGTTCGACTCCTCGGCGAGGATAACATGAACGAGGAAGAATGTGTAGATTTTGAAGGCATTACGATGAGAAGCGATGCGATCATGCACTGGAGGTTCATCATCATCCCGAGATTGGGAAGCCCTAGAGAGGGAATCGACGTTGGGAAGCAAAACACTGAAATTGGAGCGAAGACTCTCAACGAGATTAAACTTACAAGCCGGGGTGAGATTAGAGAAATCCTTAACTAGCGAGTAAACCCGATCGAACAAATCTTGGTCTTCCACACAGAATAGCTCCTTGTCTGATAGATCAAAGGATACGCCTTTTACGAATTCTTCAAGGGAGGAAGGTCTAAATGAGGAAATGGCGGTGGGGTTTTGAACTGATAGGCGGCCGTCGTCATACTCTTCTTCGAGAGCCTGGAGATTCTGGGGGAATATGAACGGTGGAGCCATTTTTGGAGAGAGATTGGGTTTTTTTCCAGTCTGAGAAGATAGGAGAGAGAGAGAGGAGGGAATTGAAATGAAATTGAAAAAGTAGATGAAGCGGGAAATGCGGATTGTAAAAGGGGAGTACAATTTTATTTGGGTCAAGATTGCTTTGATGGTCTCGGGCGAAGCCATCATCAGGCGAACTTGAAATAAATTAGGGGGCGATCTACTACAACTACTACACTCTACATTTTAAAGAGAATAAAAAATTAATAATCTAATCTTTGTTGGATGCCATTATAAATATTAATTACTAGTGACTCCCATTCAAAATTAGAGATAAATTTTAATTTTTTAAAAATTAATTTGTGAAATTTTAAAACTCAAAAATGATATAATTTCGTTCAAAACAACAAATATAATAATTAGTAGTACGTTATAGTTAATTTATAATTGTTATATTTGTTTGTATTAAAATTAAATAACTTCATATCAATTTTGATGCGAATGGACTTAAACAAGTTAAAATGTATCTCTAATTTTGAAATGGGAGAGTAATACATAAAGGTCAATATTCCTAAATTCTACCTGAGGGCAAAAAAAATTACAATGAGTTAGTACCCTCAAATTAAAAATAAAATAAATAATCAAATAAAATAAAATATAAACTTGTATAATAGGACAACAACTGGGAATTGTAGAGTATATTAGTAGTAATAAAATAATACTAACAAATTAAGAAGGCAGATCACTTTATAATTATTTTTTAAAAAAAATGTATCTCTTTCTAATTTTCAATATGAATTAGGAACCATAGACAATAGAATTGTTTAATTGTACATAATAGCAGTTTGTCTCTTTTCTGATTTTTACATATTAATGTACCATATACCATAGATATATGACATACTAAGAAGGAAATTGACACTAAAAGAGAGAGGTTTGGGCATAAATTTTGCAGTTCGAATTCTTCCATCTTGTTAGTTTGGCCGCCTCGAATTAATAATTCGGGTCAAATCACAAGTTCAAATCGAATTCTATTCGTTTAAACAATGTCTTAAATTTCTAATTCAATAATATTTTTTTAGATCATCTTAGTTCACCCAAAAGGTAATGACCAAAGGTACTATTATCAAATTTCGAGTCCGAAAGTCAAACCTTAAGTCCGAATTAAATTAAATCTATCCAAACAAAGCTTAAATCATTAGCACAATAGTATTTTTTTAGGTAATTTTAACTCATCATGATCTCACAAAAAGTCGTACGATCAAGCTTATTATTGTTAGATGCTTAGACAAATTTTTTTACATATTTTGATGCAAGACAGGGGTATTACAAACTCTCTCACTTAAATTTCTGACGTTATCGTTAAAATCGAGCACACATATTGACAGACTACCACAAATCTTTTAACAATCGATACTAGAATTTACATTTATGTGATGGTTGGTGGCTTTGTTCTAGTTGCCATCTATTGTCCGGAGAAAGCTGCATGCCTTTTGATATAAAATGAATTTTGCTAAATCTTACGCTTTGTTTAGCCTTGTATGGCTGGTCCAATGTTAAATCTTAACATTACAAATTTATACATAAATTTTATTTAATTGAATTGTACATTTGATTGTCAAATTAATAAGATTCAAGGGAGTGAAATCGAGTAAGGTGATGAGTTATGCCTTCGTTACTCACTCACTCCAGTCAGTATACAGGAGATCCTAGATTGGGAATGAACCAAAGCTAAAGTAATGGGAATAAATTAATATTTGTAGAATAATTTTGACAACCACGTTGAAACCTTGAAATTTTCTCTAAAACGAAAAGAGTATTTCATATAGGTGTGAAGGGGAGAGAAATTAAGTAATTCAATAGTAGGGTTATATACAGGGGCGGATCTAGAAAAAAAATTCAACAGGGATAGATTTTAATTAAATTTTTTTAAGTCTATAAGTTATTGCATCTCTCTAACTTTCTGTAAGCTACAAACATATTTGAAGAATTATATTATAATGAAATTTTTTCTTTTTGACTCTCCAAGTTTAACATTTTTATTAATTTGCTCCCTTGAGTTACTAACTTATACATTCTACCCCTCGAGTTTACCAATAAAAAAAAACTTAGTATAAGCAAGTGCATATGCGCCCTCTACCTCCATTTGCCTCTTATATACACGTCCTTCCAGGTAATGATCAACCGTCATTTTAAATTTAACTAACTGTGACAATCACAACCATACATGTACTTAGGTCGGACAAAATATGGTTATGGGTTGATTTTGGTTTTCAAAATATGGTTATGGTTTCATTTAAGAACTAAAACCATATTAACCATTTTTAATATGGGTTGTGTGGGTTAGAACTATATGGTTATAGTTCAAAACCATATTAACCATTTTAAGATGTTTTGACTTTTAAACATAACTTTTGAAAAATAAAATTGCGACCGTCACAATTAAATTAATTAAGTAATAATATGATATAAAAATTATTAATATAAATAATAAAATACTAAAAAACTATACTAATAAAATTTAAAATTTAAATTATTAATATCCTTCCATATTTAAATTTTTAATGATGAGGAACTGGCCCCCACCCTCAAATTATCAAATAAATAAATAAATAAATAAATAAAATAAAAACATATACTATACATATTTACAACAGGGCATATATATATGAGGAAACAACAAATTAAACACTCTTCCCCAACTCTCACCACCTATAAAAAAAATTATACATTTGGCTCGAACGGTACTTTAAAAGAAATTATTGTAAATTTTATTAGTTGAGCCAGTTATTAAAAAGAGATAATACAATAATTTGATAAACTTACGGTCATAAGCACATATATACAATACTTTCTCTTCTTCTTAGTTCTTTTTTTTTTTTTTTGGAAAATGAGAGTTCTAACTTTAAGTTGAAATTTTGCGATATTAAAATTCACAAGTATATATGAATGATGTAATTTTGTTTTATATTGACCTAAAGTGAAAGTTATTATGTTAGTATATATTGTAGGTGATAATGAAATTATTATGGTAAATTTAAGAATATTATTGTGTTAATTTATATTAATGTCAACAATATCACTCCTTTTGTGGAATTAAAAAATTGTCAAATATGACTCTTTTTATTATAATTTTTTGGATTAGTTTTTTAATACTAAATAGTAAAATATAATTTTAAAAATGTATATACAAGTGTATCGAATACAAATTTTTAAGAGATATTTGTTTGAAGCTTAAAACCGATGCCTTAAATTTTTAGGTTGCAGGCTTGATTCTCATGCGAGCATAGGATATGAAATATGAATTGAAAAATGGTTAATTGGTTAACTAACTATATTTGTTTTAAAAAATATGGGTACAAACTTTAACCAACCTGAATAAATAAAAATGGTTAACCAACCCATTTAGTTTCAGTTAATATGGTTTGACCCAACAGTTAACTAACTATATTGCCAAGTCTACATGTACTATTATTTTGAATGGAATGTTGTGATTTTATTAATACTCCACAATTTTATCATTTTATTAATAACAATTATGTAGTTGTAAACTACTAATTTATAAGTATTTATTACAATAACTATGATAATCACAATCATACATTTTTCCTTTAAATGTTAATAATACTACACAACTATATTACACAAATATTTGTAAATATATTACTCTCATATTTATACTTTTTCAAATTCATGCGTCACATACACGAGAGAAAATCAAAAGACAACTAAACTGGTTTGGAAATGAATTAAGAGTGGTTCTACACAGACATTTTGTGACGCCCCCAAAATAGGCATACATCACCTATTTTGAGTCGTCAAATACATAATATAGAATACAAATATAATCTTTAATATACAATAAGAAAGCTGTGAGTTTTAATACAAATATTGTCTTCTAGACAATATCCACTCTCAAAATAAGTCCTCGTTATATTTATTGTCACACTATTTAACAGAATAGTGAGGACTACTAATACTATCATCTGGACCGTCACTCCGTTCTATGACTAGTCCTGGCTACATTCTCATTTCCTGAAGATAACAGTGAAGGAAAGGGTGAGCTAAACTAGCCCAGTAAGAAATATTATGACTAAGATAATGCAGAATAAATTATCATTAGTCTTCAACAATGTTAAAATGATAAAATACAATAGACATCAAGTTTAACTGCAGCGGAACAAACAATCCATTAAAAGAGTCAAGTAGAGAATAAAATCTACTATCTTTTATGATTTAAAAAAGTTTTTCATCACTTTATCGCTGAGACTCAGCTTAACAAATAATTCACATCATTCCTACACTACGGCCAAGGATATTCATTAGTATCACGACCACAAATTATCTATGTACTACGGGCCAAGGATATTCGTGTATTCATCAACGGTCCTGATCATGCCATAAAACAATTCATCTTTGTTCCCTTGGCCGAAGAGAATTCATAGCCATAATCATACCAAAAACTGTCCATCAATGCACTACGGGCTAATGAGGACTTTTACCACATCATTTATAACATTACTACCATGATTATACCGAATAATCCTCATTATAATCATACCAAGTCTATCTATGCACTCATATGCCATGAGATGACTTTCAACATAATATAAACATGAGGATGATGACAATGATATAAGAATTCAATAAAACAAGTTCAAAAATTAATTTATCCAAGAACTAATAACGTCTAAATTGTCAACATGATACTTTTTTCAGAGAGTAAAATTCAAGAATGCTCGGAAGAATATTTTCATGAAAAGATCTTTGGATGAAGCCTTAAATATCGAGGATATTCCACTAATTTCATGGAGTATAAGTCAAAACTTTAACCAATTTGAGTATAATAAAGAATGGAATAACAAAAGAAATCACCATGCACGCGGTACTTTTGATAGGCGAGTTATTCCAATGTAATAATAAATAACGGAATCCGTGTCAAAGCGTGTACGCACCAAGCGGGATATTTCAATGAATAATAAAGAATGGAATAACAACAGAAATCACCATGCATGCGGTACTTGCGATGACAAGTTATTCCAATGAATAATAAATAACTAAATCAGTCCGTAAGAAACGCATGCAGATGGGATATTCCAATAGAATAATAAAAAGCGGAACTCAGTCCCGGCAGAAACGCATGACAAAGATATTCCAATGAATAATAAAGAATGGAATAACAATGAATTTCACCATGTATGCAGACTTGGATAGATGAGTTATTTCGGTAGAATAATAAATAATGGAATAATGAAGAATTTCACCAAGTATAGGGTGGTCAGCGTCACAGATCTGAGTTATTCCAACGGAATAATAAAGAATGGAATAACAAAAGTTCTCTTCATGAATATGAAAAAAAAAATACCCTTTACATTATAAGGAAGAGTACTCCGACGGTAGGGCGATGATATACTTGAAGAAACTTGCACTACGCTCAAAACTTTCTTAAACACTAAAGAAATACGCTCAAGATTATAGAAAAATAATTCTCTCTACGGTTTCTCTCTATAGTTTAAATTGAATTCGTAAGAAATAATGAAGGAATGAGTTTTATTTATAGAAGAATGGATGAATAAGAACTCAATCCATGAGCGGTCCGGATCGATTTACTTTAAACAGACCATTCAGATTGGTTTACAATAAAATATAATATATTCTATTTATAATCTAATAAAGCGAATAACTTTTAAAAGATTTTACTATACAAATCTTATATGCGAGGCACTACTATGCAAATACTATGATAATAAAATATAATATAATCTAATTATTGTCTAATAAAACAAATAACTTTATAAAAGTATTCATTTTATTACATTAACAATACTAATAAAACAAAACTTATATATATATATATATATATATATATATATATATATATATATATATATATATATATAACAATCAACAATAATTGAATCAAATAACGCGAGAGATACTTGTCGCAACAACCATCAGAAGAATAATTGAACAAAACTGAGTGACTTCTCACATAAGCATCAATAATCAATACCGTGTGCTACTTACGCAACCATGCAGCAGACATTTGACTTTTACTACTGAAAGTAGTTCAACAAAGATTAACGGTAAAACTTCCGTCGTTATTTTCATAAAAATATTTTTTTCATTTTCTCAATTCGACAATAATTTTATTGTGGGGTCCACCAATGATTGTGCCGTCGTACGAATATTTCCCGACACAAAGAATATTCCCCGACCAATCAAATAATATAAAAACTTGCATACTTTGCAAAATTTATAAATATTATCCACAACTATAACATTATATTAAATCCACACCATAATATTCAAAAAAATTTCGAGAAATTTAAATTTTTATTCGTAAAATTTGGGATTTTACACAATTTTTTTGGACAGGTTTTTTGGATCGGCCAAAATATGATTTTTTTTTTTTTTTGCTTTGACTCCCAAAAAATATATACTATTTATTCTAACTGAAATTTTTACAGAATTCAGTGATTTAGGTGTAATTTGAATGCATATAAAGAATTATTTTTTTATGTATTCAAGTTACATCTAAATCACTGAATTCTGTAAAAAAATTTAGTTAGAATAAATAGTATATATATTTTGGAAGTCAAAGCAAAAAAAAAAAAAACCAAATTTTGGACCGGTCCAAAAAAACCTTTCTGCCTAGAATTATTGATGAATTAATGTAACCCAAGGCAAAGTAATGACATAGATAAATAAACATTATGACTTTGCATCGAGGTAGTTATTTTTTTTGCCCTTTAAACACCTAATTACACAGTATTTATTGTAAAAGAGATTAGAAAATAAGTTATATTATAAAAAGATAAAAACTAACTATTGAATGAGTTGAAAATGTAAAATTTTACATACCTCTCCTTTCGTTAAAAATATTTTTTATTTATTATTTTAATTACACAAAAGAGACAAGTTTTCAATAATAATAATATAAAATGACACTACATCTTCTAGTTTATTAAAATGAAACAAAATACATTCTTAATATTTATAAATTCTAATAAATGAAACAAAAATACATCTTTAATATTTATAAATTTTATAAACGATAGTATTATTTTTATGAAACGTTACTCTTGAAAAATAAAAACTATTTTATAATAGGGTTAAGTTCAGATGACCACCTGGGGTTTAAGCGGTTTTCCACTTAACCACCTGTAGTTAGTAAAGCTACATTTAAACTCTCGACCTTTTGAGGTGAAGTGAAAATGTCACCTTTTCCGTCCAATTTAACAGTGCGTGTATGTCAGACGCCAAAAACGCGTGAGAAGGACTATAACGATCAATTTTTTTTGGTAAATATCTAAAATACCCTTTCCTTCTTCTCGTCATTCCCCATTTTCAACCCCTCTTTCCTTCTTCCTCGTCATCCCCATTTTCACTTCTTCTCCAGAGTTGAAATTTCCTCCATTTTCAAGAACACCCATTAACTAATTTTTATAGTTGTATGGTTTTGATTGAACAAATTTTTTACTCTGAAATAACAATGACTCGTTCAAGTGACCTCAATCGACCTCTCCAAATACCGCTTGACATCGCTTGGGACCCTTTCCCGCTCTTTCTTTTCACGGCCGAGCCTCCACGATTCTCGACGATATCTCTTCGTATCGGTCTCCGGAGCGCTTAAATCTTTTCGAGAACTTACTCACCGGATCTCAAACTCGTAGATTTGTCGATTTATTTTCTATTTGTGATTTAGGTCTTTTTTAATTGTTAATCCAATCAAACTCGTGGATTCTTATACCCTTGTGGAAGTTGGACATACCCTTGTGGATTCTTATATGAGGTTTTGTTCTCGATCTAGGATCATTGAGACAACCTGTTTGATGAAATGTCCGAGAGGAATGTTGTGTCTTGGATGGCTATGATTTCGGGTATACAAGAGTTGGGGAGATGGGTAATGCGTGGTTGTCTTTATTTGAAAAGATGCGAGAGAGAGATACTAAAATCACGAAATCTTTGTCATTCTTGGTTGAGAAGATGCAGAGAGAGATACTTCGGCCCTGGAACTCATTATGACTTCACGATTCAAGTCTTTGAGATAATCTGTTGTTTTTCTATCTGCAGACGACAGTGAACACGTCCGATTTAGATGAGGTTGAATCTGCAATTGGACCCCCGACTAAGCTCATGTGGCTCAAGAGTCCAACCAACCCACGACAACAAATTTCTAATATTCGTAGTAAGTCGTTGGGTTCAAAAACCTCGAGTTTTGTAACCCACTCACAAGTTTAGGAATCTTTGAAGTGTTATAACTTCGGTCGAATTGCGATACTTGTCAAGATCAAAGAGGAAAATAATTGTATTCTTAGATTGTAGTTTCCATTAGAGTAGCTTGTCTTTCATTATCTTGTGTTGTTTCTGTGTTTGCATTTGTCCCACCGGTGATATAAACTAAGAAATTTGCCACTGGTGTTAAAATCACGATGATTTTTATAAATTACAAAAATGAAAGGGTTGGGATTTATTAATCATCATCGTGTGTTGTAATCTTATTCTTTTCGGATCACTTGGTTGATTCATACAATGGTTTGATGATTATTCATTGAATAAATCCGGGATCACTAAAGCATGCTTTGTAGAAATTGTGTTGAAAGCACTTTGGAATAAAGCCAACAGTTCCTTCTTTTTTTCTACTCTTGCTTTTGTGCTTACTTTTATTTTGTTTATTATTTACTGTGCCTTATGGGTGTGGACTAACAGAAGAAAAAAACAACAAAAAAAGATGATGAGGAAGATACTGTGTCTTACCGGGAAATGTTTTGAGCTTTTGGGCTTGGGCGAAAGCGGCGGTGATACCAAGGAAGATGATGAGCGTTGTTGCTAGTAATGCTGCCATTTTCATGTACATAGGCTCTGTTTGACGGAGCTTATATGGTTACAGCTATGGCGGGGAGGGGGGAATATAAGTGGGACAGGTTCAATTCAATATATATATGAAGGGTGAATAAGTCATTAGCCAACTGAAGTAACGGAGTGAAGACGGAAAACACTTTTTCACTTCACCTCAAAAGGTCGAGAGTTTAAATGTAGTTTTAATGACTACATGTGATTAAGTGGGAAACCGCTTAAACTCCAGGTGGTCATCTGAACTTAACCCTTTATAATATGATATTTTTGGAAAATGTTGGCACAACAGTAAGCAACACATACTTCTTAACTAAAACGATTAATTTTGTAAAATTTAAGTGGTGTATATTTGAAGTGAGCATCAAGAAGACAAGAAGTGTTCATTAAGAGAGAGAATATTGGGATTGACTAATAATTCAGCCGGTCCAAAAATATTTGCGGCGCCGGCGAGGCAAGAGTCATGTGTACTTGAAGTTGGTCTCAAATTATTAGCAGTGTTGTCTCAAAATTAACCTTTTAAAATAAATAATATGATAATTCTGTTCCTAAAATAAATATAACTCAATTACATATTTTTTAGGTTTTGAAAATATCATCATTCTCTCTATTCGCTCCGCTGTTGTGGTTCTGTTGTCCGCCGTCCATTTTTCCGATTTGTTTGTTTATGTTGAAATCTCTGATAAGATCCCCAAATCATGTACCTCTTCTGTGATTGACTTCGTTTCTGGTGAATCCGGGTAATTCTTCTTCTTCCTCTTTCACTTTCCTAATCTGTTACTTTTTCGTTTTTGGGTTTATTAGAATTGATGATGATTTTGGCTCCCATAACTGACTATCAGTTGTTACGTTAAAATGTTTCATAGTATAACCAGTGCCTAGATGATGAACTTTTACGTTTTTGGGTTCTGCTTCATTAATGTTTTGTGACGATAATAGCTTTGATGTTTTGAACAATACTTTTTTATGATACCACCTTACTGTCATGAGAGAGATTGACCCTTTTTCTTCACGTTGACGTTGTTCTCATAAAACCACCAAACAAGTCACAATCTGCAGTGGTAGTGTAACCTATAAGCAAATCTTCTTTTGTAGTAAACTTCATGATTGCAATATCCAAATTAATTCTAATTTTGATTCTCTTTGAAAATCCAATAAAATTTTGGATTTCATGCTCATAAAAAGACTCTGTTTGTTGGTCTACAAAAAGGCGTTTTGAGTTTTAGGAGTCGATTGGATTTGTGTAATATTCAATGTATGGGCGCGACAAGAGGAAGAACTTGAAATAAATATAGAGATAGGAGGGATAAACATAATAATAATAATAATAATAATAATAATAATATATATATATATATATATATATCTCCTCCTGTACTGTGTCATCGTGTTTGTGGACCTTCCCTCTGTTTGCCCCTCCCAAGACTCCAACCAATAAGCCAAAAATACGAGTAGCCTTTAAAAAGTGGTTGTGGAAGTAAACATTATCAGTCTAAATTCTAATTATGTAATGTTTCCAATTATCCAGGATCAAGATTTGGAAGCGAGGGAACATGTATACTTTGTATGGAATCTCGAAATAGGGGAGGATGTTGAATGATACTTATCCTCCTCTTGTTTTGCCTTCCTACCCTGTTTACAGAGCCCCTTATCCCTGTTTCTTATATTGCCTTCAGTGTAAAATTGTAATTATAACAGTGGATCCTATAATCTACCACTGTTGAAGTAGGCTAGCAATACACCATTAAAATGATAAAACTGATTCGAGTATCAGTCATGCCGAGATTATGGGGTTCTGCAAAATTAGGCCTTCTGAGTTCTTTCATGTGCTATGTCAAGCTTCAATGCGAGTCGCGAACAAATTTGTATCACTCAATGACTCAACCTAGAATTGCAGGATTATCAATACCCAGACTGGATATTACTGTTAATCAGGATGTGGCACGGTCAAACTGGATGATCACCAAGCTCAGTAGAGAGGGTCAAATTATTGAAGCACACCGTCTGTTTGATGAAATGCCGAACCCAGATGTGATTACATGGACATCTATGATATCGGGGTATATCAAGTGTGGGATGATAAGGGAAGCAAGGAGATTGTTTGATAGAGTCGATGCTAAAAAGAATGTGGTTACTTGGACTGCTATGGTTTCTGGGTATTTGCGCAGGAATTGCATTTTGGAGGCAGAGAAGCTATTCAATGAGATGCCTGAGAAGAATGTTGTTTCTTGGAACACTATGATTGATGGGTATGTCAGAAATGATCAGGTAGATTCGGCTTTGAATCTATTTGAGATAATGCCTAAGAGAAATGTAGTTTCTTGGAATACTATTATCAATGCGTTGGCACAATGTGGGAAGATTGAGGAAGCACAAAGACATTTTGATCAGATGCCTGAAAGAGATGTGATTTCTTGGACTGCAATGGTTGGTGGATTGACAAAAGTTGGAAGAGTTGATGAGGCTCGGGTGCTTTTTGATAGAATGCCAGAAAGGAATGTAGTTTCATGGAATGCCATGATTACAGGGTATGCTCAAAATAGGAGACTGGATGAAGCTTTTGATTTGTTTGAGAGGTTTCCAGAGAAGGATGTAACATCATGGAATACTATGATTACGGGTTTTATTCAGAATGGTGATTTGAGGAGGGCTATGAAGTTGTTCAATGAGATGCCTCAAAAAAATGTCATATCTTGGAGTACCATGATCAGTGGCTGTGTGCAAGATGATCAAAGCGAGGAAGCATTAAAGATTTTCTTGAAAATGCAGGCAACAGAGTCGGTGAAGCCAAATCAAGGAACTTTTGTGAGTGTTTTGGGTGCTTGTAGTAGCTTGGCTGGTCTTAGTGAGGGAAAACAAATTCACCAAATAATAAGTAAGACAGCCTATCATGATGGTGCACTTATAGTATCTGCACTCATAAATATGTATTCTAAATGCGGGGAGCTGATATCTGCTAAGAAAATGTTTGATTATGGGTTTAAAAGGGATTTGGTATCTTGGAATGGCATGATAGCAGCCTATGCCCACCATGGATGTGGTAGAGATGCAATCAACTTATTCAAAGAAATGCAGACTTTGGGTTTCAAACCAAATGATGTGACTTACATAGCACTGCTTGCTGCGTGCAGTCATGCTGGTTTGGTAGAAGAAGGTTTTTATTACTTTGATAAGCTTGTGAAAGACAGGTCAATACAAGTTAGAGAAGATCACTATTCATGCTTTGTTGATCTTTGTGGGCGAGCAGGGAGGCTCAAGGAGGCTTTTGATTTCATTCAACGGCTTCCAGTTAAGCCTTCATCATGTGTATGGGGGGCTTTGCTTGCAGGATGTAATGTTCATGGAAATGCCAATATAGGAAAGCTGGAAGTGAAGCAACTTTTAGAGGTGGAGCCAGAGAATGCCGGTACTTACATGCTGTTGTCTAATATATATGCTTCGAATGGAAAATGGAGAGAAGCTGCAAATCTAAGGTTGAAAATGAAGGACAAGGGGTTGAAGAAGCAGCCAGGTTGCAGTTGGATCGAAATCGAAAATAGGTTCCATGTATTTGTAGTTGGTGATAAATCTCACTGTGAAACTGAGCTTATTTATACTTTACTTTGGGATATTCATCTGAAAATAAAGAAGGCTGGTTATGTATCATATGAAGGGTTTATAATGGAAGAGGAATGTTTAGACATGTAATCTCACTGTGAAACTGAGTTTGTACTTTATCTCTTGTATGTAGTTGTATTCAGTTGGAGGATGAGAAGCCTAGAAGCTAATGGTGGCTTTTGTTCACTAGTATACTGCTTTTTTGGTGCAGATATTAAGCAATGGGAATATATATCTTACTGCCTCTCTCAGCTATCTTTTACTGATAAGGGCATGCAAAAGCTGATGGACTCATTTAAGACATGAGCATGTCCTATCCGATGATTCTGTGATGGATCATTTTAAAAATATAATGAACAAGGTACTGCTTGTTAATTTTGCATCGGTAAATTTGTTACAAGTTTAGTGGCCTAATTAGTAGTAGTTATTATATTCTGTAGTTCATGGTAATATGTTTTCAACATTCTCAAACATGCGAAGAAGTTTGCTAAACCAGAACTTAAAGCTTGCATTGTTGAGGAGTTTGAGGAGAAGATAAATAAGTTTCATATCGAAAAGAAGGAGCTAGAAATTATTGCTAAAAATGCCGAAGTCCATCAACAAAAAGTTCAAATCTCGAAAAACATTAGGGTTTCTAAGGAAGATGGTGAGGACTGTACAGGATCCGAAACCTCTGGAGGTTGATGTACTTATTACTCCCACTCGAATCCATGTCGTCTACATAGCTCTAAATTAAGTAGATTACGACAAACCCTATTCCACAAAGAGAGTACCATTTATAAAATTTACAAATTTTAAGGATATTTTTTTTGTCCCCTATTTTTTTGAGTGTTTAGTTTAGTGGTTCGTTTGTGGAGAAATTTTTATTGCATAGATGGTTATGTGATGCACTTTTCTACTCTTGTCTAGTTTTCCCATGATTTGGCTCTAACCTTGAATTTCTTGAACATGGAACAGACGGTGAGGTCAGTGATCCATCAATGGAAGTAATTGCCGAGTCTTCATCTTATGTACCAAAAACAAAATATGTGGAGTCAGAAGAGAATTCACATGCTTCCAGTGAGGCGATAGAATTCGAAGCTGGTGACAACGAGGTTCAGTCGCCCAAAGCTTATTCCAGGGGTAGTCTCAAGCTTTTAGGTCTGCTGTATTATGATTATCTTAGTTAGTTGAAATACTTAACAATATTCTTGCAGGTGTTTGCAAGTCCAGAGTCGAGAAAAGTAGCATGAAGGATCAAAAGAGCGATTCTCAAGTCTCCACTAGAAGAAGTACCTGGTCAAGGGGAAGGTAACTTTTTCATCTGTTCATATCTATTTATCTGCTCAGTTCATTTTATCAAAATTGTTGCACCTTTTACTTGTTACTTGGGCCATTTTTGTAAGAAATGAAGAAAAATCTCTTCAACGCTATCCAAATGACAACTTGGTAGTAAGCTAAAGGGAGAAAAATGCATCAGTACTTACCTTGTGCTTGAGCTGTTTTGGAGTTGCTTGTGGAGATATCTAACACTGGCTACATTACTTGTTGGGGGCACTTTCCTTTATTTGGAGGATTAAAGCAAAATATTTGACTTGCTTTAATGTTTGCATTTATTTAAAACTATTTTAATTTGAATTTCATACCAGCATTTGCGCTGGTATGAGCTCATCTTCTTGTGCTAGCCATTTCAAAAGTATTGTCGTACCAAATAAGATTAAACACTATTGAGTGTCTATTTCTTCTTAAGCATTGGCAAGGCATATCTTAAACTGCAATGGTACAAAATAATTACATGATATGTTGGACTTGTAGATTAGAGCATTGTACAGAACGGGTTTGTAGGTCATGCTTGCCTCGGAAAGTTTTGTAAAATGTTGATTTCAATTTTGAGCCATTTTTGTGGTCTGTTTCCAGTAACTATGATTGCCAATATATGCTTGTTTTGTAATTACTAGTTGTGCCATTCAAGTGAGTAACCAGTTGAAAGCATACTAGTCTAAGCATGAAATTCTTACTTTTTTTGCCATCAGTTTAGCAAATCCTCTGTAACGATTATTTTCCCACATAAATGTGATGTAGCGAAGCTTAAGTCATTATCTAAAGTGGAGTTGAGGTTATCATTTTTGCCTTCCCATTTTTAAACATTTTCTTCAGTATGTCAACTTGCAAAAACAAAGTTATATTTATTTCGCACATTATTTCTGAATTTTAGTTCTATTTTTTGCTGCATATAATTATTTTCTGAATTTCAATATTTCAGGTCTCTATTTGTACTTTATCTCTTGTATTTAGTTATATTCAGTTGGAGGATGAGAAGCCTAGAAGCTAATGGTGGCTTTTGTTCACTAGTATACTGCTCTTTGGTGCACAGATATTAAGCAATGGGAATATATATCTTACTGCCTCTCTCAGCTATCTTTTACTGATAAGGGCATGAAAAAGCTGATGGACTCATTTAAGACATATGGGCATGTCCTATCTGATGATTCTGTGATGGATCATTTTAAAAATATAATCAACAAGGTAAATTTGATACAAGTTTAGTGGCCTAATTAGTAGTAGTTATTATATTCTGTGGTTCATCTTAATATGTTTTCAACATTCTCAAACAGGCGAAGAAGTTTGCTAAACCAGAACTTAAAGTTTGCATTGAGGAGTTTGAGGAGAAGATAAATAAGTTTCATATCGAAAAGGAGGAGCTAGAAATTACTGCTAAAAATGCCGAAGTCCATCAACAAAAAGTTCAAATCTTGGAAAACATTAGGGTTTCTAAGGAAGATGGTGAGGAATGTACAGGATCTGAAACCTCTGGAGGTTGGTGTACTTATTACTCCCACTTGAATCCATGTCGTCTATATTGCTCTAAATTAAGTCGATTACGACTTCCCCTGTTCCACAAAAAGAGTACCATTTATAAAATTTACAAATTTTAAGGATATTTTTTTTGTCCCCTATTTTTTTGAGTGTTTAGTTTAGTGGTTCGTTTGTGGAGAAATATTTATTGTATAGATGGTTATGTGATGCACTTTTCTACTTTTGTCTAGTTTTCCCATGATTTGGCTCTAACCTTGAATTTCTTGAACATGGAACAGACGGTGAGGTCAGTGATCCATCAATGGAAGTAATTGCATAGTCTTCATCTTATGTACCAAAAACAAAATATGTGGAGTCAGAAGAGAATTCACATGCTTCCAGTGAGGCGATAGAATTCGAAGCTGGTGACAACGAGGTTCAGTCGCCCAAAGCTTATTCTAGAGGTAGTCTTAAGCTTTTAGGTCTGATGTATTATGATTATCTTAGTTAGTCGAAATACTTAACAATATTCTTGCAGGTGTTTCCAAGTCCAGAGTCAAGAAAAGTAGCATGAAGGATCAAAAGAGCGATTCTCAAGTCTCCACCAGAAGAAGTACCAGGTCAAGGGGAAGGTAACTTTCTCATCTGTTCATATCTATTTATCTGCTCAGTTCATTTTATCAAAATTGCTGCACCTTTTACTTGTTACTTGGGCCATTTTTGTAAGAAATGAAGAAAAATATCTTCAACCCTATCCAAATGACAACTTGGTTTTAAGCTAAAGGGTGAAAAATACATCAGGACTTACCTTTTTGGGCTTTGCTTTTCTTTAAACTGATTTTGTGGCTTCAACCAAATGTTTCATTGTACAATTGGATCTGCTATATAGTATAGGCTTTACAGCCTCTCTTCCAAAATATAAGATCAGTAGTGACTTTTTAAAGTCAACTTAAGACATTTTTACTCAAAATTGACGTGATATTTTTTTATTAATTTTAGTCAGTACGTTGATGAATATTGTTAACTATCTAAAAAGAATTACTCAATGTAAAATTTATTATTTCATAATTTTTAATAAATTATCTCAATTTTGAGTTTGAATGTCTCAAATTGACTTTCAAAAGTGATCTTATAATTTGAAACGAAGGGAGTACTTTTTTGTACCAACAGAGATAATTTGAGTGGATATTAATGCATGTTCAAGATTACCTCTCTCTCTCTCTCACACACACACACACACACATAACTAACGCTTGCCTGAGAGGTTGTGGCTACATGTTATCACACATTTCAAGTGTTAATTTGGAATCTCAAGCACTTGGCAAGTTCGCTCTATTATTATTGTTAGGCACTTCTGGTATTGGGCATTACCTATGTGACATACTGACATCCTTTATCCGTTGTAATATCACCAAAGCTGAGTTTTTCATTCTGCAGCCTAACGCGACAGAGAATGGTCCTTATGATTACACTAGAAGTGGAAATCCTAACCGAGATGCATTAGAAAGGTCTGAATATCTATTTGCTATTTCTTTTGGCATAATTTGTTCATTGCTCTATGCCTTCGCCTATAAGAAAGCTTTTTCTCTCCATATTCTCAGCATCCTAGCAAAGCTTGATAAAGCAGATCGAGCATTTTGCTTTACCAGTGGAATGGCTGCTTTGGTTGCCGTCAGTCATCTTGTTGGAATCGGTGCTGTTTCACATTGCCTCTTTTACTTTTCACGTCTTACACACATATTTTAGGCATATTGTTTGCCTAAAACACTACTAACAATTACACGCAAGTATACGTGATCACTCATGCAATGTAGTGGCAAATAGAGTATCGTTCCCATGAAGATGTTAGTGATGCTTTCGGATCACATATTATTTAATACCAACTGAAATTTATTCACATCACCATTGTCCACCCACTTCCTCTTCTTTATTGTATTTATATGCTTCTTACAGGCAACGGGGGCAGGATCCGTGCTCAATTTCCTTACATGATCATTGGCACTCTCTAAGCACATAACTGAGACAACCAAGTATTTCAGCATACGTTCACCATAGTTGCTAGTTCATTCTCTGGTTTAGAAAATAATATAGAAGCATAAAATTTCATCTCCTTAATTTTGAATGTTCATCGGATAATGTGATCGTCTTCAATTTGCAGGGAGTGTGAAGTCGGTCATAAGCATGCCCTGCTTTATGTCCCATGCATCCATACCATTTGCAGTAGACTAGAGGTCTAACCAAGGATCTTGTTCGCATCTCTGTCGGAATTGAGGATGTGAATGACTAGATTGCTGATCTACACCATGCTCTGAGTAGTGGGCCTGTGTAGGGGCATGAAAAGAATTAAATTTTGTGCAACCAAATAATTATTTATTATATAATGTAACCGTGATGTATAAAAATCAAATGCTTCATATAAAAATGGCTATTGAAATATTTACTTGATTGCTAAGAACTGACCTTTTTTAGGTCCTTATTTTATGATATGATGAGATTACCAGTATCTAGTGTTCTAAAATAGAAAATGAAGATGTATGCATACATCTTGCAATACGAGTAATCTTTTTTCTACTTTTGAGTGGGAGTTCAACCTTTCTCCTTTTCTACAACAGGGAACAAGTGGTTTGATTTACTTCATTAGCTAGCTTATCAGGAGGAGATTGGTGCCCAAGTTCAATGAATTTGAAAATTTTGTCGGTTTAAAAGCAGTTTATTCTAAATATAACTAACAAAGTGTCCCAACATGTTAATATCTGCAAACAAACGGTGTAAACACCAATAACAAGCATACCTCCCGGAACACGTGTTACTAAAGGAGACAAGTTTCGTCTAGTATTAACATGTTAGAATTGAAGGACTCGACTCTCGGGATTGAATTTACTAGCTCCGTTACTTAATATAAGTAATTTTAGAGTTGTGCACAAGTATTAAGAAATGATTGTATAATATTTAATATAATATTAATTGTCTATATTAAAAAAGTGTTATTTATTAGACAAAAAATAATGAAAAAACTAAAATTATATTTAATACTTGAGATAATATTAGAAAATGTTTAGTTGAAAATATTTAATAAGGGACAAAAAAAAAAAAATTCTCAAAAATAACTTATATTAGAGGACGCTGCCGTTGCTGCTTTGTTTAGTAGTATCAGATGGACAATCAACGGAAACTTGTATTACTCATCATCAACAAATACAGTTCTTCCCACCATTTCCTACAAAAATCACTTCATCACTTCTCAACTGCCCCTCCTCGTTTGGCAAGACTCACCTCCAAAACGTGTATTCAACTCCTCAAGAACTGCAAATCCATGATAGAACTGAAACAAATCCAAACTCAGCTTTTCAGAATCTGTATTCACCAAAAAGACGACGTTCTCAAAAAGCTCATGGTCGTATGCGCAGACCCATCTCAAGGAAATTTACGTTACGCCCAGAAAATCTTTGATTACATCATCGAAACCCCGTCTTTGTTCATCTACAACGTGATGATCAAAGCTTACGTGAAGACCAATTATTACAAAAAAGCAATCTTTTTGTTTGATGAATTGAGATTTTATGGGTTGTGGCCGGATAATTTCACGTACCCGTTTATGTGCAAGGCGGTTAGTTATTTAAGGGAGGTTTCTGTAGGGAAAAAGATTCATGGATTTATTGTGAAATGTGGGCTGGAGTTTGATTGTTATGTTTGTAATTCACTTATGGACATGTATGCTGAATTGGGTTTTGATGGGAATTTGACGAAGTTGTTTGATGAAATGCCCGAGAGAGATTTAGTTTCCTGGAATATTTTAATTTCTGGGTATGTTAGGTGCAAGAGATTTGAGGACGCTGTTCGGGTTTATTCAAGGATACAAGAGGAGGGAAGAGTGAGACCTGATGAAGCCAGTGTTGCGAGCACTCTTTCAGCTTGTATAGCATTGAAGAATTTGGAACTTGGCAGAGAAATTCACAGTTATGTTGCCAGTGAACTTGGATTTACCACTATAATTGGAAATGCATTGTTGGATATGTATTCTAAGTGTGGATGTCTAGATGTGGCCCGCAGAATTTTTGATGCAATGCCGAGAAAAAATGTCATTTGTTGGACAAGTATGGTGTCGGGGTATGTGAATTGCGGTCAGTTGGATGAAGCTAGGTTCTTATTTGAGAGGAGTCCAGTTAAAGATATTGTTCTCTGGACTGCTATGATTAATGGGTATGTGCAGTTTAACCATGTCGATGAGGCAATGTTCCTATTTAGGGAGATGCAATTCAATAGGGTTAAGCCGGATAAGTTCACGGTGGTTGTCCTACTTACAGGTTGTGCTCAGGTGGGAGCCTTGGAACAAGGGAAATGGATCCACGCATACATGGAGGAGAACAGGATAACAATTGATGCAGTTGCCTGCACTACTCTGATAGATATGTATGCGAAATGTGGGTGCATAGAGAAATCCTTGGAGATTTTTTATAGCTTACAAGAGAAAGATGCAACTTCATGGACCTCAATTATCTGCTCCCTTGCTGTGAATGGGAGGACCAGCAAAGCACTTGAGTTGTTCTCTGCCATGAAACAAGCTGGGTATAAACCAGATGATATCACCTTTGTTGGTGTTTTGACTGCATGTAGTCATGGAGGATTGGTGGAGGAGGGCCGTCAGCATTTTTATTCCATGACAAAGATGTATCAGATTGAACCAAAGTTGGAACATGATGGTTGCATGATAGGCCTACTTGGCCGTGCTGGATTGTTAGACGAGGCAGAAGAATTGATGGAAAAGATGCCTAGTGGAAATAACGATATTGTAGTTCCACTTTACAGTGCTTTACTTAGTGCATGTAGAATACACGACGATGTTGATATGGGTGAATGTCTCGCTAAACGGCTTGTGGATATTGAGTCTGGTGATTCCAGTGCTCATACTCTTCTGGCCAATATTTATGCATCTGCTGACAGATGGGAAGATGTTACGAAGGTGAGAAGGAAAATGAGAGCTCTGGGAGTCCGGAAGGAGCCTGGTTGCAGTTCTATTGAGGTTAATGGCAATGTCCACGAGTTTCTTGTTAGAGACACATCTCACCCTCATATGGAAGGAATTTTATCCATGTTAAATAACATAGCTAAACCGTTGTCAGATATTCCAGAAAACAAAACTGAATATGATAACCTAAATTCGTTGATTTTATGATGGATAATATTACTGGAAAGTCTAAAGATCCAGAAAATATACTAGGTACAAGCTCATTACGATCTTCTGAAAGATGGACAGAGATTCCAAAGTTCCACACTGGTAAATACCAGATTGTTTATGGATGCTTGAAAACTGGGTTTGATGGTGGTAGCAAGAGGCTGAAAGCTAGCTATTAATTCATCTGCTCTGCAGTTTCTTGGGAAGATGAGGTATAAAGTTTTATATGACGCATCGACACGGGTTAGTTTTATGGAAAGTATTGGACTTTGTACAATTCAGAATGATTGGTTAAATTAACCGGTTTTAGGTGCTTGTGTTATGATCTGAAGAGTAGCAGTATCTGAGTGTTCTAAGTTACAAACGAAAATCATAAGGTCTACGAGGACCTATTTTCCTAATTTTGAGTGGGAGTTCAACCTTTCATTTTACAAGGTAAGCCGTTGGAATAGTTCAATTTTCTTCTCAAATAGATCCATCCTAAAACACAAAACATCACTGCTAAGGTATTCCAAGATAGATAATTCTAGCCTGCTATTCAGTAATGTTACTAGCTGCAACAGACATGGGGGACATCAATCTAATAATTAGACTCAACTGCGTGCAAATGCAAGTCTGAATGTTTGTGTCGAGCATAAAATATATTTGCTTAAGATACCAATTAGTACAATGATAGCTTGTACTAAAATCACTTATGTCAATTAGTAAATGATAGCATGTACAACACCAATGACTAAAATAAAATAATAATAATAAAAAAATGAATCTTCCAAATTTGGTTTGCAGTTCAACAATAAGCCACATGCCAACTTCACTGTAACAAAGTTCCACATTTATGCTTAAAGAAAAGCCTAAATAAGAGTAAGGTCGTCTACAAATTTCTATAACCTGCTTCCAACCGTTCTTTACCTAGAATCTAATGCCATTCTCTATGACTAAGATTATTACCACCACTAAGTAGCCAATCAATAACTTCTGAAAGTTCATAAATCTGAGATCTCCACTCCAGCAAAGCTATTTACAAAAATTGTGTCCTACAGGGTCGCTGTCGAATCTGCAAAAGGAAAATTGCAGAATTAAATAAAGGTTTTTAAAACAACATACACGAGCTAAAGAGCATAAAGAGTTCTCTAGCAGAACGGCAAGACGTAAACATTACAATTCCTTGAGTTTGAGGTTATTGCCTGACACGATTAGAGGAAACTTGTTAAAATTTACTCATACATTAAATATTATAATATATATATATATAATAAGATGATTACTCAAATATGAAATATATATTTTTGTTTTGTAGGTCCAAGAATCCATGCATGTCGATATAAAGTTAATTGGTTTGTAGTAAGTTAATGCAGAATAGCACTTGAGATATTCCAATAAACCGCTGCCAAAATCATCATATAGCCCAAGCATTCAGATATTCATATCTCCTGACGAGGAGACGATATTAGTTCTACAGAGTTTCAAATGCATGTCAAATGCAAGAAAACTTACCTTAGGGTCCTCTACCATGGGAATTGAGGAAGTTGTCCATATCTGTTGCTAGGAAGGGTGACCTAGAGTAGCTCTCCAATATATCTGAAAGATTTATAACATCCAAAATAAACATAAAAATACTATAAGAGAAATAAGTAGTTCACTTAAAGTTTGGCTCTGTAGTTGCCCCATTAAGTTTAAACACACAGACATAGAGAGAGAAAGAATGACAATGAGAGAGAGAGATGGAAAGCCAACCACTACTGGAAAAGTTAGCAGTCAAGTCTGACAGACTAAAGTTTCGTGGAATTTGACCCAGAAATCCAAATGAAGAAGTGTCTACATCTAATGTTGACTCATTCGGGGTTTGCGAGTTCGACTCTATACCAGTCAAAGATGAAACAGAAGGATTGCCAATAGCAGGATGCGTTTCCAGGACATCGCCATTAACACCATACACGAAAGGGGAAGTGCCAGCAAATCCAGTTGCTGGTTTCATTATTCCCCCATTCGTTCCTGGAATCATTCCCATATTTGAGCTCTGAGCCAACAGCATGTGTGGTGAGACGTTGATTCTTCTAGCATGGGCACCATTAGTGAATGCAGGTAAACTAGAGCCTATAGACTGGTGCATATACTCTGGTTTCATAGCAGTTCCAGTTCGTTCTGGTGCATAGCAATCAGTGTTTTGGTGCACTGTCAAAAGGCAACAGGTGATACAGAGTCGATCAATAAACTTGAAAATCTAAAATCTTAAGGCAAGTATTTTTTTACTTAACAGAGCACAAAATAACAACAATATTCCCCAAGTGTTTCAATTTGATATATATATATATATATATATATATATATATATATATATATAGAGAGAGAGAGAGAGAGAGAGAGAGAGAGAGAGCAGAGAGAGAGACCTTCAGAGTCCCAAAGTATAATGAGCTACCAAGTAGCACAAATGCAATGTGTGTGTAATAGCTAAATGGGAGAAGAGATGAATAGCACAAACTAATTGACCTAAATATCAGTCAACCAGTGTTCCAGCATCATATATCAAGAAATTTATTTCCTTCCTTAGAGTAAGGCATATAAACACTAATAGACCATAACCATGAAATTGAAATTCTCAGAACAGTAAGTGAATGTCAATTGATTCATCAGGAACATGTTCGATGCATGCATTGGTAGTCATATAGATGGTGTTGAGCATGAATGTCATAAACCAAGCTGAACAATGAGATATAAGGGAAGGACACTGAGAGGGAGAAAGGATGAGAAAGATTGAATTCTATTGAATGCCACACTTGACAGTTGATGACAACAAGGCTTGTGGTGCAGGGTTGATAAAAGATGCAAGTTTGACAAATGCTATACTAGTTTTAACGAAAAGACCTTACGTATCAGAAAGCTTAGCTTATATTGTTGCATCTTAAAGATCAACTCTATTACTCGAAATTATGCAAATTTCCCCTTCCATTGAAAAAAAGGAAAAGATTGCGAGAGGATTTGCATGCAGGGGATACATTTTATAACTGTTATCCTTATGAATTACTATAAAGTATCTATCTATCTGCAAATACAGGTTATAATTGTTATTTATGCCCCAAAAAAATTAAAAAAAGAAAAATAATAAGCGTTAAAAGAAATAATATGAAAGCGTTATTATGCTAGTATTATCAAAGCAGAAACCTGACTTACTTGGTGAAATTTGAGATCCATTAGATATAGGAACGAAGGCAACTCCAGCTGCCTGACGCATTAGCTCAGCCTGTTTTTCAAGCAACTGATTGAATTCTAATATCTGTTCTTTCAGCATTAGTCTCAGATGATATGCCTCGAAAAATTGCTGATTTTGTTTTTCAAGACATTGCCAAACTAGACACAAAAAATACTAGATGTTAGAATCTCAAAGAGTTTATAGCCAAAACAAAAAAAGAAATCTTATTATGACATTATAATATGGCTATGTCCGTTTTATTATTTTTATTGTTTTTTTTTCCTAGTATGTTTATAACCTTTAATCCCTACTCTTATTTTTTCAAGATAGCCGCCACTCACAAGTGATAATTTGAACTACACAGATGTTAGCATTTTAATAAGGATGCAATCTACTTGATGCTATCTAGTATTCTAGTTTAGGCTGACTTAGTCTGAAGTAATAAACAATTAAGTTAAAGAATCAACCAAAAACAATAAGCAACAGTAACTTATAAGGAAGATTTCAGTGATAAACTGTGACTAAATGATGAACAGCAGCTCGACTAGGAGAGAACAATGGAGATTAATGCTGAATCAATAAATAAATATGAAATATTATGTTATATTTAAATGCTTCAGTTTGAATTTAGAATGTCAAAGTCAACAGATAGTAGCATAAACAGGAAATATCTATGAATGCTACATGGAAAGGAATAATAGGGATGGGGAGCCAGTAACCCAAGCATAGAGAGAATGGAGTTATAATATATAAGCACCAACAAAAAACAAAAGAAGCTAATAAGAACAGATAGAACAATTATCTGAGTGTAAACTCAACAAAAGAGAGAACAAACTGCATCAGACACACCAAGGTTCCATCTACAAACACATTTCAAAATGAAGCATCCACCCTACATTTATTTCCAAGTATCTTCTACCATGTGTAATTTAATACCTCTTTCACATATCAAAACCAATAATCTTAAAGGAAACATTTCTTTTTTTACAACATTTTCTTGTAAGCTTTTCCAGACATGCATTAATTTTGCTTGTGAAACAACAAAGAGTCAATCCCCAATACCCAATACCATGTGCCATAATTTCATAATAAAATTAAATGGTAGATATGAGAGGATATACTGATTGATAACACCTACTAAGTTCAGTGAAACCTGGTTCAATTTTTGCCTGTTGTAAGAGAGTACCTACAACTTCCTTCTGGCTCATGTATAGTTGAAGGCATCGTTCTATAAGATGTTGCACCTGTCATCAAAAATCAATAAGCAAACAAAAAAGAATATTGATATTAATAAGTAAACTAGATATATCTCTACTTATGAGGTGCTACAACAACATGTGCATTAGGAGAGCATTAGCACAATTTCGATGCAAGTAGTTTTACCAAGAAGATTAAAGCCTGGTTTAAGCTCAAAAGTCAAACCTGCCAGTTTGTTCTACATATGTTAATTGGATTGGGTGGCCTGATCATAATTCACATTCTGAAACCATAATTTAGTATTACCATATCAACTTAAGCCAAATTACTCTTTTTTTTTCTTTTTTCTTTTAAGCTTTGTAGTTCTCTTCAATATTTATAATTCTTGCATCATGTACCACACAACGGATATGTCAAGATCCAACCACTAATACAACCCAGGACATGGAACTACAAATCTGTGCTGTAAATTAGAAATGACAAAGAGGATGTATGAAGTGTATTATATAGTTGTATTGGAAAAAATAGATGACTACTTCAAAGATCATTAACATCTCAAACAAAAAAATCACATCTTTAAACAAGCTTGACACAGAAAGACACATACGAGAAGTATCTATGATATAATAATTCTTCGTCTGCAATATATACACATGAACCCTATGCACTTTGAGAGAGTTATCAGTCCAAAACATGATAAGATGAAGATCTTACAATGTATCTGTTCTTTACTAAGAATTTTTACAACCAAGAAAGCACCTTGGAACATCTTTAAATTATTCCGAACTATTAATACAACAAAGGCATCATTGCCTATCACCACAAAGGAGAAAGAAACAAAATTATAGAAAATTCCACAATTCCACCAAATCTTTCTTGAAGTTATTAATTTAAAATCAAATTATTGAACAACAAGTGACGAAAAAAGGAAGAAGGAAAAAGAAATGCAAGAATCAAACACAAGAGTAAAGGCAAAAGAGAAACTATTTGACATAAGAAATCTTTTAACACCGTGTCTAGGAAGTAAAAATATAGGTATTTGTTTAAAGTTCAATTACATGGAATAACAAGAATTAACATTTTTTCTCAAGAGTGCTGTTCCATGGGACTTATGATTGTTTTTTTTTCTTTACTTTTTGAAAAATGCATTTGGATTTGTTCACCAAATTTTAGGGGGAGAGCTATGGAGTACTATTGAGGTGGAACTCCTCTTACTAACAAAGCTTGTTGAAAATATTGTCTCATTGTTTCTATAGGGAAGATATAAATTTATCTGTATTCTTTTAATCAAAGTTCCATACGGGCTTCATTTACATTTTCATTCATGTTTTCATTGATAATTTAAGAAACCAATATCAGAAAATATTGCTTGATCTCTTTTTAATTGCATGGAATCGTATGAAAGATGACTCATGGAATAAAAATACTTAATAAATAGTCCATCATAACAGAATTCGAGCTCAATAGCGTACCACTTTTATATCTCGGAGTGAGACCTTGACGTCGCCGGTAGACATTTTTAGAGATTCAAACCTGGAAACACTTAGAAGATTTATTAATTCAACTTATCATTGATGCAGAGAAATATACTTAATCAAAAGATTACAGTTAAATTATTTGATATATAGAAATCAAAAGATTATTGTTAAATTATTTATATTGTTTTTGAATACGGGATTCTTTTTCAGCCTACCCCAACTAGTTTAGGATAAGAGACCCGGTTGAGTTGAGATTGTTCGGAGATAAATCAATGCACTTATCTTTTAATTTTTGCAGGTATTAATTAGTAGGTCTTTTAATTACATTGGATATCATATTAGGATTTGTGATCTTATTAAATTAGGTTACTTGATTTACAGTAGAATTACAGTTATTTCTAGTCTATATAAACTCATGTCAGCTCACTATTATTAAAAATTGAATATATTATTATTCTGAATTTAAAGCTTGGAGCTTTTGAGTGTGTTTCTACCAATTCCCTGCGTGGATCTTCTTTCACATCCTTAAATCTATATTCTAAACCTTCTCTACACATGTCCTGCACCAACCATAAATGCAACTACGCTTTGCAAGACAATGCTGGGTTTTAGCTTTAGCTTGGAAATTAAGAGGGGAGAGGGAAAGAGATAAAGAGAAGTTGATAAATGGAGCTTTGCCAATAAATGCAGCATTGACTGAGTTTACGGCATGCAATTAAGAGAAACCATAATCATGGAAATATCCAGAGCAAAGAATACGAATATTTTCTGCTTCGTCATTAACAGCAGAATCTCATATCATTTGATGCCTTGCGAGTTGAGACAAAATGCAATTCATTGACAAATTAGAAACTAGAACTAAACCTAGTTGAAGACATCGATCTCGGATATCACTACCGCAACAATTGAGAACTCCATGCAGGGAGGTGCACTGATTCCAAAATATTTCAGCAAGTAGGTTACAACGTCAATGGCAATAGTACCACATACTTGGTTCTGAAAAGGATAAGGTTGAGGTCGTACGGCAATTGAGGGTGGTAGCACTTGCTGTTCTTTTTAGTGATGGTAATGAGAACTGAGAAGAGGGGCAAGGAAAAGGGGTTGGCAGATCCAAAAAGATGAGGTGAAGAGAATAACAATTGCCAAATTTTACAACCAGAAGAAACCTGTGAACTTTGATGCACATTGGTTCCCCTGTTGTATTGAAGGCTTGTTTTTATATATATCTAGGTTATACAAATAACGAATTTGATTCTGTAGAATTAAAAAAGCCATTTAATTACATATAAAAGTTATAACTAGATTCCTCCAACCTTTATGCCAAAACTGTTTTTTTGGTTAGTATAGTGATAATCTCACATTAAAGCAGAGGGATTGCAATGGATAAAATTAAGGTAGATAAGCATAACAAAATTTCCCAGACAAGGAACTACCGTAATCAATAGAAACGCAGTCAAATAATAAGAGTAATAATAATCCAATCCCCTCTCCCCCAACACACAATTTTCTGTAAAAAAAATAATAATAATTGCAGTTTCCACATAATATATGCACTAAAGAAGTAGGACCTTCAAAAATAAGTTTCATGCAAAAGTAACTACAAAAATTCCATAAAATATATAAGCATCTGATACATGATCAGCAGTGGTGAAACAGTTCAAATTGGGGTTAGGGTTCTGATGAATTTCAGTTAATTTGAAACATTAAACCTGGTATAGGAGATCTATTACGTCAAAAATCATGATCATCGCCATATAAACACAACAAAACCCTAAAATAGGCCACGGATCACCATTAACAACATTACAGAATCTAAATATACATACGTATACACACACACATTAACCCGTGTCAATTGGAAGAGAAATTATAATTTGCAAATTACCTGGAAAAATATATTCGCTCGATCTTTTAACTGGCCTTGATTAATGTGGGTAAAATTCGCCGACTGGCTCTGTTAAGACAGAATTTAACAGAGATTGAATTGGTCGCAAGTGCTTGTGACGTGGAACCATGACGCGTGAGGGTCTGAGAAGTAGAAAAGTGGGACACACCCCACGGGTGGTTCCGATTAATCCAACGACATACATGCACCGGCTGATCATTTCATTGGACAACAGAATTAAACTCAAAATATAAAATACAAGATCAAATTTAAAATATTTTTAAATTAAAAATTAATGCGACTTAATTAATTTTAAAAAGTAGAAGTTTTATAAATATTATTCAACTATTTTAAAATTTTATAATTGCAATTTTAAATATATACATATATATAAATATATATATTTAAAAATATTTCAAATCAGCTCTAAATATTAGTAGACCTATATTCTAAATATCTATATTCTAAACTAAAATGAGTGATAGTCTTTTGGTCAATTGAGAATGTTTATTTTTACAAGTAAAAATTGATATTTTCATAAATAAAAATTAATGATCTTTGGTAAATTGAAATTATTATTTTGTTTGTGAAAATATCAATTCTCTTCTTATTTAGTAATTTAATACTCCCCTTTTTAGAGAGTAAATTTGTTCTTTTTATCTATTATTTTTACATTATAATGAAGTATTAATAATTTAATTTCTTATATTATTTTTATCAAATATTTTTTTAATAAATTTTAAAAAGATGATATTAAAATTTTAAATCTATTTTTATCATTTAGATAATATATTAATTATATTTCTTAATTTTACATTTTTTAAACATTAATTAAAAAACCCATAGTGAATAATATTTTAATAGGCATAAATATTGAAAATCTCATTCATCGTAATGGAGATTTTCACAATAAAAGTAAATCTTTAAAAAAATGTATCTCTAATTTTAGAAGTGAGTAAGATTAAGGAAGGTTTTCATATAATAAAAGGCAGCTAATCCTATGAGAGTGTTGATTTTTTTTATTAAAAAATTACTCTCCATCACTATTAAAAAGAATGTAAATTTTGAATTCTATTAGCATCTTAAATATTTACCAAAATAGCAATACATTTGGAAGAACATATTTTGAAAATCTTATTATTTAATATCTTACCTTAGATAATAAGATTGTGTAGGAGTAATGGGATTCAGTCACTGCATAATAATTAACAAAATCTCCAATTAATATAATGAGATTCACACCATTATGTAAAAACAAGTTTGATAGATTGTGCAAAGCGGGTGCTAGTTTATATAACTTTTTTTCATAAAATTTAAATTATTTTTATTAACACAACATTGAGTAAAATTTATATCAGTATCATATTTACAATTATATAATATATTTTAAAAAAAATAGATAAGTGGGTTGACATTAATGTTTTATATAATTTTTCTTTTATTTTATTGTGATATTCAAGCATGCATGTATATATAGATATAAAATTATAATTATATTCATGTATTATTATTGTTATATAATTTATATTTTAAAATTATAAGATAATAATTAAATTATTCTTAAAATGACCACGACATGATATATGCTTTATGGTTATAAATTATCAATAGCAACCTCAGTTATTGAGCTCTACTATGAGAACATGATAAGCGAACATATGAAAATTGGACATGAGTGCTTTATAATTATATCTATTTGTATTACTATCATGTGACGCCCCCAAAATAGATATACATCACCCATCTTGAGTCGTCAAATACATGGTACAAAATTCAAATACAACTTAATTATACAACAATGCGTGTAAAATACTTACAAAACATAATCTAAGAGTTTGATAAGAATATTGTCATACAGTATAATATTCACACTCAAATGGAGTCATCATTACATTTATTGTCACACTATTTTATAGAATAGTGAGGACTACTAAAATAACCATCGGACAGTCAATCCTCTTCTTCGACTCGTCCCAAATTTATATTCTCATTTTAAGAGAGAATAGTGAAAGAAATGGTAAAGCTCAACTAGCCCAAGAAGAAATATTATGACTAAGATAATGCAGAATAAATTATCCTTAGCCTTCAACAAAGATAACAACCGATAGAATATAATAGACAACAAGTTTTAGATCAACAACTGCAATGAATAAGCAATCCATTAGAAGAGTCAAGTAGAACATAAAATCTACTATCTTCTATGATTTAAAGTTTTTCATCAATTTTATCATTTGAGACTCAAATTTTAATAAATAAAATCGAATCATCCTCGCATCACGGCCAAGGATATTCATGTAATCATCAATGGTCATTATTATACCGAATAATCTTTGGTCATAATCATACTAATAACTGTCCATCAATGAACTACAGGCCAATGAGGACTTTCACCACATCATTCGTCACATTACGGTCATGATTATACCGAATAATCCCTAGTCATAATCATACCAAGTCCATCTACGCACGTAGTTCAAAGATGACTTTTCATCACAATATAAGCATGAGGATGATGACAATGAAATAATAATTCAATAAAATAAGTTCAAGGATAAATTTTAAAGATTTATAATTTAATTTATCCAGAAATCAATAACGTCCAATGTGACGCCCCCAAAATAGGTATACATCACCCATTCCGAAGGTCAATACATGGTACGTAAACAACTACAACTTTATTATTACAACAAGAAGCTGTGAGTTTGAATACAAATATTATCTTCTAGACAATATCTATACTCAAATAAATCCTCATCACATTTATTGATACATTATTTTACAAAAATGGTGAGGACTACTAAACAACTCTCTCTAGAACCTTCATTCCATATCCCGGACTGCATTTCGCTTATATTCTCGCCTCCCGAGAAGAAAAATGGAACAAAAAGGAAAAGGGTGAGCTCAACTAGCCCAAAGAAAGAATATTATGACTAAGATAATATACAACAAATTACCGTTAGTCTTCAACGGGGAAAAATCTAATAGAATACAATAGACAACAAATTTTAAATCAATATTCGCAATGAAATAATAATTCATTAGAAGAGTTAAGTAGAGAATGCAAATTACTATCTTCTATGTATGAATTTAAAAGTTCATCTTCTATCTTTTATCCCCGTAACATCAATCAATATATATCGGAATCAAATATTCATCTTTGCACTACAAGCCAAAGATATTCATCGATTGGTCATGTTCATCTAAACACTGCTCATCTTTGACTACGACCAAAGATATTCTTCAGAAATCATTCATTTGCACTACTGTGCCAAAGATATTCAATAATATCATCATTTAAGACCGAGGATGATGAAAAATATTTTAAAAGCGAATCGAATCCAAAGGAAACAAAATGACAAGGATTAAGGATTAAGAATTCGTACTTTTGTTTTATCCATGTCCAAAAATACCTCAAAAATAATCACGATGGTGTAAAATTCAAGAATGATCAAAACATGGATACAATCAAAGCTAGTATCCGAATAGATATTTTGGACGAAAAGAAAATTTTTCATTTTTCGATGAATAAATACCAAAGACTTTCGTGAATAAAGTGTCAGATACGTGAATAAGGCCGTAGATATCGTGAATAAGTAACTCGACACCAAAAGTTCTAAATTTGATAAAAACTTGAGATCAATATTTCAAAGATAATGATATTGAAGAAATAATATCATTTACGAAAAAAAATAATATCCCTTACCTCGAAAGATTAGTACTTTAAATCGAATAACGTATTATAGTCTTTGAAGGAACTTACCGCGTCTAACAATACTCAAAGTATACTCAAAATACTCACAAGAATACGCCGATATATATAGAGAGAAAACTTGATTTCGGTGTGATTTTCAATTCTAACCTAAGCACCCTATTTATAAGAAAATCTTTAGAACACAAAAGCGTAAAATTTAATAAAATATTAATATATATTATAAATTTCCTTAGCCCATATTTGAAGAACTGATTTCAAGCAATTAATATCACATGTTAGCCCACTTAAATGCAAAAAAACATTTTTCTTTAAAATAATAATTAAAACTTCCAAAATCAATTATTTTGAGCTTGAACTTCAATAATTCACAATAATAGCCCTTTTATCGGAAAAATTTGAATCTCACAAATTTTTATAGGAAATTCAATTCTCTACAACTTTGCGTAAGAAAGTTTTTCCAAATTCTAAGCAGAAATTGACCGAAATCCATAAACCAAGCGATTTACTGTGTTATAATCAAATTTCGGTCAATAAATGGGGTCCACCGACATGTTTAACATGTTTTAAACATTTATTGCAACAAAAAATACTCTTCCTCCTCGTATACTCATATATCCCACATTCGTTGTAAAAATATCACCATTATTATATATTTAAAATATAATAATACATTTAAATGAATTATCTTATCGTAAAAAGATAAAATTTCAATTTTCAACAATTGTCACATTAAAAATTTTCTCCATCTATATCCACATAAAATCAATATTTTCCTCATCATATGAATCAATAATTAATTATTCACAAATAATATTACAGTAATCACAATATTGACAACCGTGCAGTTCCCAAGAAAGAGGGGCTTTTCAATAAGAATTTCTCCTTCTTGGCGTATGCAATTAGATGACCAAACCTCTCCTTAGAGCGTAACTTTCTAGACATTGCCAATAATGTTATCTAATAATATTATTCGGATAATATGAATTATTGCTTCGATAATGAAAAATAATGTGTAATGACAATTATTGAAACAACAATGAATATAAAATATCAACGCAAAGAATTATTAAATCAATAAAATATTTAATAAGAATTATCATGTAACCATTATTGAGTAGTGCCTTCTTACGTAAGAATCAATAATTGGTGCAATACCGGTGTCTTCTTGTGTTTTAACCACCGAGTATTTTAACAAAGATTAATTGGTAAGAATAACTACTTGAATTATTTTTAAACAACTTATATTTGCGTTTTTTCTTCATCCAATCGCTTTCAGTTATGGGGCCCACAAAAAATCTTCGCTACGTAAATACGAATATTCCCCGACAAAGAAGAATATTCCACGACCAAACGAATATTCCCAAACAACAATGAATATTTTATAACCACTTGTTTATTTTGAAATATTTACGTATTTAACCCATAACTATTCACATTAATCAAATCAACCCTTACTATTTCAAAATAATAAATAGAGAAAATTAAATTTCATTAATAATAAGTTGGGTTAATGGAGTAGCGATTCGAGAAAATCCTTCCACGAATCTCCGATAATAACGGTTAAGCCCAAAAGTTACTTGATTTCACCACCGACTTTGGTTGCTCCCAACTTCAGATTGCTTCAATCTTGGCACGGGTCCACGGATACTCCATGTTTTGACACTGACGTGCCCAAGAAATGCTATTTCCTCAAGCCGTAACTCGCATTTCTTCAATTTGGCATATAGTTTGTTTTCACGAAGCCTTTGGAGTACCAGCTTCAAATGGTGCTCATGATCTTCACGACTTTTGGAATATATGAGGATGTCATCCATAAAGACAACAACAAATTGATCCAAATATTCCTTGAATACTTGGTTCATCATATCCATGAAGTCGCAGGAGCATTAGTCGATCCGAAAGACATGACTAAGAATTCATAATGCCCATACCGAAGTTCAAGGCGCTTTGAATATCCTCGCCTAATCTTCATTGATGATATCCGAATGAAGATCGATTTTTGAAAAGAATTGTGCCTTTGCAATCGGGTCAAACAAGTCATCAATACGAGGTGAGGATACCTATTCTTGATGGTGACATGGTTCAATTCCGATAGTCAATATTAAAGTCGCATACTCCCGTCTTTCTTCTTTACGAATAAAACAGAGCACCCCAAGGAGATGTACTAGACGAATGAAACCGATGTCCAACAATTCCTCGTAGTTGGACCTTTAACTCCCGAAGTTCAATAGAGCCATTCGATATGGGGTTTTAGAAATGGGCTTTGTATCAGTTCAAGATCAATAAAGAATTCAACTTCACGCTCGGGGTAGACCGGAAGTTCTTCAGAAATACGTCAGAAAGTCAATAACAACAGAATATCATTCAAATTTGACGTGTCTTTATTCAAATTCATAACATGGGCTAAGAAAGCTCGACATCCGCTTTTCAATAAACGAATAGCTTTATGATTAGATATGACATGTGATTGATTTTAATGGTTTAGTTGCTTGAATTGCATAACAAAGTTGGTTAGAATATGAAAACTAACAACCTTATTTAAAATAATCAATTTTGGCATGATGAGTAGTTAACCAATCAATCCCTAAAATAACATCAAAAGCAAGTATCTTTAAAGAGATAAGGTCAACGGTGTAAGGTAATGGTGCCAACTTGAATCAAACAAGATTTATAAACAAAGTGGATGCGATAAAAGTTTCTCCTAACGGAGTTTCCACAGATAGGTCAAAGTCTAATTTCTCCGGAGTCAAGTTTAAACGTTGAGCACAAGCAGGAGAGATAAATGAATGGGTAGACTGGTATCAAGTAAGGTATAAACTTCGCAAGAATTTATAAATAGCTTACCCGTGATCACCTCGTTTGGGTTCCTCGCATTTTGACCACCACAACAAACGCTTCTTCCCGGAACCGCTGACTTTGACTTTTCCGGGATAGTCTTTTGAGTCACCGCCCTCATTGAACTAGGTTTCGCCATCGCATAATCTCGAGCGATATGTCCTTCCTTTCCATAATTATAGCATACCTTGAACTATTGTGGGCGCTTTGATCGATATGTCCCTCTTTTCCGCATTTGTAAAGATATGACCGGTGGTCGTTCTCCTCCCTTAGAACCGGTTGCTTCCGGCAAGATTGTCGTCTTCACATGGTCGTTGTTAAATCTCCTCTTTTAAAATCTCCTCCCGACTCACTTCTTCTATTTTCATGGCTATGATTACCACCGAGTGGTTACCATTTTTGTCCGTCTGTTTGCTTTCTCCGTTGGTTATCATTATTATGATCGCTATCTTTGGTACGATCCTCGTTATGGTCCTCGGTTGAACATACTCGTTATCTCGCTTCTAACAATTGAGCCTCATAACAACATCCGAATAGAGAGAAATATTATGAGAAATGAGATATTGACGACGGGTTTCAAACCTCTCGTAAACATCCGCCATAACGCTCCTCATTCTCCACCAAATGAGGTGCAAACTCGATAACTCTCGCAAACTTTGCCTCGCATCGAGACACCGCCATGTTATTTTGTTCTAATCTGATGAACTCCACTTCCTTCATACGAATTAACACTTTCGGAAAGTATTTGTCATTAAATAATTTCAAACGTCTCCCAAGACATACGCCGAAGTGCGGTTTGGATGGGTACGCTTCACGACTCCCACCAAGAGGTACCGCCGCCACGGAACATAAAGGTGGCGAATAGAACCTTCGTTCTCCTCCGCATCCCAAGACATCAAAATATCTTGTAATTTGCTTGACCCATGTTTCCGCCCATGATCGGATCCGCTTTCCCTTAAATTCGTGGTCCCAACTCTTTGAATCGCTTCACGTGACAACCCGTGAATTGCTATCATTTCCTCCTCAGATTTTGAACACGAGTCTCCTCGTCTCGATTTTGCATGAACCGCAAAAAGCTTCTAAACATCCCCTCGCTCATCATTTCGCTCAATGGTGTTGTTCATGGGAGGAACATCACAAACTGTTGCACGCTTCTCCTCGTTGGTGAGTACAAAGCATCTCCACAATCTCATTTCCGGTGTTAATATTCTCAAACGACATTCAAATATCGCCATAAAACAAGGGTTAATTAAGGAAATCAATATATCACATAATATCCTTATATCTTCGACCAACTAACAAATAAGCTTAGGTAGGACACACTAGCGAAGGATTTACTGCCTCCCTCCTAGTTCTATTCCCCGATCTCCGCCAGAGATCATATCCCTAAGCTCGATACCAACCGTGAAGCCCCCAAAATAGGTATACATCACCCATTTCGAGTTGTCAATACATGGTATGTAAAACAACTACAACTTTATTATTACAACATAAAAACTCGTGAGTTTGAATACAAATATTATCTTCTAGATAATATCTATACTCAAATAAATCCTCATCACATTTATTGATACATTATTTTACAAAAATGGTGAGGATTACTAAACAACTCTCTCTAGAACCTTCATTCCCATACCCGACTGCACTCGCTTATATTCTCGCCTCCCGAGAAGAAAAATGGAACAAAAAGGAAAAGGGTGAGCTTAACTAGCCCAAGAAAGAATATTATGACTAAGATAATATACAACAAATTATCGTTAGTCTTCAACAAAGAAAAATCTAATGAATACAATAGACAACAAATTTTAAATCAATATTCGCAATGGAAATAATAATTCATTAGAAGAGTTAAGTAGAGAATGCAAACTACTATCTTCTATGTATGAATTTAAAAGTTCATCGCTCATCTTTTATCCCAAATAACATCAATCAATATATATCCGAATCAAAATATTCATCTTTGCACTACAAGCCAAAGATATTCATCGATTGGTCATGTTCATCTAAACACTGCTCATCTTTGCACTACGCCAAAGATATTCTTCAGAAATCATTCATCTTTGCACTACTGTGCCAAAGATATTCAATAATATCATCATTTAAGACCGAGGATGATGAAAAATATTTTTAAAGAAACGAATCCAAAGTGAAACAAAATGACAAGGATTAAGGATTAAGGATTCAGACTTTGTTTTATCCATGTCCAAAAATACCTCAAAAATAATCATAGTGGTGTAAAATTCAAGAATGATCAAAACATGGATACAATCAAAGCTAGTATCCGTAATAGATATTTTGGAAAAAAAAAGAAAATTTTTCATTTTTCATGAATAAGATCGTGAATCGTGAATAGTGTCATGAATACGAAAATAAAAGCCGTATACGTGAATAAGTAATCTTCACACCAAAAGTTCTAAATTTGAAAAAAACTTCAGATCAATATTTCGTGAAAAGATAATGATATTGAAGAAATAATATCAAAAGTTCCAAAAAAAATAATATCCCTTACCTCAAAAAAGATTCAAGAAACTTATCATTTGGAATAAAAATAACATCCCTTACATAAAGTATAAGATTGAAGGAACTTGCACCATATAACAATACTCAAAGTATACTCAAAATACTCTCAAAATACTCACAAGAATACGCCGATAATATAGAGAGAGAAAACTTCAGGTTTCTCGTGTGATTTTCAATTCTAACCCAAGACCCTATTTATGTAAAAATGCTTAGAACACAAAAGTTAGTAAAATTTAATAAAATATTAATATATATTATAAATTTCCTTAGCCCATCTTTGAAGATCTGATTTCAAGCAATTAATATCACATGTTAGCCCACTTAAATGCAAAAAAACGCTTTTTTTTAAAATAATAATTAAAACTTCCAAAATTAATTATTTTGAGCTTCTAACTTCAATAATTCACAATAAATAGCCCTTTTATCGAAAAAATTGAATCTCGTGATTATTATAGGAAATTCAATTTCTACAACTTTGCGTAAGAAAGTTTTTCCAAATTCCAAACATAAATTGACTAAATCCACAAACCAAGCGATTTTAAAAGCTATAATCAAATTTCAACCAATAAATGGGGTCCAACCGACATGTTTAACATGTTTTAAATATTTATTGCAACAAAAATACTCTTCCTCCTCAGATACTCATATATCCCACATTCGTTGTAAAAATATCACCATTATTATATATTTAAAATATAATAATACATTTAAATGAATTATTTTATCGTAAAAAGATAAAATTTCAATTTTCAACAATTGTCACATTAAAAATTTTCTCCATCTATATCCACATAAAATCAATATTTTTCTCATCATATGAATCAATAATTAATTATTCACAAATATCATAATATCGTAATCACAATATCGACAACCCAAAGATTTTCCTGTGAGCAATTAGGGGCTTCCAATAAGAATTTCTCCTCATTGCTAACAATGCGCGCATTAGGTGGTCGACCAAACCTCTGACAATGAAAATGATGTAACTTTCTAGACAATGCCAATAATGTTATCTAATAATATTATTTAGATAATATGAATTATCGTAACCATTTCGATAATGAAAAAATTGTGTAATGACAATTATCAAACAACAACAAAATATAAAATATCAACGCATAATTATTAAATCATCCAATAAAATAAAATATCGAATAAAGAATTAATCGTCCATTATTGAGTAAGGCCTTACGTAAGAATCAATAATTGGTGCAACCGTGTATTCGTTGTGTTTTAACCACCGAGTATTTTAACAAGATAATCTGTTATATACGCCTAATATTTTTAAACAACTTATATTTGTCGTTTTGTGACGCCCCAAAATTAGGTATACATCACCCATCTTGGGTCGCCACTTACATGGTACGTAATTTAAATACAACTTATTAACATAACTGCCAGGTAATAATATTTACATAAACCGTGAGTTTAAATACAAATATCGCTACACTAGATATTATACAAACTCAAAAAAGTTCTCATTACAATTATTATCACACTATTTCACGTAATAGTGAGGACTACTAATGCTATCTTCGTGACCATCACTGCTTCTCTCGATCGCCCAATTATATTCTCATTTCAAGAGAACAATGAAAGAAAGGGTGAGCTCAACTAGCCCAAGAAGAAATATTATGACTAAGATAATGCGTAATAAATTATCAATAGTCTTCAACAATGTTAAACCGATAAAATACAATAGACAACCAGTTTAATGCAATGAATAAGCAATCCATTAAAAGAGTCAAGTAGAAAAAAAAAAGTCTACTATCTTTTAGGTTTTAAAAGGTTTTTTCATCATCGTTATAAGCCGAGACTCACTTTTAATAAATATTCCACATCATCGAATCACCCCGCACTACGGCCAAGGATATTCTTTAAGATCACGACCACAATTATTCATGCACTACACGCCAAGAATATTTGTGTATTCATTAATGGTCATGATCATGCCAACAATCGCCCATCAATGCACTACTACCATCGAGGATTTTTATCACATCATTTGTAACATTACTGGCCATGATTACAATCGAATAGTCTCTCGTCATAATCATACCAAGTCCATCTATGCACACATGTGCACGTATGATGACTTTCAACATAATATAAACATGAGGATGATGACAATGATATAAGAATTCAATAAAACAAGTTCAAGAATTATTTTATCCAGAATTATTAACGCCCAAATTATCAACATGATATCGCTTTTGTAGAGTAAAATTCAAGAATGATCAAGAATATTTCCATGAAAAGATATCGGATGAAACGCAAATATCAAGGATATTCCACTAATTTCATGGAGTATAGAAGTCAAAGTTTTAACCAACCGGGTATAATAAAGAATAGAATAACAAAAGAAATCACCATGCATGCGATAGATCGCATGCAAAAGTTATTCCAATGTAATAATAAATAACGGAACCAGTCCCACAAAAACGCATGCATGTGATGTTCCAACATGTAATAATAAAGAATGGAACCAGTCCCCAGAAAAACACATGCATGTGATGTTCCAATGTAATAATAATAAAGACGGAACCAGTCCTGTAAAACACATGCATGTGATGTTCCAATGTAATAATAATAAAGAAGTCCGGTAAAACAAGATGTGATGTTCCAATGTAATAAACCAGTCCAGTGTAAAACACATGCATGGATGTTCCAATGTAATAATAAGAAGAATGTCACCAAGTATAGGTAAACCACAGATACAAAAGTTATTCCAATGTAATAATAAGCAATGGAATAACAACAGCCTTCTTCATGAATAAGAAAAAGAATAACACCCTTACATTTGGTAGAGATTGAATATCGCTAAGAAAGTAAGAATAAAATACTTTCTTCTTTCTCTTATTCTCTCTATACTTTCTCTCTATAGCTTGAATGAATTCGTGTGAAAATAATGAAGCCTCAGGCCTCTATTTATAGAAGATTTCTAGCTAAAAGACCGCCGTGTGAAAAGGCAAGTGGTTTCGACGATCGATAATGATGTGAAAAGAAAAGTGGTTCGACGCCTCAGAATGTAATGTGAAACGATAAGTGGTTCGACGCCTCATGTAATATGAAAAACGACAAGTGGTTCGGACGTCCGCAAAGGTAATTACTATTAACGAAGGTAAATACTATCGATTTAAGGTAAATACTATTCACAAGGGTAATTACTATCGACGAAGGTAATTACTATCGATTTAAGGTAAATACTATTCACAAGGGTAATTACTATCGATTAAGGTAATTACTATCGACGAAGGTACTACTTAGAGACTCTTAGATGATGATTTATATACGAGCCCCCATAAAATAATCAAACTTTATTACACAAATCATTTTTTTTTTCATCAACACATATTTAATCTTTCAACAATTATTAATCATTTATAACTTGTCGCCTCAATTATTGATTTAATACTATAACATATTATATATGATGATAATCGTGACAATAATGAATCAATAATATAGAGAGATATGATGCAAAGAATTATCGAAAGTAATAATCGAGCATACCGAAAGTGACTTCTCACGTAAAGATCAATAATCAATACCGTGGTGCTACTACGCAACCACGCCAGACATCGCATTTTTTTACCACCGGTAGTTCAACAGCTTTTAACGGTAACACCTCCGCCCGTTATTTTTTATAAAATATTTTTGTCGCTTTCAATCCGACAATAATTTCGCTGTGGGGTCCACCAATGATTGAGTCATTGTATTTAATATTCCCTAACAAAAAGAATATTCCCCACCAAACTAATATTTTATAACAACTTGCATACTTTGCAAAATTTATAAATATTACCCACAACTATAACATTATATCAAATTTATTCCATAATATTCAAAAATAATATTTATAGAAAAATTCATCTTTATTTATAAAAGTCGGGTCTTACAACCTCCCTTCTTATGAAATTTTCCTCGAAATTAGGGTACGACTGTATGTCAAGAGGTAAGGATACCTTGATTTCATTTCATATTCTAACTCCCAAGTCATTTCTCAACATCGTGGTTCCTCCACAAAACTTCGATTTCGAGGTATAACTCGAGCGTAGAATATGTTCCTTCTTATCCAAAATTTGAACAGAACTCTTCATACGCCAAATCTTCCGCTATTTCGTCCGGCTCTAACTCAATAATATGGTTCGGTCTTTCACATATTTACGTAATATAGATATGTGAAAACGTTATGAACACGTAGACATATTTCAAGCAGAAAAGTTTAGTCTATAGCCACGCTCCTACCGATCGAGGATTAAAATGGACCGATGAATCGAGGATTAAGTTTTCCTCTCTTTCCAAATCTTGTAACTCCTTTCCATGGAGCAACTTAACAACACATGATCTCCTATATCGAATTCCACGCCCTTTCGATGAAGATCAAGATAACTCTTTTGTCGATTTTGTGAGGTTTTTATACGCTGTTTGATCGTTTTCAATCTTTTTTCCGTAGTCATACGCATCAACTCCCGGCCCCAACAACGCTGCTTCACCCACCTCATCCCAAAGATACCGGAGAACTACACTTTCTTCCATACAACGCTTCGAATGGAGCCATGCCAATACTTGCTTGATAATCGTTGTTATAGGAAAACTCCACCAATGGTAAGAACTTGTCCCAACTCCCTCAAATCAAGGACACAGAGTCTTAATAGATCTTCAAGAGTTTGAATAGTCCTCTCCGATCGTCCGTCCGTCTCGAGGATGATACGCCGAAGCTAAATCGTAAGTCCTGCGCTCATAGCTTTTTTGCAAACCAACCCAAAATCGTGAAGTGAATCTTGGGTCTCGATCGTAAACTATGGATACCCAAGATACCACCATGCAGCCTTACAATCTCGCTTATGTACATACGAGCAAGACGCTCAAGTGTATAAGTTTCTCAGACGGAAGAAATGAGCAGATTTGGTCAATCTATCAACAATGACCCAAATCGCATCAACGCCTTCGAGAAACCTTAGAAGACCCCAGAACTAAATCCATGGTAATGTGCTCCCACTTCCATTCTCGAATTTCAAGTGGTTGCAATGGACCTTTTGGTACTGATGCTCCGCTTAACTCGTTGACAAGTTAGACACCTTGAGATAAACAAACGCTTATCTCTCTCTTCATATTGCTTCCACCAAAATGTACGATTTAATATCATGATACATTTTGGTACTCCTGTGATGGATTGCAAATGGTGTGTGTCAGGCGCCCATCATGATATTATACTTTAAATCGTGGTCGTTAGAACACAAAGTCCGGAGTCGACTCAAGTATTCCTTCTTCATCGATTCTTGCTCCTAAGATATAGACCTTCTTGCACTTTCTTCCTCATACGATCACTCCGTGTGTCAGTAGCTCGAGCAGCCTTTTAACTTTATCGATTAAAGTCTGCTCTACTCAGATACTCGCTATCATCACACGCGCCCCTCGAGTCTTTAACTCTATCTCCATCCTTTGCAAGTCACACAAATGGGCTCTTCATATTGACAATATCGCACTCAGATTTTGATATGATTTTCTACTCAACGCGCCGCCTACCACGCTCGCTTTTCCGTGATGGTATCGATGGTACGATCATAATCTTTCATCAGCTTCAAGCCAACGCCGTTGTCGCATGTCGAGTTCCTTTTGAGTGAAGAAATATTTGAGGCTTTTTATGATCCAGAAGATCTCCACTTTCTCCCCATACAAGTAATGCCTCCAAATTTTAAGTCAAGAAGATAACAACCGCTAACTCTAGATCATGAGTAGGATAATTCTCTCTCATATTCTTTTGAGTTGTCGCGAGGCATAGGCTATAACTTTTCCATGTCGCATAAGAACACATCCCAACCTTTTGCTCAAGCATCATCAGAGATGACAAATCCCTCCGAGCCCGATGGTATCACGTAACAAAATAAATAAGTCTCCTCGAAGTTCTTGAAAACTCTTCTCACATTCTTCGCTCCAACCGAACTTCAGTATCTTTCCGAGTCACCGAGTCAATGGAGTAGCGATTCGAGAAAATCCTTCCACGAATCTCCGATAATAACCAAGCCTAAACCGAGAAAGCTACGATTTTGGCCATCGATTAGGTTGTTCCTCCCACTTTCAATAGCTTCAATCTTTGTTGGGTCAACAGATATTCCACGACTTGATACCACGTGCCCAAGGAATGCTACTTCTTCAAGCCGTAACTCACATTTCTTCAACTCGCATAAAGCTTATATTCATTAAGCTTTTGGAGTGTCGCCTCAAGTGTTGCTTTCATGATCTTCACGGCTTTTGGAATAAATAAGGATGTCATCAATAAAGACGACCACAAAGTGATCTAAATATTCCTTGAATACTGGCTCATCATATCCATGAAGGCAAATAGAGCATTAGTCAATCCAAAGGACATGACTAGAATTCATAATGCCCGCATCGAAGTTCGAAAGCCGCCTTCGAATGTCACGGTTCTAATCTTCAATTGGTGATATCCTAACTAAGATCAATCTTTGAAAAGAATTTGGCTCCTTGCAATCGGGTCAAACAGTCATCAATACGCGGCAATGGATACCTATTTTGATGGTGACATGATTCAACTCCCGATAATCAATACAAAGTCGATACTCCCATCTTTCTTCTTCATTTAATGTAACAGAGCACCCCAAGGAGAAGTACTAGACTAATAAAGCCAATGTCTAACAATTCCTCGCAATTGGGTCTTTAACTCCCAAGTTCAATAGAGCTATTCGACATGGGCTTTGGAAATAGGTTTGCAGACGTGTTCAAGGTCGATACAAAATTCAATTTCACGCCCGGGGTAGGCCAGAAGTTCTTCTGGGAATACGTCAGAAATTTATTAACAATAGAAATATCGCTCAAAATCGATTTATTTTTGTTTAAATCGCGATACGAGCTAAGAAAGCTCGACATCCGCTTTTCAATAAACGAATACTTTTTATGGCTCGAGATGACCGTGATTGATTTTAATGGTTCGTCGCTTGAATTCAAGATAATAGGTTGATTAGAATATGAAAGCTAACAACCTTATTTAAAACAATCAATTTTTGCATGATAAGTAGTTAACCAATCAATCCCTGTAATCACGCCAAATGCAAGTATTTTTAATGAAATAAGATCGATGTGTAATGTGAGGGTACCGATTTGAACCAAACAAGACTTATAAACAAAGTGGATGTAATGAAGGTTTCTCCCAACTGAGTTTCCACAGATAAGTCAAAGTCTAATTTCTCCTGAGTCAAATTTAATCGATGAGCGCAAGTAGAGAAATAAAAGAATGGGTAGAACCCAGATCAAATAAAGTATAGACTTCATTAGAGTTTATGATAAGTTTTACCCGTGATGACCTCATTCGGATTCCTCGCTCTTTGGGAGGTCACAACAAACGCCTCCTCAGACTACCGCTTTTGAATTTTTCGGGACGGCTTTGGTGTGCTCCATCCTAGTTGAATTTGTCTTTCAGTAAACGACAAAATCGAGCAAGTTGACCTTTTCTTCCACAATTATAACACGCTTTTGACTGCATGACGCAGCTTTGATCGATGTGTCCTCTCCTCCGCATTTGAAGCATACGACAGTGGTCTTTTTCCTTCCTTAACAACGGGTGCCGGCCAGGCGACGCTCTTTCCATCATTGTTGAATCTCCGCTTTCGAAATGTCCATTCTTATTATTTTGGCCCCGATTACCACCAAGTGGTTACCATATCCGCCCGCTGATTCCTCCACGCTTGTTGTCACCGCTTCGATGACTACTCACCGGTATTATAATTTTGCTTACCGCTTCTTTTTAGTCAGGTTGACTCATTATCGCGCTCCACTAATCGAGCCCTATTTACAACATCCGAATACAAACACGCTTTATGAGAAATAAGATGTCGACGATTCCCGCTTCAAACCTCTTAAAAACATTCGCGCCATTCTCTCTTCATTATCCACCAAGTGGGACGAAAACCGTGATAACTCCGCAAATTTTGTCTCGTATCATGACACTGGCCATATTGTTTTGTTCCAACTTGATAAACTCCACCTCCTTCATGTGGTAATACTTTCGTGAAAGTATTTGTCATTGAATGTACCCCCGAACTTCTCCCAAGATATCTTCAAGACAAAGAAGTCGAGTACGCTTTTACCGATTCCCACCAAGAATCTCTCCTCCAAGCAACATAAAGGCTAGAAAGGGAACCTTTGCTTCCTGAGCATCCCAAGACATCAAATATCTTGGTAATCTGCTTTATCCATGCTTCCGCCGTAAGTGGTTTTTGTTTCACTTAAAAACTCCGGTGGTCCCAGCCTTGAATTGTTTAAGCGGTGACCGCCCGAGAGTTTTCCGTGTTTCCACCCACGCTTTTGGACAGAGTCGCCTCCTCATCATTGTTGATAAATCGCATAAAGCCTCAACATTTGATCATTCATCATTTGGTCGTTGTTGTTGTTTGCATGAGGATTGTCGCCTTCCCGATGCACATTATCCTCGATTATCGATATGTGGTGAATCAACGATCGTCCAAGGCTCCATTGCTATTCTCAACATTCTCGATGTCATTTTCAGACATCGCCACAAAACAAAAGGTTAATTGACATGTAACAAATTATCCCTATCTTCCCGACCAACCAATAAAATAAGACATAAACTTAGTAGTAGTCATACTAACAAGGTATTCCCTGCCTCCCTCCTAGTACTATTCTCACATCTTAGCCTGTGGATCATATCCCTAAGCTCGATATCAACCGTGACGCCCCCAAAATTAGGTATACATCACCCATCTTGGGGGTCGCCACTTACATGGTATGTAATTTAAATACAACTTATTAACATAACTGCTGTGTGGTATAATACTTACATAAATCGTGAGTTTAAATACAAATATCGCCTACTAGATATTATACAAACTCAAAAAAAGTCCTCATTATAATTATTATCACACTATTTCACGTAATAATAGTGAGGACTACTAATGCTATCTTCAGACCATCACTGCTTCCGACTCGGCCCCCAGCCTATATTCTCATTTCAAGAGAATAAATGAAAGAAAGGGTGAGCTCAACTAGCCAAGAAGAAATATTATGACTAAGATAATGCGTAATAAATTATCAATAGTCTTCAACAATGTTAAACCGATAAAATACAATAGACAACCAAGTTTAATCAGCAATGAATAAGCAATCCATTAAAAGAGTCAAGTAGAAAATAAAGTCTACTATCTTTTAGGTTTTAAAGGTTTTTCATCATCGTTATAGCCGAGACTCACTTTTAATAAATATTCCACATCATCGAATCACCCCCCCGCACTACGGCCAAGGATATTCTTTAAGATCACGCACCACAATTATTCATGCACTACGCCAAGAATATTTCAGGTATTCATTAATGGTCATGATCATGCCAACAATCGGCCCACCAATGCACTACTACCATCGAGGATTTTTATCACATCATTTGTAACATTACTACCATGATTACAATCAATAGTCTCTCTCGGTTATAATCATACCAAGTCCATCTATGCACTATGTGCCATGTGATGACTTTCAACATAATATAAACATGAGGATGATGACAATGATATAAGAATTCAATAAAACAAGTTCAAGAATTATTTTATCCAGAATTATTAACGCCCAAATTATCAACACGACATCGCTTTTTGTAGAGTAAAATTCAAGAATGATCAAGAATATTTCCATGAAAAGATATCGATGAAACGCAAATATCAAGGATATTCCACTAATTTCATGGAGTATGAAGTCAAAGTTTTAACCAACCGGGTATAATAAAGAATGGAATAACAAAAGAAATCACCACGCACGCGATAGATCGCAGACATGCATGTGTTATTCCAAATGTAATAATAAATAAACGGAACCAGTCCGCCAGAAAACGCATGCATGTGATGTTCCAATGTAATAATAAAAAGAAATGTCCTACAGAAACACATGCATGTGATGTTCCAAAGTAATAATAATAAAGACGGAACCAGTCCTGTAAAACACATGCATATGATGTTCCAATGTAATAATAATAAAGATTTTAACCAGTCCTGTAAAACACATGCATGTGATGTTCAAATGTAATAATAATAAAGATTTTAACCAGTCCTGTAAAACACATGCATGTGATGTTCCAAATGTAATAATAATAAAGATTTTAACCAGTCCTGTAAAACACATGCATGTGATGTTCCAAATGTAATAATAGAAGAATGTCACCAAGTATATAGGTAAATCATGTGATACAAAAGTTATTCCAATGTAATAATAAGCAATGGAATAACAACAAGCTTCTTCTTCTTGAATAAGAAAGAATAACACCCCTTACATTTGGTAGGAGATTGAATATCGCAAAGAAGCAGTAAGAATAAAATACTTTTCTTTCTTTCTCTTATTCTCTCTATACTTTTCTCTATAGCTCGAATGAATTCGTGAAAATAATGAAGCCCCAGCCTCTATTTATAGAAGATTTCTAGCTTAAGACCGCCGTGTGAAAAGGCAAGTGGCTCGACGACTAATGATGTGAAAAGAAAAGTGGTTCGACGCTCAGAATGTGAAACGACAAGTGGTTCGACGCCAGAATGTGAAACGACAAGTGGTTCGACGTCCGTAAAGGTAATTACTATTAACGAAGGTAAATACTATCGATTTAAGGTAAATACTATTCACAAGGGTAATTACTATCGACGTAAGGTAATTACTATCGATTTAAGGTAATTACTATTCACAAGGGTAATTACTATCGACAAAGGTAATTACTATCGACGAAGGTAAATACTTATCGACATAAGAGACTCTTTAGATGATGACATACGAGCCCCCATAAAATAATCAAACTTACCACAAATCATTTTTTTTCATCAACACATATTTAATCTTTCAACAATTATTAATCATTTATAACTTGTCGTCTCAATTATTGATTTAATACTATAACATATTATATGATGATATCGTGACAATAATTGAATCAATAATATAAGAGATATGATGCAAAGAATTATCAGAAGTAATAATCGAGCATACCGAAAGTGACTTCACGTAAAGATCAATAATCAATACCGCAAGCGTGCTACTATGCAACCACGCCAGACATCGCATTTCTTTTTACCACGGGTAGTTCAACAGCTTTTAACTCAGAATAATTCCTCCAAGTTATTTTTATAAAATATTTTGTCGTTTTTTCAATCCGACAATAATTTTGTTGTGGGGTCCACCAATGATTGAGTTATCAGTATTTAATATTCCCTAACAAAAAGAATATTCCCACCAAACTAATATTTTATAACAACTTGCATACTTTTGCAAAATTTATAAATATTACCCACAACTATAACATTATATCAAATTTATTCCATAATATTCAAAAATAATATTTATAGAAAAATTCATCTTTATTTATAAAAGTCTTCGCTTTTCCACTTGCTTATTTTGAAATATTTCATGATTTTACCCATAACTATTCACATTAATCAAATCAACCCTTACTATTTTAAAATAATAAATATAGAAAATTAAATTTCATTAATAATAAGTTGGGGTCTTACATCCAAATTGTCAACATGATACTGCTTTGTGGAGTAAAATTAAAAAATGCTCAAAAGAATATTTTCATGAAAAGATACTGGATGAAGCACAAATATCCAGGATATTCTACTAATTTCATGGAGTATAGAAGCCAAAACTTTAACCAACTGAGTATAATAGAATATATAAAACTGCAAATGGATTTTCGTCCGCCATGCGGTAATCCACGTAGACAGATTGTGACACCCCCAAAATAGGTATATATCACCCATCTTGAGTCGCCAAATATATGGTACAAAATTCAAATACAACTTAATAATACAGCTGTCGTGTAAAATATGACAAAATGTAAACTGAGAGTTTAATAAGAATATTGTATTCTAGACAATATCCACACTCAAAAGAGTCTTCTTTACATTTATTTTCACACTATTTAACAGAATAGTGAGGGCTACTAAAACTATCATCTGGACCATCACTTGCTCCCCGACTAAATTCCTGCTACATTCTTATTTTTCTCAAGAGAATAAAGGAAAGAAAGGGTGAAATTGAACTAGCCCAAGAAGAAATATTATGACTAAGATAATGCGTAATAAATTATCATTATCCTTTAACAATGTTAAACCGATAAAATATAACAAACATCAAGTTTAACTGCAATGAACAAATAATCCATTAAAAGAGTCAAGTAGAGAATAAAATCTACTATCTTTTATGATTTAAAAGTTTTTTCATCACTTTTATCACGAGACTCACTTTTAATAAATAATCCACATCATCATCCCCTTGCACTACGCACCAAGGATATTCATTAGTATCATAACCACAAATTATCCATGACTACAACCATATGATATTCGTATTCATCAATGGTCATGATCATGCCAACAATCGTCCATCAATGCATTACGGGCCAATGAGGACTTTTTTCACATCATTTGTAACATTACTGGCCATGATTACCGAATAATCCCTCGGTCATAATCATACCAAGTCCATCTATGTACTACGAGCCACGAGATGACTTTCAACATAATATAAACATGAGGATGATGATAATGATATAAGAATTCAATAAAACAAGTTCAAGAATTAATTTATCCAGAACTAATAACGCCCAAATTGTCAACATGATACTTCTTTTCAGCAGAGTAAAACTTAAGAATGCTCGTAAGAATATTTTCATAAAAGATCTTTGGATGAAAGCGCAAATATCAAGGATATTCCACTAATTTCATGGAGTATAGAAGTCAAAATTTTAACCAACTAAGTATAATAAAGAATGGGATAACAAAAGAAATCACCAGCATGCGATAGATCAAGCATGCATAAAAGTTATTCTAACGTAATAATAAATAACGGAATTGTCGTCATGCAAAACGCACGTATGTGGATATTCTAATGTAATAATAAATAATGGAACTGTGTCACGCGAAACGCATGCATGTGATGTTACAATGTAATAATAAATAACTAAAAGTCACGAATGAATTAATCGCATGCTGAGGATGTTCCAATGTAATAATAAAAATGAAATAACATAAGAATTTCACCATATATGCAAGATTGCGATAGACAAGTTATTCCAACATAATGATAAAGAATGGAATAATGTAATAATTTCACCAAGTATAGGGTAGCACAGATACAAGTTATTCCAACAGAATAATAAAAAATGGAATGACAGAAGTTCTCTTCATGAATAAGAAATAAATAATACCCCTTACCTTAGTAGGAAATTGGATACCGCAATATTGTAGTAACAGAAGATTCTTCTTCTTTCTCTCTTATTCCCTCTATTCTTTCTCGCTTTATAGCTTTAGTGAATTCGTGAAAAATAATGAAGGAATGAGCTTCTATTTATAAGCTTGGTAGAGTAAGGGTAAAATAGTCTTTTCACCATAATTTATGATATCATCGCTTACATCATCGATCAAATGACATCATTGCTTACATCATCCTTTCGATGACATCATTGCTTACCTCATCGTTTCGATGATATCATTGCTTACATCATCATAATTCAAATTCAAATTGTTCTCTTCCACCTCCTTTTACTTTTATACCATGAATTTACTATAATAATGTTACCATTCAAATTATATATAAAAAAAACATACTATCATATAATCACATCGACTACTATAATATAATATTATAATAATATATTTAAATGAATTATTGATTTGATAATTTAAAATCATCGTGTAATGACAATTATTGAATCAAAATATCAACGTAGCAATTATTGAATCAATAAAATATTAAGCAGTAATTATCGTAACAATTATTGAGTAGTGCCTTCTTACATAAGAATCAATAATTCAAAAAATATCATGCAATACTGGTAGTGTTATCAAGCAACAATGCGTTATTCATCGTATTTTAACCACTGTGTAATCCAACGATTGTTAATCAGTAACACTTCCTACCGTTATTTTCATAAAAATATTTTGTGGTTTTCTAACTTCGACAATAATTTAGATTTGTGGGGTCCACTAATGATTGTGTCGTCGCATTTAATATTTCCAAACAAAAATAATATTCCCGAACCAAACGAATATTTTATAACAACTTCATGCATTTTGTAAAATTTATAAATATTACCCACAACTATAACATTATATCAAATTCATTCCATAATATTTAAAAATAATATTTATAGAAAAATCATCTTTATTTAAAAAGTTGGGGTCTTACATGATCATCATTTCCACAATTTAATAAGGAATGAATCGAAGGATCATTCACCATGCATGCAGAATCCACATGTAGAAAGGTTGTTCCAATGTAATAATAAATAATGAAATAATAGAAGAATTCACCGCACGCGATGCGATAATCGCATGCGAAGTTATTCCAATGAGAATAATAAAGAATGGAATAATAGAAGAATTCACCAGGCATGCGATAGACCGCACAGACAGGTTATTCCAACAGAATAATAAAGAATGGAATAACATTAGAATTCACCAGGCATGCGATAGACTACACAGACAGGTTATTCCGACAGAATAATAAAGAATGGTATAGCAACCCTTACGAATATTGAAAGAAATAACTCTCTTCATGAATACGAAAGAAATAATACCCCTTACCTTAGAAGAAACTAGATACTGGAATAGTGAGGTAGCAAACTTCTCTTCTTATTTCTCTCTATAATAATTGCTCTTGTGAAACTTAGTGAATTGGTGAGAAATGAAGGAAGAATGATCTTCTATTTATAAGAAAATATAGTTTCAATAATTGCACATTTTGGGGCTCAAAATATTACATTATAATACCTCCCTCTTTTTTTTCATTTTTAATTTAGTCCTACAAGTATTATCAAACTTGCAACACCTCCCCTAATAGTAAATCATGTGAATTAATAGTTCATTCATGTGACTTAATAGTATAATCATGTGAAAAAATAATAATTACAGTATAGTACCTTCAACTATACCTCCATTTTTAATTTAGTCATGCAAGTATTATCAATCTTGCACCAACTCCCCTAATAGTAAATCATGTGAATCAATAGTACACACATGTGGATACATAGTTATAAGCATGTGAATTAATAATAATTAATTGCTCATTTATCCGGTTAATTACCCGATTGGACAATATAACCTCCAGACATCAATTATTATCGAAATAAATATCGATTTTCACTAACACTAATAATTCCAACAAAATGGAACTATCAATATCATCTTTAATCAATACGAACTTATTCATCATTAATATTATAATTCATAATATTTAACAACCAGGTCGTTCCCAGGAAAGATGAGGCTTTCCGATAAGGATTTCTCCTTATTGCGCAATTAGGTGACCAAACCTCTCCTCGATGTAACTTCTAGACATTGTCCATATTGCAAATAATAATATGAATAACTTTTAAAGTCTCAATTATTGATTCAATAATATATATTATGCAGATGATACTGTGACAATAATTGAATCAATAATATGAGAGATATGATGCACGACAATTATTGTAATAATAATTGAGTATAACCGAGTGACTTCTCACGTAATGCATCAATAATCAATAATGTGTGCTACTATGCAACCACGCCAGACATCGCATTTCTTTTACTAAGGGTAGTTCAACGGTTTTAATTCAGAACACTTTCGTAGTTATTTTTAAAAAAGATAATTCATTGCTTTTCAACTACAATACTTACATTGTGGTGTCCACGAATGATTGTGTCGTCGTACGGATATTCCATGTTAAAACGAATATTCCCCGACCAATCAAATATTTTATAACAACTTGCTTACTTTGCAAAATTTATAAATATTACCCACAACTATAACATTATATCAAATCCACACCATAATATTCAAAAATATATTTCGAGAAACTTATTCTTTATTTATAAAAGTTGGGTCTTACATACCACATATTGGAGATTTTCAATATTTATGCCTATTAACTGAATTAAATGACTCCTTTGTACGGTCAGAGGTTTAAGATAAGTTGAGAAATCGATCTAACTCACTATAGTGTGGATGAAACGAGAAACTAATTCATTAGTTTTAGGTAGGGAGCCACTCAGTTTACTATATTGATAATCGTTAAGAACTTGTGTTGTGTTCAATATATATATATATATATATATATATATATATATATATTGAGAAGGTGATTCTTTTAACATATATATATGTTAGGCTAAGTCCTAAAAAGGATGTAAGTAGAGCTTGACCAAATCAAATTAATTTGGGCGGATTTTTTAGAGTAAAACAACGATGTCCAGTCATATGATACCGGGGATCATATCATATGATACTGAGGTTGAACAACCCTATGATACCGGGGATCATGAACAAAGATGTCCAGCCATGGTGCTACTTAAATGATTAAAACATAGAGAGTTTTATCGTTTAGAAGATATTAAGTAAGCTTCCAGCTTGTAAGATATTCCGTTGAAAATCGTGATATAGATGGTTCAATGGTCTGAACTGTAAGACCCCGAATTTTATGAAATGAAAGTATTCAATTTTTTTATAATTATTATTTTATTTCGTAAATGGTTAAATTAATAAAAGGTTAAAGTTAAGGGTGATATGTGAATTTTTTTTCAAAGTAAGCAAGTTGTTATAAAATATTCGTTCGGTCGGGGAATATTCTTTTTGTCGGGAATATCCGTACGACGACACAATCATTGGTGGACCCCACAACGGAAGTATTGTCGTAGTAAGAAAACAACAGAATTATCATTTTATAAAAATAACGGCGAAAGTGTTACCGTTAAAACTGTTGAACTACCCTAGTAGTAAAAGTAAAGTAATATGCGTGGTCAGATAGTAGCATCACACGATATTGATTATCGATGCTTACGTAAAGAAGTCTCGGTTATACTCAATTATTGCTACAAGAATTGTCGCATCATATCTCTCATATTATTGATTCAATTATTGTCACAATATCATCTGTATAATATGTTATATTATTAAATCAATAATTAAGACGAAAAAGTTATTCATATTATTATTTAAAATATTGACAATGTCTAGAAGTTCTGTCAAGGAGAGGTTAGATAATCTAATTGCGCGCCAATAGGGAGAAATCCTTATTGGAAAGCCCCCTCTTTCTTGGGAACGACCTGGTTGTTAAATGTTGTGATTTATAATATTAATGATGAATAAGTTCGTGTTGATTAAGATGAAATTGATAGTTTCATTGTGTAGGAATTATTAGTGTTAGTGGAAATTGACATTTATTTCGATCATAATTGATGTCTGGAAGTTATATTGACCAATCGGGTAATTCACCGGATAAATGAGCAATTAATTGCTATTAATTCACATGCTTATAACTATGTGTTCACATGTGTGTACTATTGATTCACATGATTTACTATTAGGGGAGTTGATGCAAGATTGATAATACTTGCATGACTAAATTAAAAATGGAGGTATAGATGAAGGTACTATACTATAATTATTTTTTTCACATGTATAGAACTATTGAGTCACATGATTTACTATTGATTCACATGATTTACTATTAGGGGAGGTGGTGAAAGTTTGATAATACTTGCAGGACTAAATTAAAAATGCAGAAAAAGAGGAAGGTATTATACTATAATATTTCGAGCCCCAAAATGTGCAATTATTAAAACTATATTTTTCCATAAATAGAAGCTCATTCTTCCTTCATTTCTCACCAATTCACTAAGTTTCACAAGAGCAATTATTATAGAGAGAAATTATAGAGAGAAAGAAGAAAAGAAGTCTGCTACCTCACTATTCCAGTATCACATTTTTTTCTAAGGTAAGGGGTATTATTTCTTTCGTATTCATGAAGAGAGTTATTTTCTTTCAATAATCGTAAGGGATGTTATTCCATTCTTTATCATTCTGTTAGAATAACCTGTTTACGCGGACTACCACATGCATGGTGAATTCTTCTATTATTTCATTCTTTATTATTCTGTTGGAATAACCTGTCTATGCGGATTACCGCATGCATGGTGAATTCTTCTATTATTCCATTCTTTATTATTATTGTAAGACCCCAAATTATTAATAAATAAAATTTATTTTCCTCTATTTATTATTTTGAAATAGTAAGGGTTGATTTGATTAATGTGGATAGTTATGGGTAAAATACGCAAATATTTTGAATAAGCAAGTGGTTATAAAATATTCATTATTGTCGGGGAATATTCGTTTGGTCGTGGAATATTCGCATCGCTGGTTTGGGAATATTATTATTTACAATGCCAAATTTTATGGGCCCCATAACTGGAAAGTTTATTGGATGAAGAAAACGACAAATATAAGTTGTTTATAAATAACTACAGTAGTTATTACCAATTATCATTGTTGGAATATACTATTGGTAAAAACACTAATACGCGTTTGTTGCGAACAAGAAGATACCAGTATTGCACCAATTATTGATTCTTACGTAAGAAGACACTACTCAATAATTGTTACGAAGAATTATCGCTCGTAATTTTATTTTATTGATTCAATAATTCTTTGCGTTGATATTATATATATCGTTGTTTCAATAATTGTCATTACACAAGATTTTTCATTATCGAAGCAATAATTCATATTATCCGAATAATATTATTAGATAACATTATTGGCAATGTCTAGAAAGTTCGCTCTAAGGAGATGTTTGGTCACCTAATCATGCCAAGAAGAGAGATCCTTATCGAAAGCCCCTCTTTCCCAGGAACGACACAGGTTGCCAAGAATGTGATTCTCGTAATATTATTTGTGAATAATTAATTATTGATTTATATGATGAGGAAAATATTGATTTTATGTGGATATAGATGGAGAAAATTTTTAAAATGACAATTGTTGAAAATTAATATTTTATCTTTTTCCGATAAAATAATTCATTTAAATATATTATTTTAATAATATATTAACGGTGATATTTTTACAACGAATAATGGGATATATGAGTATACGAGGAGGAAGAGAATTTTGTTGCAATAAATGTTTAAAACATGTTAAACATGTCGGTGGACCCCATTTCTTGATCGAAATTTGATTATATTTGTAAAATTGTCCATATGTGGATTTTTGGCCAATTTCATTTGGAATTTGGAAAAACTTTCTTCGCAAAGTTGTAGAGAATTGAATTTCCTATAAAATTTGCGAGATTCAATTTTCCGATAAAATGACTATTTATTATGAATTATGAAGTTTCAAGTTCAAATAATTGATTTTTGGAAGTTTTATTTATTTTTATTAATAAAAACGTTTTTTATATGTTGTGGGCATATTTAATATGTGCATGGTGGTGAATTCAGATTCAAGATGTGGGCGTATGAATTTTGTTTATATATAATATTATTATATTCAATTTTCGCTTTTGGTGTTCTAAGCAATTTCCTATAAATAGGTGCTTTAGGTTAGAATTAAAATCACACCGTAAACTCAAGTTTTCTCTCTATATTATCGAAGTTTATTCTTGTGAGTATTTTGAGTATACTTTGAGTATTGCTATACGGCAAAGTTCAAGTCATAGCCTATATCCCAGGTGTTTCAACTGTAAGACTGTCTCTTCGAGGTAAGTGGATGTTATTTTCTTCTTCAAATGATATTATTTCTTCAATATCATTATCTTTGAAATATTGGTTGGAACTTTTTATCAAATTTGGAACTTTTTCATGTCTGAGTTACTATTCATGAGTTACTATTCACGAAGTTACTATTCATGAGTTACTATTCACGAGTTACTATTCACGAGTACTATTCACGTAAGCGTGAAATGATGTTTTTTTTTATGAAATTCTATCTTTTGGTGTTGAGTTACTATTCACGATGATATCGGTGATTATTCACGATACTACACTATTCACTTAATACTAAGACTATTCATTTAAAAATGAAATTTCTTCTTTTCGTCTCAAAATATCTATTCGGATACTAGCTTTGATTATATCCATGTTTTGATCATTCTTGAATTTTACACCACTATGATTATTTTTGAGGTATTGTTGGACATGGATAAAACAAAGTACTAATCCTTAATCCTTAATCCTTGTCACATTTTGTTTCACCGGATTCGCTTTCTTTAAAAATATTTTTCATCATCCTCGCCTTAAATGATGATATTACCGAATATCTTTGGCCGTAGTGCAAAGATGAATGATTTCTTGATGAATATCTTTGGCCCGTAGCCGCAAAAAAGATGAACAGTGTTGAGATGAATATGACCAATCGATTAATATTTTTGCCCAGTAGTGCAAAGATGAACAGTGTTTAGATGAACATGATTAATCGATGAATATCTTCGCCTCAGTAGTGCAAAGATGAATATTTGATTCCGTATATATATCGATTGATGTTACAGTGGATAAAATATCGACGATGAACTTTTAAATTCATATATGTAAGATAGTAGTTTGCATTCTCTACTTAACTCTTCTAATGAATTATTATTTCATTGTAAGATTGATTTAAAACTGGTTGTCTATCAGATTCTATTAGATTTTTCCTCGTTGAAGACTAACGATAATTTGTTGTATATTATCTTAGTCATAATATTCTTTATCGGGCTAGTTGAGCTCACCCTTTTCCTTGTTGTTCCATTTTTCTTCTCAGAGGCGAGAATGTAGCGTAGTACTACTTCTGGGTATGGAATGAAGGTTCTAGAGAGAGTTGTTTAGTAGTCCTCACCATTTTTGTAAAATAATGTATCAATAATTATGATGAGGATTTATTTCGTGTGGATATTGTTTAGATGGCAATATCTCGTATTTAAACTCAAAGTTTATATGTTGTAATAATAAAGTTGTAGTTATTTCGTATCATGTATTTGGCGACTCAGTGAATGGGTTGGATGGAATGGACCTATTTTGGGGCGCCACGGTTTGGTATCGTAGCTTAGGATATGATCTCCCATGAGATCGGGGAATGTAATCAGGAGGGAGAGACGAGTAAATCCTTCGCTAAAGGTGTCCTACCTAAGCTTATTTGTTAGTTGGTCAAGATATAGGGATATTATGTGATATATTGATTTCTTAATTAACCCTTGTTTTATACGACAAGATTTGAGAATGTCGATCGAGAATATTAACAAAGGAGTAAATGAGACCGTGGAGATGCCTGCATTTACCAACGAGGAGAACGTGCAACAGTCGACAATGTACCTCCTGTGAACAACACCAATCGAAAGATGATGAACGAGGGGATGTTTAGAAGCTTTTTGCAGTTCATGCAAAATCGGATGAGGAGACTCGTGTTTAAAATATGAGGAGGAAATGATAGCAATTCACGGTGGTCACAAACCAAGCAGCTTCAAAGAGTTGGGACCACCTGCACTGGGAAAGCCGGATCCGATTAAAGAAGCGGAGACGTGGGTCAAACAAATTACCAAGAAATTCGATGTCTTGGGATGCACGGAGGAACAGAAAGTTCCATTCGCTACTTTTATGTTCCAAGATGCAGGCAGACATCGGTGGGAATCATGAAGTGTACCCATCCACCGCAGACTCAAAGATGTCATGGGAGACATTACAGAAGCAGTTCAATGACAAGTACTTCGATAGTATTCGGCTATATGAAGGAAGTGGAGTTTATTAGATCGAGAGTAGAATAACATGACGGTGTCCCAAAGACGAGGCGTAAGTTCGGAGTTATCCGTGTTCAGACCTCATTTGGTGGAGAATGAGGAACGATGACGCGGATGTTTCGAGAGGTTCGAAAACCCAGATACGCCAAGATCTCATTTCTCATAAATTTTCTCTATTCAGAGATGTTGTCAACAGGCTCGGTTGTTGAGAGCGAGATAACAAGTACGCTCAACCGAGGGACCATAACCGTGGATCATACCAAGATAGTAGTCAAAAAAATAACGATAACCAACGGAGAAAGAAGAATAATACAAAAGCTGGAACCACTCGGTGGTAATTGTGGCCATGAAAATAGAAGTTTAGTCGGGAGGAGATTTTAAAAGAGGAGATTCAACAACGACTATGTGAAGACGCCGGCGCCAAGAAGAATCGGTTCCAAGGAGGAGAAAGACCATCGGTCAGATATGTTACAAATGCGGAAAGAGGGACATATCACTCAAACCGCCCACAATAGTTTAAGGTATGCTATAATTGTGGAAAAAGAAGGACATATCGCCGAGATCAGACGATATCGAAACCCAATCCAATGGAATGGTGACTCAAAAGGATGTCCGTAAAAGTCAAAGTCAACGGTTCTCGGAAGAAGCGTTTGTCGCGATGGCCGGTCAAAAATGCGAGGAACCCGAACTAAATTAGCACGAAGTTAGTTAATTATAAATTCTCATAAGTTTATACCTTACTAGATACTGGGCTTCTACCCATTCTTTATCTCTCTTCATACCAACATTTGAACTTGACTACGGAGAAATTAGACTTTGACCTATTTATGGATACTTCGTTAGAGAAACTTTCATTACATCCGTTGTTTAGAAATCTTGCTTGATTCAAGTGGCACTATCACATTACCTCGTTAAAAGACCTCAAATTTTTTAAAAAAAAGGAATTTCCTTTATTTATTATTTTGAAATAGTAAGGGTTGATTTGATTAATGTGGATAGTTAAGGGTTAAATATGCAAATATTTCAAAATAAGCAAGTGGTTATAAAATATTCATTATCGCTTAGAATATTCGTTTGGTCGTGGAATATTTCAGATCGCTTGGGAATATTCGCATTTACGACATAGCATTTAAATACCCATGTGTGGGCCCCATAACGAAAAGTGATTGGATGAAGAAAACGACAAATATAAGTTGTTTTTAAATAATCTACAGAAGTTGTTACCGCTAATATCGTTGAATACCCGTGGTTAAAACACACTAATACGCTGCTGTCAACAAGAAGACACCAGATCGCACCAATTATATGATTCTTACGTAAGAAGAAGGCACTACTCAATAATGGTTACAAAGAATTATCGCTCAAAGATTTTATCGAAAGTTAATAATTGTCATATTGATATTTTATATATCATTGTTTCAATAATGTCATTACACAAGATTTTCATTATCGGCTAATAATTCATATTATCCTAATAATATTATTAGATAACATTATTGGCAATGTCTAGAAAGTTCGCTCTAAGGAGAGGTTTGGTCACCTAATCATGCCGCCAAGAAGAAGAAATTTTATCGAAAGCCCCCCTCTTCCTGAACCGCCTCGTCACAATATTGTGATTCTCGTAATATTATTTGTGAATAATTAATTATTGATTTATATGATGAGGAAAATATTGATTTTATGTGGATATAGATGGAGAAAATTTTTAAAATGACAATTGTTGAAAATTAATATTTTATCTTTTCTCGATAAAATAATTCATTTAAATATATTATTTTAATAATATATTAATGGTGATATTTTTACAACGTAATGTGGGATATATGAGTATACGAGGAGGAAGAGTATTTTTGTTGCAATAAATGTTTAAAACATGTTAAACATGTCTGTGGACCCCATTTATCGAATCAAATTTGATTATAATTGTAAAATCGCCTGCTTGTGGATTTTTGGCCAATTTCTATTTGGAATTTGGAAAACTTTTTCGCAAAGTTGTAGAGAATTGAATTTCCTATAAAAACTCGCGAGATTCGAATTTTCTGATGAAAGGGCTATTTATTATGAATTATTGAAGTTCAAGTTCAAATAATTAATTTTTGAAGTTTTAATTATTTTATTTAAGAAAAACGTTTTTTTTTTCCCACATCATTTAATACAAATGTGCTGAATTCAGATGGTCTAAGGTCTAGCTGATGAATTTGTTTAATTATATTATTATTTTATTAAATTTTCGCTTTTGTGTTCTAAGCAATTTCCTATAAATAGGTGTGCTTAGTTAGAATGAAAATCACACCGTAAATCAAGTTTTCTCTCTATATTATCGAGTTTATTCTTGTGAGTATTTTGAGTATACTTTGAGTATTGCTATATAAGTGCAAGTTCCAAGTCATAGACTATATATCCTGTTTCAAGCCTGTAAGATCGATCTTCGAGGTAAGTGGATATTATTTTTTTTTCAGAATGATATTATTTCTTCAATATCATTATGTCAAATGTTGATCCAAGTTTTATCAAATTTGGAACTTTTTCATGCTCTGGGTTACTATTCACGGTTACTATTCATGAGTTACTATTCACGAAGTTACTATTCACGAAGTTACTATTCACGAAGTTACTATTCACGAAAGTACTATTCATGTAAGCGTGAAGATGTTTTTTGTGGAATTTCTATCTTTTGGTGCTCTGAGTTACTATTCACGATACTCAAGACTATTCACGATACTAAGACTATTCACGATATAAGACTATTCACCGAAAAATAAAATTTCTTCTTTTCGTCCAAAATATCTATTCGGATACTAACTCGATCAGATCCATGTTTTGATCATCATTCGAATTTTTACACCACTATGATTATTTTTGAGGTATTTTTGACGTGGATAAAACCAAGTACTAATCCTTAATCCTTAATCCTTGTCATTTTGTTTCACCGGATTCGCTTTTTTAAAAATATTTTCATCATCCTCGCCTTAAATGATGATATTATTGAATATCTTCGCCTCGTAGTAAAAAAGATGAATGATTTTTCAAGAATATCTTTGGCCCAAAGTGCAAAGATGAATGATTTCTGAAGAATATCTTTGGCCTCAGAAAGTAAAAGATGAACAGTGTTGAGATGAATACGACCGATTGATTAATATCTTGGCCTCAGAAAGTGCAAAAGATGAACAGTGTTTAAATGAATACGACTAATCGATGAATATCTTTCGGCTCAGAAAGCAAAAGATGAATATTTGATTCCGTATGTATATCGATTGATGTTACAGGATAAAATATTGATGATGGATCGTTAAATTCATAGATTATAGTAGATTTCATTCTCTACGTAACTCTTCTATGAATTATTATTTCACCGTAATATTGATCCTAAAACTTGTTGCCTATCAGATTCTATCGATTTTTCCTCGTCAAGACTAACGATAATTTGTCAGATATTATCTTAGTCATAATATTCTTTATCGGGCTAGTTGAGCTCACCTTTTTTCCTTGTTGTTCCATTTTTCTTCTCGTGAGGCTAGAATGTAGCGAGTACTAGCTTCTGGGTATGGAAATGAAGGTTCTAGAGAGAGTTGTTTAGTAGTCCTCACCATTTTTGTAAAATAATGAATCAATAATTATGATGGGGATTTATTTCAGATGTGGATATTGTCTGTAAGACAATATTATATTTAAACTCATTAAGATATATTGTCGTATTTCACACTACATTTCAGATTATTGAAGTCAGTAGTTTGCTTTTTTGTACCATGTATTTGGCATGACTCGTAATGGGTGTGTGTATACCTATTTTTGGGGCGCCAGCTTGGTATCGTAGCTTAGGATATGATCTCCAATGAGATCGGGAATAGAACTCAGAGGGAGAGACGAGTAAATCCTTCGCTAAAGGTGTCCTACCTAAGCTTATTTGTTAGTGGTCAAGATATAGGATATTATGTGATATATCGATTTCTTAATTAACCCTTATTTTACGACAAGATTTGAGAATGTCGAATCGAGAATATTAACAAAGGAGTAAATGAGACCGTGGAGATGCCTCATTTACCAACGAGGAGAACGTGTAACAGTCGGGCAATGTTCCTCCCGTGAACAACACCAACCGAAAGCAGATGATGAACGAGGGATGTTTAGAAGCTTTTTGCAGCTCATGCAAAATCGCACGAGGAGACTCGTGTTCAAAATACGTGGAGGAAATGATAAGAATTCACGGGTGGTCACAAACCAAGCAGCTTCAAAGAGTCGGGACCACCGCACTCGGGGAAGTTTTGATCCGATTAAAGCGAGACGGGTCAAACAAATTACCAAGATATTCGATGTCTGGGATGCACGGAGGAACAGAAAGTTCCATTCGCCACCCTTTTATGTTCCGTGGCGAAGAGGCAGACATCGGTGGGAATCAGTGAAGCGCACTCCATCCAAACCGCACTCAAAGATGTCATGGGAGACGTTTCAGAACATTCAATGACAAGTACTTCCCCGAAAGTATTCGCTATACGAAGGAAGTGGAGTTTATTAGACTAGAGCAGTAATAACACGACGATTTGTCCCAAAGACGAGGCGTAAGTTCATGAGTTATCCGTGTTCAGCACCTCATTTGGTGGAGAATGAGGAACGATGACGCGGATGTTTCGAGAGGTTTGAAACCCCATATACGCCAAGATCTCATTTCTCATAAATTTTCTCTATTCAGAGATGTTGTCATGTGGCTCGCTTGTTAGAGCGAGATAACGAAAGTACGCTCAACCGAGGGACCATAACCGTGGATCATATCAAGATAGCAAATAGCCATCGTAATAACGATAACCCAACGGAGAAAGAAGAATACGATTAAAAAAGCAGAACCACTCCGGTGGTAATCGTGGCCATGAAAAAGAAGAAGTTTAGCCTGGGAGGAGATTTTAAAAGAGGAGATTCAACAACCACCATGTGAAGACGCCGCCGCCAAGAAGAACTAGTTTTATGGAGGAGAACGACCACCCGGCCATATGTTACAAATGCGAAAAGAGGGACATATCACCAAACCGCCCACAACAGCTCAAGGTATGCTATAATTGTGGAAAGGAAGGACATATCGCCGAGATCAGACGAAAGATTAAAACCTAGTTCAATGGGATGGTGACTCAAAAAGATCGTCCCGTAAAAGTCAAAGTCAACGATTCCGGAAGAAGAGCGCTTTGTTGCGATCGGTCAAAATGCGAGGAACCCGAACGGTTAAGACAAGTTAGTTAATTATAAATTTTCGCTAAGTATATACCTTACTAGATATGGTTCTACCCATTCTTTTATCTCTCTTATCAAGCGCCAACGCTTGAACTCGACTACGAGAAATTAAACTTTGACCTATCTCGTGGAGACTCCATTAGAGAAACTTTCATTACATCCGTTGTTTAAAAATCTTGCTTTGATTCAAGTCAGCACTATCACATTACCGTTAACCTTATTTCTATAGAGATATTTGCTTTTGATGTGATTTTAAGGTTAACTACTCATCACGCCAAATTGATTATTTTGTAAGGTTGTTAGTTTTCATATTCCTAAGCAACCCGTTATTCAATTCAAGCAATCAAACCATCAGAGTCAAACATTTTCATATCGCCATGAAGTCATTCGCTTATTACGGATGTCAAGTTTTCTTAGTCCATGTTATGGATTTGAATAAAGACACGCCGATTTGAATAATATTCCCGTTGTTATTGATTTTTCCCCGACGATTTCAAGAATTTTTCGCTTACTCCCAAAGCTCGATATTAAATTTTGTATCGACTTTTGAACCCCCCAGACAAAACTCATTTCTAAAATCTCATATCGAATGGCTCCTATTGAACTTCGTGAGTTAAAATTCAACTATAGAATTTGGTACCGAGCCTTTATCTTTGTGACTTCCTTTCAGGAATTCACCTGCCGCACTCTCCGTAGGGACGCCATATTCGTAAGCGATAAGTAAATCGATAGGTGTCATTGTGACGTATATCCAAGATTGGGATATGAGTCACAGCTTGAGAGCAACCTAAGTCAAGAATCGAAAGACGTAGCTTTCAGGCTTAGTTGGTTATTATCGAGATTCGTCAAGGATATTCTCAATCGCTATTCCATTAACGCAATTTGACTCGTAGAGATACAAAATTCGAATGGAGCAAGGAATGTGGGAAGAGCTTCAAGAACTCAAGAGAGACTCATTTCAAAGACATGTTCGATCACGCCATCCCGAAAAGTTTAACGTGGTAGCCGACGCGATGAGTAGAAGATTATATGCGGAACGAAAAGCGATGATGTCAAGTATACGACAGAGCCAACTTTAATAGAAAAGTTAAGGTCGCTTCAAGCCACCGAATCTTGAGTTGATGTATATGAAGAAGAAAGTACAAGAAGGAGCTATTCCTAAGCTTAGAATTGATGAAGAAGGAATACTTCGAGTCCACTCTAGACTTTCAGGTTCCTAACGATTTTGATTTGAAGTACAAGATTATGATGGAGGCACACAACACGCCATTTGCAATCCATCTCGGGAAGTACCAAAATGTATATGATCTTCAACATACATTTTGGTGGAGCAATACGAAGAGAGAGATCGCAAAGTTTATCTCGAGATGTTTAACTTGTCAACGTGTAAAGGTGAGCAGATTGTACCTAAGGGTCCGTCAGAACCACTTGAGATTCCGGAATGGAAGTGGGAACACATTACTACTGATTTCATTACGGGTCTTCCCAGGTTTTTCAAGGCATCAATGCTATTTGGGTTATTGTTGATAGATTAACCAAGTCTCGCTCATTTTTACCGATACGAGAGACTTATTCCTGAACGCCTTTTCTCGATGTACGTAAATGAGATTGTGAGATTGCATGGCATGCCAAGATCCATAGTTTTAGATCGTGACCCAAGATTCACTTCATGATTTTGGGTTAGTTTTCAGAAAAAGCTACGGGCACGAATTTATTTATTTGCTGGGCATACCATCCTCAAACCGGATGGGCAATCGTAAAGGACTACTCAAAACTCAAGATATATTAAAACTCGGTCCTAGATTTCAAAGGAAGTTGGGATAAGTATTTGCCATGGTGGAATTCTCATACAACAATAGTTATTAAACAAATATAGGCATGGTTCCATTCAAGCATTATATGGACGAAAATGTCGCTCTCCAATATGTTGGGATGAGGTGGGTGAAGCAACATTGTTGGGACCCGAAGTTAAGACGTATGATCACCGAAAAGATCCAAATGATTCGACAACGATACAACCAAGCACAAGATCGACAAAAGAGTTATGCGGATCTTCATCGAAAGGACGGAATTTAATGTGGGGATCATGATTGTCATGAGTTGCTTCCATGGAAGGGAGTTACAAGATTTGGGAAGAGAGGAAAGCTCAATCCACGCATTTATCTGGTCCATTTCAAATTCTCGACCGAGTAGTAGAAATGTAGCCTATAGACTTTGCAAGCATCTCCGAGTATGTCTCTCGTGTTCATAATGTGTTTCACATATCGCATTTCAGAATATGTGAAAGACCCAACCACGTTATAGAAGTTAGAACCGGACGAGATAGCCAAGACTTAACGATGAGGAGGTACCGCCAAGATTTTGGATAGAAGGAGCATGTCCCACGCAAGAAAGGTTATACCACAAGTTAAAGTTTTGTGGAGGAATCATGCTATAGAGGAAATGACCGGGAGTTGGAAACGGAAATGAAAGCGAGGTATCCTCACCTTTTCAAAACACCAGTAGACGACGCCAATTTCGAGGACTAAATTTCATAAGGAGGGAGGTCAGAAGACCCCAAATTTTTAAATAAAAAGGAATTTCCTTTATTTATTATTTTGAAATAGTAAGGGTTGATTTGATTAATGTGGATAGTTAAGGGTTAAATACGCAAATATTTCAAAATAAGCAAGTGGTTATAAAATATTCATTATCGCTTGGGAATATTCGTTTGGTCGTGGAATATTCGATCGCTTGGGAATATTCGTACGACTGCAAAGCAATGCCCATGTGTGGGCCCCATAACGAAAAGTGATTGGATGAAGAAAACGACAAATATAAGTTGTTTTTAAATAATACAGTAGTTGTTATGCAAGTATATCGTTGAATACCCTTATGGTTAAAACACACTAATACGCGTCATTGAACAACAAGAAGAGACACCAGATTGCACCAATTATTGATTCTTACGTAAGAAGGCACTACTCAATAATGGTTAAAGAATTATCGCTCAAAGATTTTATCGAAAGTTAATAATTGTCGCGCATTGATATTTTATATTGTCGTTGTTTCAATAATCACATTACACAAAGATTTTTCATTATCGGCAATAATTCATATTATCTCGAATAATATTATTAGATAACATTATTGGCAATGTCTAGAAAGTTCTCGCCTAAGGAGAGGTTTGGTCACCTAATCGCGCCAAGAAGAAGAAATTTTATCGAAAGCCCCTCTTCCCGAACCGCCCTCGTTCACAATATTGTGATTTCGTAATATTATTTGTGAATAATTAATTATTGATTTATATGATGAGGAAAATATTGATTTTATGTGGATATAGATGGAGAAAATTTTAAATGACAATTGTTGAAAATTAATATTTTATCTTTTTCTCGATAAAATAATTCATTTAAATATATTATTTTAATAATATATTAATGGTGATATTTTTACAACGAATGTGGGATATATGAGTATACGAGGAGGAAGAGTATTTTTGTTGCAATAAATGTTTAAAACATGTTAAACATGTCGGTGGACCCCATTTATCGATCAAATTTGATTATAAATTGTAAAATCGCCCGCTTGTGGATTTTGGCCAATTTCTATTTGGAATTTGAAAAACTTTCTCTTCGCAAAGTTGTAGAGAATTGAATTTCCTATAAAAACTCGCGAGATTCGAATTTTCTGATGAAAGGGCTATTTATTATGAATTATTGAAGTTCAAGTTCAAATAATTAATTTTTGAAGTTTTAATATTTTTATTTAAGAAAAACGTTTTTTCATTTTTCCCACATGTGATAACAAATGATGGCTGAATTCAGATTCAAGTCTAAGGTGGGCTTGAATTTGTTTAATTATATTATTATTTTATTAAATTTTCGCTTTGGTGTTCTAAGCAATTTCCTATAAATAGGTGCTTAGGTTAGAATTGAAAATCACACCGTAAATCAAGTTTTCTCTCTATATTATCGAGTTTATTCTTGTGAGTATTTTGAGTATACTTTGAGTATTGCTATATATGCAAGTTCAAGTCATAGCCTATATCCTGTTTCACCTGTAAGACTCGATCTTTCGAGGTAAGTGGATATTATTTTTTTCAGAATGATATTATTTCTTCAATATCATTATGTCGAAATGTTGATCCAAGTTTTTATCAAATTTGGAACTTTTTCATGTTCTGGGTTACTATTCATGGGTTACTATTCATGAGTTACTATTCACGAAGTTACTATTCTTATTCAGTTACTATTCACGAAGTTACTATTCATTTAGTACTATTCATTAAGCGTGAAGATGTTTTTTGTGGAATTTCTATCTTTTGGTGTCTGAGTTACTATTCACGATATCAAGACTATTCACGATACTCAAGACTATTCACGATACTAAGACTATTCACCAAAAAATAAAATTTCTTCTTTTCGTCCAAAATATCTATTCGGATACTAACTCGATCAGATCCATGTTTTGATCATTCTCGAAATTTTACACCACCACTATGATTATTTTTGAGGTATTTTGGACGTGGATAAAACCAAGTACTAATCCTTAATCCTTAATCCTTGTCATTTTGTTTCACCGGATTCGCTTTTAAAAATATTTTCATCATCCTCGCCTTAAATGATGATATTATTGAATATCTTTGGCTCAGTAGCAAAAGATGAATGATTTCAAGAATATCTTTGGCCCGTAGCAAAAGATGAATGATTTCGAAGAATATCTTTAAGTGCAAAAGATGAACAGTGTTGAGATAAACATGACCGATTGATTAATATCTTTGGCCTCAGTAGTGCAAAAAGATGAACAGTGTTTAAATGAATACATGACTAATCGATGAATATCTTTCGCCTCAGAGTGCAAAAGATGAATATTTGATTCCGTATGTATATCGATTGATGTTACAGTGGATAAAATATTGATGATGGATCGTTAAATTCATAGATTATAGTAGATTTCATTCTCACGTAACTCTTCTATGAATTATTATTTCACGTAATATTGATCTCAAACTTGTTGCCTATTGTATTCTATCGATTTTTCCTCGTCAAGACTAACGATAATTTGTTGTATATTATCTTAGTCATAATATTCTTTATCGGGCTAGTTGAGCTCACCCTTTTCCTTGTTGTTCCATTTTTCTTCTCGTGAGGCGTAGAATGTAAATGAAAGTACTAGTCTGGGGTATGGAATGAAGGTTCTAGAGAGTTGTTTAGTAGTCCTCACCATTTTTGTAAAATAATGAATCAATAATTATGATGGGGATTTATTCAGATGTGGATATTGTCTAGAAGACAATATTATATTTAAACTCATTAAGATATATTGTCGTATTTCACACTACATTTGTATTATCAAAGTTGTAGTTTGCTTTTGTACCATGAATTTGGCGACTCAGAATGGGTGTGTGTATACCTATTTTGGGGGAATCGAAATACGTAGCTTTCAGGCTTAGTTGGTTATTATCGGAGATTCGTTGAAGGATATTCTCGAATCGCTATTCCATTAACGCAGCTGACTCGTAGAGATACAAAATTCAAATGGAGCAAGGAATGTGGGAAGAGCTTCGAAAAACTCAAGAGGAGACTCATTTCAGCACATGTTCTGACCATGCCATCCTGTAAAAGCGAACGTGGTAGCTGACGTGTTGAGTAGAAGATCGTATACAAGTACGAGTACGATATTGTCAAAGACTCATTTCGTATAATTTACAAATAATAGAGATGGAGATGAAAACTCTAGTTACCCACGTGATGATATACGAGTATAATCGACTTTAATCGATAAAGTTAAAGCTGTTCAAGCTACACACTGGAGCCGATGAATTTGAAGAAGGAGGTGCAAGAAGTTGTTATTTCAAAAGCGAGAGAATCGGTGAGGTGAGGAAATCTCAAACCTTCGATTTATTAATCCATTTAAAATTCTCGATCGAATAGGAGCGTGGCCTATAGACTCGCGTTTACCGCCAAGTACGACGCGTGTTTATAACGTTTTTCACGTATCGATGTTACGTAAATATGTGGACGACCGAACCACGTCATTGAGTTAGAACCAGACGAGATAGTGAAGACTTAACGCACGAGGAGGTACTGTTAAGATCTTGGATAGAGGAAAGAACACGTCCTATGTATCGAGGTTATACCATAAGTTAAAGTTTTGTGGAGAAACCATGCTATTGAGGAAATGACACGGGAGTTGGAAACGGAAATGAAAGCGAGGTATTCTCATCTTTTCAAACACTGTGTATCGTCACGTCAATTTCGAGGACGAAATTTCATAAGGAGGGAGGTTGTAAGACCCCAAATTATTAATAAATAAAATTTATTTTCCTCTATTTATTATTTTGAAATAGTAAGGGTTGATTTGATTAATGTGGATAGTTATGGGTAAAATACGCAAATATTTGAATAAGCAAGTGGTTATAAAATATTCATTATTGTTTGGGAATATTCGTTTGGTCGTGGAATATTAAATCTCGCTTGTGGGAATATTAAATGCGACACGCGCAATCTTTACTACGGGCCCCATAACTAAAAGCGATTGGATGAAGAAACGACAAATATAAGTTGTTTATAAATAACGGCGTAGTTATTCAAGATTATCTTTGAATAATACGGTGGTTAAAACACACTTGTCTGGCGTTGTTGACAAAGAAGACATGCAGTATTGCACCAATTATTGATTCTTACGTAAGAAGACAATACTCAATAATTGTTACTGATAATTATTGTTCGTAATTTTATTTTATTGATTCAATAATTCGTTGCGTTGATATTTTATATTCTTTGTTGTTTTCAATAATTGTCATTTACAAGATTTTTCATTATCGAAGCAATAATTCATATTATCCGAATAATATTATTAGATAACATTATTGGCAATGTCTAGAAAGTTACATCTAAGGAGAGGTTTGGTCACCTAATCTTGCCAGAGAGAGAGAGATCCTTATTGGAAAGCCCCTCTTTCCAGGAACGACACTGGTCACAAGTAATGTGATTCTGTAATATTATTTGTGAATAATTAATTATTGATTTATATGATGAGGAAAATATTGATTTTATGTGGATATAGATGGAGAAAATTTTTAAATGACAAGTTGTTGAAAATTAATATTTTATCTTTTTACGATAAAATAATTCATTTAAATATATTATTTTAATAATATATTAACGGTGATATTTTTACAACGAATGTGGGATATATGAGTATACGAGGAGGAAGAGTATTTTTGTTGCAATAAATGTTTAAAACATGTTAAACATGTTTCATGGACCCCATTTCTTGACCGAAATTTGATTATAGCTTTTGTAAAATTGTCCATATGTGGATTTCGGTCAATTTACATTTGGAATTTGGAAAAACTTTCTTACGCAAAGTTGTAGAGAATTGAATTTCCTATAAAAATTTGCGAGATTCAATTTTCCGATAAAATGACTATTTATTATGAATTATTGAAGTTCAAGTTCGAAATAATTGATTTTTGGAAGTTTTATTTATTTTTATTAATAAAAACGTTTTTTATATATGTTGTGGGCATATTTAACATGTGCATGGTGGTATTTGAATTCAGATTCAAGATGTGGGCGTATGAATTTTGTTTATATATAATATTATTATATTCAATTTTCGCTTTGGTGTTTCTAAGCAATTTCCTATAAATAGGTGCTTGGGTTAGAATTGAAAATCACAATTTAAATGAAGTTTTCTCTCTATATTATCGAGCATATTCTTGTGAGTATTTTGAGTATACTTTGAGTATTGCTATATCTGATGCAAGTTCAAGTCATAGCTTTATATCCTGTTTTTCAACTAGAAATCTTGTCTTTTCGAGGTAAGTGGATGTTATTTTCTTCTCAAATGATATTATTTCTTCAATATCATTATCAAATATTGGTTGGAACTTTTTATCAAATTTGGAACTTTTTCATGTATGGGGTTACTTATTCATGAGTTTACTATTCATGAGTTCTTATTCATGAGTTACTATTCACGATTCTTATTCATTTAGTACTATTCATTTAAGCGTGAAGATGTTTTTTTGTGAAATTTCTATCTTTTTGGTGTCTGAGTTACTATTCACGATACTAAGATTATTCACGATATACATAATTATTCACGAATCACGACACTATTCATAGAAAAATGAAATTTCTTCTTTTCGTCCAAAATATCTATTCTGGATACTAGCTTTGATTATATCCATGTTTTGATCATTCTTGAATTTTAAACCACTATGATTATTTTTGAGGTATTGTTGGACATGGATAAAACAAAGTACTAATCCTTAATCCTTAATCCTTGTCATTTTGTTTCACTTTGGATTCGTTTCTTTTAAAATATTTTTATCATCCTCGGTCTTAAATGATGATATTACCAAATATCTTTGGCCGTAGTGCAAAAGATGAATGATTTCTTGATGAATATCTTTGGCCCGTAGTGCAAAGATGAGCAGTGTTGAGATGAACATGACTAATCGATTAATATCTTCGCCCGTAGTGCAAAGATGAGCAGTGTTTAGATGAACATGAATTAATCGATGAATATCTTTGGCACTGTAGTGCAAAGATGAATATTTGATTCCAGATATATATTGATTAATGTTACAGGGATAAAATATCGACGATAAACTTTTAAATTCATATATAGAAGATAGTAGTTTGCATTCTCTACTTAACTCTTCTAATGAATTATTATTTCATTGTGAAGATTGATTTAAAACCGGTTGTCTATCAGATTCTATTAGATTTTTCCCTGTTGAAGACTAACGATAATTTGTTGTATATTATCTTAGTCATAATATTCTTTACTGGGCTAGTTGAGCTCACCCTTTTCCTTGTTGTTCCATTTTTCTTCTCAGGAGGCGAGAATGTAGCGAAGTCTTAGTCGGGGGTATGGAATGAAGGTTCTAGAGAGAGTTGTTTAGTAGTCCTCACCATTTTGTAAAATAATGTATCAATAATTATGATGAGGATTTATTTGCGTGTGGATATTGTCTAGATGGCAATATCTGTATTTAAACTCAAAGTTTATATGTTGTAATAATAAAGTTGTAGTTATTTCTGTACCATGTATTTGGCGACTCAGAATGGGTTGGATGGAATGGACCTATTTTGGGGGCGTCACAATTATGTTGGAATAACCTATCTACGCGGATTACCGCATGCATGGTGAATTCTTCTTTTATTCCATTCTTTATTATTCTGTTGGAATAACCTATCTACGCGGACTACCGCATGTATGGTGAATTCTTCTGTTATTCCATTCTTTATTATTCTGTTGGAATAACCTGTCTACGCGGACTACCACATGCATGGTGAATGACCTTTCATATTCATTCCTTATTAAATTGTGGAAATGATCTGTCTACGTGGATTACTGCATGGCGGGTGAAAATCCATTTGCAGTTTCATATATTCTATTATACTCATTTGGTTAAAGTTTTGGCTTCTATACTCCATGAAATTAGTAGAATATCCTTGATATTTGCGCTTCATCCAGTATCTTTTCATGAAAATATTCTTATGAGCATTCTTGAATTTTACTCCACAAAGTAGTATCATGTTGACCATTTGAACGTTATTGAATTATGGATAATTAAATTATAAATCTTTAAAATTTATCTTTGAACTTGTTTTATTGAATTATTATGTCATGGTCAACATCTTCATACTTATATTGTGATGAAAGTCATCTTTGGCTTACGTGCATAGATGGACTTGGTATGATTATGACCAGGGATTATTCAGTATAATCATAACCGTAATGTAACGAATGATGTGGTAAAAGTCCTCATTGGCCTGTTGTTCATTGATGGACAGTTGTTGGTATGATTATGACCAGGAATTATTTGGTATAATTATGACCATTGATGATTACATGAATATCATTGGCCGTGTTGTAGGGATGATTCGATGATGTGGTTTATTTATTAAGTTGAGTCTCAGCGATAAAGTTGATGAAAATCTTTTTAAATCATAAAAGATAATAGATTTATTCTCTACTTGACTCTTCTAATGGATTGCTTATTCCGATACAGTTGTTGATCTAAAACTTGTTGTCTATTGTATTCTATCAGTTATTATACTGTTGAAGGCTAAGGATAATTTATTCTGCATTATCTTAGTCATAATATTTCTTACTGGGCTAGTTGAGCTCACCCATTTGCTTTCATTGTTCTCTTCAGGAAATGAGAACGTAGCCGGGACTAGTCGGGGAATGGAGTGGTGGTCCGAGATGGTGTCATAGTAGTCCTCACTATTCTATAAAATAGTGTGACAATGAATATAATGAGGACTCCATTGAGTGTGGATATTGTCTAAATGACAATATTCTTATTAAAACTCAGCTATATTTTGTCGTATTTTGCACGATAGTTGTATAATTAAGTTTGTAGTTGATTTTTGTACCATGTATTTGGCGACTCAAGATGGGTGATGTATACCTATTTTGGGGGTGTCACATGAACGACCCCTCAGTAGTATGTTTAAAGATTGTCGGTCTTAATGACTATTTAATAAGTATAGAAATAACTGAAGGTCTTAATTACCTATCAGTGATACGAAAAGATACGTGGTCTAAATGACTCTAAAAGTGTTTGAAGAAAATGTTCTCAATCTTATGATTGCTAATAAGAAAATTAAGAAATGTTCTCAATCTTATGATTGCTAATAAGAAAATTAAGAATGTTAAAGATAGAAATCTGATTTGTTTCTTATCACCTAAGTAGCTTCATAATTACTGTTCAATTGTTGAAATTTTCAGAAGAATAATTTTCTATTATTGAGATTGTTGTGTAATCAACTGTTTATTACTTGTTGATAATTTTATACTCACTCTTACAAATTTTATAATATTTGCAGCTAAGCCAGAGCGGACTGAAGAATCTAGTATAGTCGAAGGGAAGAAGAAGTTAATGTTAAAAAGAATGTTTGTAATATTAGTACAATTGTAATATTGTAAACAATATTAGATGATGTATTAGGTAAGTACTTCGTACATGGGAATAGAATGAAAGATTCACTTAAGTTTTATAAGGATAATGTACTTATTTTTATGATATGCCTGAGCTAGATCGATTTTCTAACCCATCTAAAACCTCTGCCCACTTACTTTTCAGCCCTTTGCGTCTCGAAGACCATATTAGATTGAAGGGGTGTAAGCGAGTCAAATATCAACAAACACCCTAATGTTCAGATTCAGCTTAACTCGAAAAAATTGAGCTCGAATTTGACTTGGATTCGATAAGAAATTTCTAATTTTGCTCAAAATTCGACTCAAATCATTTCTCGGACCTACTAGCTCGTAAGTTCTCAACTCGTTTACAAAATAAGTTACTAATAAGTCTTCAAATCGAGTTTCGAATATAAACCGTTTCACTTAATACTGAACCACTACATACTAAATTGATTATTGAACTAATTTTTATATATAAAAGTTTTTACTTTTATCTATGTAAAGAAATTACAAAGAATGTAATACAAATCACCAATCAATTCATTGATTTATTCAAGTAAAAGTTTACATAATTTAATACTACACTTTATAAATTATAAAGATTGATATAAATATCACATATTTAGCTTGTTAGTATGGATCAGACCAGTATTCAAATATGATCCATCGAGCAGGTATCAAGTATGGTTCAAGAAAAAATGAAAGGGCAAAGGTGCAAAAATGTCCCTGATGTGACTCCCCCAAGATAGGTTTACATCACCTATTCTGAGTTGCCAAATACATGGTACAGAATACAAATACAATCTTAAATATACAACATGAGCTGTGAGTTTTAATACAAATATTTTCTTCTAGACAGTATTCAAACTCAAAATAAGTCCTTAATACATTTATTATCACACTATTTCATAGAATAGTGAGGACTACTAATGCTATCATCTGGACCGTCACTCCGTTCCCCGACTAGTCTCTGTTACGTTCTCATTTCCTGAAGAGAACAATGAAAGCAAAATGGTGAGCTCAACTAGCCCAGTAAGAAATATTATGGCTAAGATAATGCAAAATAAATTATCGTTAGCCTTCAACAGTTTTAAACTGATACAATATAACAAACATCAAGTTTAACTGCAGCGGAACAAGCAATCCATTAGAAGAGTCAAGTAGAGAATAAAATCTATTATCTTCTATGATTTAAAAGGTTTTTTCATCACTTTTATCGCTGAGACTCAACTTATTAAATAAACCATATCATCCCTGCACTACGGCCAAGGATATTCATTAGTATAACGATCACAAATTATCCATGCACTATGGGCCAAGGATATTCGTGTTTTCATCAATGGTCATGATCATGCCAACAACTGTCCATCAATACACTATGGGCCAATGAGGACTTTTACCACATCATTTGTAATATTATAGTCATGACTATACCGAATAATCCTTGGTCATAATCATACCAAGTCCATCTATGCACTACATGCCACAAATTATAACTCACAATATTTAACAACCAGGCCGTTCCCATGAAAGAGGGGGCTTTCCGATAAAGATTTCTCCTTATTGGCGCGCAATTAGATGACCAAACCTCTCCTTGACAAAACTTCTAGACATTGTAAATATTGCAATTTAATAATATGAATTACTTTGTCGTCTCAATTATTGATTTAATAATATATCATATTATGCAGATGATATTGTGACAATAATCGAATCAATAATATGAGAGATATGATGCAGCAATTATTGTAGTAATAATTGAGTATAACTGAGTGACTTCTCACGTAAGCATCAATAATCAATATCGTGTGCTTCTTACGCAACCACGCGCCAGACATCGTACTTTTACTACTAAAAGTAGTTCAACAGCTTTTTTAAGATAACACTTCCGCAATTATTTTTATAAAAAGAAAATTCTGTCATTTTCTTACTACGACAATACTTCCGTTGTGGGGTCCACCAATGATTGTGCCTTCGTACGGATATTCCCCGACAAAAAGAATATTTCCCGACCAAACGAATATTTTATAACAACTCGCATACTTTTTAAATTTTTTTACATATCACCCTTAACTTTAACCCTTTATCAATTTAACCATTTACGAAATAAAATAATAATTATAAGAAAATTGAATACTTTCATTTCATAAAATTCGGGGTCTTACACTTGACGTTTACCTTAGTATCTACCGCACACCCTATACTTTTTTTTGTTCAAAAGTAATCCTAACGTTACAATTTTTGGGTCAATTGTGCCCCTGGCGTTAATAGACAAGCCATGTAGACTAACGTCGCTTACACTTGGACATTTTTTGCTGACTAAGCTCTTTCTCTCTCTTTTTTTCCCTCTCTTCATTGTTATTTGTTTTTTCTTTCTCACTCTAGATTCTCTCTTCTCCGGCCTTCACCTTCATCATCATTATCGGTAGACCCTATACACTTTCACATACTTTATTATCTCACTTAATTACTCATTTTACATCTTTAGAAAAAACAAAGCTCAAATTAACTAATAATTAAGCGCATTAAAAAATTTCCCATATTATAATTGTGACGCCTTCAAAATAGGTATACATCACCCACTCTGAGTCGTCAAATAAATGGTACAAAAATAACTACAACTTCATTAGTACAATTATCGCACAAAATACGACAACACATAAACTGAGAGTTTAAATACAATTATTGTCTTCTAGACAATATCCACACTCAAATAAAGTCCTCATTACAATTATTAATGCACTATTTTACAAAATAGTGAGGACTGCTAAAACAACTATCTTAAATCATCACTCCATACCCCGGCTAGTTCCTGCTAAATTCTCACCTCCTAAGAAGAAAAATAGAACAAAAAGGAAAAGTGTGAGCTCAACTAGCCAAGTAAAAAAATATTATGTTTAAGATAATGTACAATAAATTATCCTTAGTCCTCAACAGGAAAAAATCTGATAGAATATAATACACAACAAGTTTTAGATCAATAACTGAAGCAGAAACAACAATTCATTAGATGAGTTAAGTAGAGAATGAAATCTACCATCATCTATGAATTTAAAAGTCCATCATCAATATTTTATCCCTGTAACATCAATCAATATACATCTTGAATCAAATATTTATCTTTTCATTACGGGCCAAAGATATTCATTTATATTACCAGTTGGTCATGTTCAGCTCAACACCTGTTCATCTTTGCACTACGGGCCAAAGATATTCATCAGGTAATCATTCATCTTTGCACTACAGGCCAAATATATTCAGTTATATCATCATTTAGGACTGAGAAAGATGAAAAATGTTTTTAAGAAACGAATTCAGTGAGACAAAAGAACAAAAATTAGGGATTCGTACTTTAGATAATCCAAGTTCAAAAACACTCCATAATAAACCATAGTGGGGTAAAATTCAAGAAATAAGATCAAAACATGGATACAATAAAAGATAGTAACCATAATAGACATCTTGGACAAAGAAGAGAAAATTTAATTTTTTGGTGAATAGTGCCGTATACGTGAATAGTATCGTATACGTGAATAGTAACCCCAACACAAAAAATAGAAATTCCACAATAAAATTCATACTAATATTTTAGCATAATGATATTGAAAGAAATAATATTATTTACGAAGAAAATAACATTTCTTACCTCAAAAGAACAGTACTTCTAACTGAAATATCGGATGTAAAGCCGAAGAAAACTTGCACTAAATAGTAACTCTCAAATTATCTAAATACGCTCGATAATATAGAGAGAGAAAATTTATATTTCTGGTGTGATTTTTAATTCTAACCTAAGCACCTATTTATATAAAAATGCCAGAACGCCAAAGCAGACTAAATTAATAAAATAATATTTTTTTTCTTCTCTTCTACGCATGCCAACCAAGACCAGCCCTCCACCTTTGAACAAAAATTTTCAGCACATGTTTTCACAAAAAACAAAAGTGGGTCCCACCTATAATTTTAATAAAAATATTTATTTTTGAAACTTCAATAATTCATAATAAATAGCCATTTTATTAGAAAAATACGAATTTTATGTCCATTCCATAGGAAATCGAATTCACTACAACTTTGTAGAAGAAAGTTTTTCCAAATTCCAAACAAAAAATATCCGAAATCCACATACGGACTATTTTCAACACCTCTATTCTGACAAAATACTGATAAAAAACCTCAACATTAATTGTAAGACCCCAACTTATTATGAATAAAATTAAAATTTTCCTATTTATTATCTTGAAATAATAAGGAGTTAATTTGATATAATACTTTGGTTATAGGTGAAATGTGCAAATTTTAAAAAATAATCAAGTGGTTATAAAATATTTATTTTTGTCGGGAAATATTCGTTGGTCGTGGAATATTCTTGTTGTCGAGGAATATTAAATGACGGCAACACGATCATTCGTGGGCCTCATGCAGAATAAGCGTCGGATGAAGAAAGCGACAAGTTTGAGTTTTTTTATATATAATCGGCGTAATTATTACAGAATTAACTTTGTTGGAATACACGGTGGTTAAAATACGCGAATGTCTGGCGTGGTTATACGAGAGCTTATACGGTATTGCATAGTATTTTGAATTATTGATTCTTAAGTAAGAAGACACTACTCGATAATTATTTACGGTAATTATTGCTCGATATTTTATTTTATTGATTCAATAATTCTTTGCGTTGATATTTTATATTATTGTTGTTTCAATAATTGTCCTTTGCATAATATTTCCCATTATCGGATCAATAATTCATATTATTTGAATAATATTGTTAGATAGCATTATTGGCAATGTATAGAAAAATCGCATCCAAGGAGAGGTTTGGTTACCTAATCATGCGCAAGAAGGAGAAATCCTTATTGAAAGCCCCTCTTTCGGGAACTACCGATTGTCATTATTATTGTGATTCTATAATATTATTTGTGAATAATTATTTATTGATTTATATGATAAGAAAATATTTATTTTATGTGGCTATTAATGTTGAGGTGTTTTATCAGTATTTTTGTCGGAATGGAGGTATTAAAAATCAAATCAGTGTTCTTGAGATATATTGCGTGAGTTATAATTTTTAATCTGATCGTTGGATCGTTGTGATTTTTAGATATGTTATACATATATAAGTTGAATATATGTCCATAAATTTTGAACCGTTAAAAATGAAGGTATGATTTGTTATGAATTTTAAGAGGTGACTGATTCGAAAATTATGTTATAAATGATTTTTGGTGAAAAATTCTAGAATTGAGTGGGCCCCACTTTTGGTTGGTGAGAAATGTGCTCAAATTTTATTTCAAATGTGGTGGGTGACAATAGTAGTAGGTAAAGCCATCAGGTAGCAGGTCAAGTCTGCTTCGACGTGCTAGCATTTTCCTATAAAATATAGGTGCTTAGGTTAGAATTGAAAATCACACCAGAAACATAAGCTTTCTCTCTTTCTCTCTCTATATTATCGAGCATATTTTGTGAGTATTTATATACTTTGAGAGTTGCTATTGAGTACAAGTTTCATTCAAAGATCACATCAGGACCTTTCACTCAAAAATCTTGTTTCTTTGAGGTAAGGGATGTTATTTTCTTCTTAAATGATATTATTTTCTTCAATATCATTATGCTGAGATATTGTTATGAATTTTATTGTGGAATTTCTCTCATTTTGTTTTGGGGTAACTATTCACGTATACGACACTATTCACGTATACAACACTATTCACAAATACGGTACTATTCACCGAAAAATGAAATTTTCTCTTTTTCATCCCAGATGTCTTTTATGGTTACTATCTTTGATTATATCCATGTTTTGATCTTTATTTTTGAATTCTACTTCACACTTGGTTATTATGGAGTATTATTAAATTTGGATAAACCGAAATACGAATCCCTAATATTTGTCCTTCTGTCTTACTGGATTCGTTCTCTAAAATGTTTTTCATCATCCTTGGCCCTTAATGGTGATACTTGATGAATATCTTTGGCCTAAAGTGCAAAGATGAATGATTACCTGATGAATATCTTTGGCCCGTAGTGAAAAGATGAACAGGTGTTGAGATGAACATGACCAACTGGTGATACAAATGAATATCTTTGGCCAGTAGTGCAAAAATGTATATTGATTGATGTTACAGGGATAAAATATTGATGATGGACTTTTAAATTCATAGATGATAGTAGATTTCATTCTCTACTTAACTCTTCTAATGAATTGTTGTTTTCGCTGCAGTTGCTGATCTAAAACTTGTTGTCTATTATATTCTATCAGTTTTTTTCCTGTTGAAGACCAAGGATAATTTGTTGTATATTATCCTAGTTATAATATTTTTTACTGGGCTAGTTGAGCTCACCCTTTTCCTTTTTGTTCCATTTTTCTGCTCAGGAAGCGAGAACATAGCGGGAAGTAGTCGGGGTGTGAAATAATGGTTCTAGACAGTTGTTTAGCAGTCATCACTATTTTGTAAAATAGTGTGTTAATAATTATAATGAGGACTTTATCTGGGTGTGGATATTGTCTAGAAGACAATATTTGTATTTAAACTCGTAGTATGTGTTCTCGTATTTTGCACGATAATTGTAATAATAAAGTTGTAGTTATTTTCTGTACCATGTATTTGGCGACTCAAAATGGGTGATGTATATCTATTTTGGAGGCTGTCACAGCTTAGGGATATGGTCTCTGGTGGAGATCAGGGAATAGAACTAGGAGGGGAGAGATGAATAAATCCTTCGCTAGTGTGTCCTACCTAAGCTTATTTGTTGGTCGGTCATAATATAGGGATATTATGTGATATGTTAATTTGTTTAATTAACCCCTGTTTTATGGCAGTTTTTAAGAATGGCAGCTGAGAACGTTAACAATGGAGCCTATGAGACTGTGGAACAACCTTTGATTACCAACCAAGAGAACGTGTAACAAGAAGGCAATATTCCTCCTGTAAACAACACTATCGAGCAAACGATGAATGATGAGATGTTTAGAAGCTTTTTGCAGTTCATGCAAAATCAGACGAGGGAGACTCGTGTACAAAATAAGGGTGGAAATGATAGCAACGCGCGGTTTGTCACAGCCAAGCAGTTCAAGGAGTTGGGACCATCAGATTTATGGGGAAAGCCCGATCCGATTAAGGTGGAAACATGGGTTAAGCAAATTACCAAGATATTCGATATCTTGGGCTGCATGGAGGAACAGAAGGTTCCATTCGCCATCTTTATGTTCCGTGGTGAGGCAGATTACTGGTGGGAATCTGGGATGCGTACCCAGCTAGCCGCACTCAACATGTCTTGGGAAAAATTTCAGAAACTGTTTAATGACAAGTGTGACGCCCCCGAAATAGGTATACATCACCTATTTTGAGTCGCCAAATACATGGTACAAAATACAAATACAATCTTAAATATCTGACGATGAGTGTGAGTTTTAATACAAATATTGTCTTCTGCATGTATTCAAACTCAAAATAAGTCCTCAATACATTTATTATCACACTATTTCGTAGAATAGTGAGGATTACTAATTCTATCATCTGGAACGTCACTCCGTTCTCCGACTAGTCCCTGCCACGTTCTCATTTCCTGAAGAGAACAATGAAAGCAAAAGGGTGAGCTCAACTAGCCCAGTAAGAAATATTATGGCTAAGTTAATGCAAAATAAATTATCGTTAGCCTTCAACTGTGTTAAACTGATACAATATAACAAACATCAAGTTTAATTGCCATGGAACAAGAAATCCATTAGAAGAGTCAAGTAGAGAATAAAATCTACTATCTTCTATGATTTAAAAGGTTTTTCATCACTTTTATCATTTGAGACTCAACTTATTAAATAAACCACGTCATCCTCGCACTACATGGCGCCCCAAAATAGGTCCATTCCATCCAACCCATTACGAGTCGCCAAATACATGAGTGAAATAACTACAACTTTCTTATTACAACATATAAAGCGTGAGTTTAAATCGAGATATTGCCATCTAGACAATATCCACACGCAAATAAATCCCCATCATAATTATTGATACATTATTTTACAAAAATGGTGAGGACTACTATCGACTCTCTCTAGAACCTTCATTTCCATACCCGACTAGTATCATTACATTCTCGCCTCACGAGAAGAAAAATGGAACAACAAGGAAAAGGGTGAGCTTAACTAGCCCAAGTAAAGAATATTATGACTAAGATAATATACAACAAATTATCGTTAGTCTTCAACATGAGGAAAAATCTAATAGAATACAATAGACAACAAATTTTAAATCAATATTAGCAATGAAATAATAATTCATTAGAAGAGTTAAGTAGAGAATGCAAACTACTATCTTACATATATGAATTTAAAAGTTCATCGTCGATATTTTATCCTGTAACATCAATCGATATACATCGGAATCAAATATTCATCTTTTGCACTACAGCCGATGATATTCATCGGTTGGTCGTGTTTCATCTAAACACTGTTCATCTTTGCACACGGCCAAAGATATTCTTGAAATTATTCATCTTTACACTACAGCCAAAGATATTCCCTAATATCATCATTTAAGGTAGAAGATGATAAAAATATTTTTAAAAAGCGAATCCGATTGAAACAAAATGATGAGGATTAAGGATTAAGGATTAGTACTTTGTTTTATCCACGTCAAAAAATACCTCAAAAATAATCATAGGGGTGTAAAATTCAAGAATGATGAAAATATGGATATAATCAAAGCTAGTATCCGAATAGATATTTTGGACAAAAGAAGAAATTTCATTTTAAATTGAATAAAGGTGATTCGTGAATAGTCATATATCGTGAATAGTCTTAGTATATCGTGAATAGTAACTCAGACACCAAAAGATAGAAATTCCATAAAAAACATCTTCACGCTTCATGAATAGTACTCGTGAATAGTAACTCATGAATAGTAACTTCGTGAATAGTAACTCATGAATAGTAACTTCGTGAATAGTAACTCATGAATAGTAACCCCAGAGCATGAAAAAGTTCCAAATTTGATAAAAATTTCAACCAATATTTGACATAATGATATTGAAGAAATAATATCATTTGAGAAGAAAATAACATCACTTACCTCGAAGACAATACTTTAGTTGAAACAGGATATAGGCTATGACTTGAACTTGCCAGTATAAAGCAACACTCAAAGTATACTCACAAGAATACGCTCAAAATATCGAGAGAAAAATAGAGAAAACTTGAGTTTACGGTGTGATTTTCAATTCTAACCTAAGCTCCTATTTATAGGAAAATGCTTAAAACACCAAAGTAGAAAATTGAATATAATAATATTATTTATAAACAAAATTCCTTAGCCCACCTTTGAAATCTGATTTCAGCCATAGCACATGTTAAATGAGGTTCACAAACTCACCAAAAACGTTTTTCTCAAAATAATTAATTAAAACTCCCAAAAATCAATTATTTCGGAACTTGAAACTTCAATAATTCATAATAAATAGCCCTTTTATCAGAAAATTTGAATCTCATGAGTTTTTATAGGAAATTCAATTCTCTACAACTTTGCGAAGAAAGTTTTCCAAATTCCAAACAGAAATTAATCGAAATTCACAAAGCGGTCGATTTTACGATACATAATCAATTTTCGATCAAGAAATGGGGTCCACAGACACACAAAACATGTGTTAATCATTTAATGCCACAAAAATACTCTTCATCCTCATATACTCATATATCCCACATTCATTATTATAAAATATCACCGTTAATATATTAAAATAATATATTTAAATGAATTATTTTATCGAGAAAAAGATAAAATATTAATTTTCAACAATTGTCATTTTAAAATTTTCTCCATCTATATCCTCATAAAATCAATATTTTCCTCATCATATAAATCAATAATTAATTATTCACAAATAATATTAGAATCACGATCTTGTGAGTGTGGTAGTTCCCGAGGAAGAGGGCTTTCAATAAAGATTTCTCTCTTCTTGGCGCAATTAGGTGACCAAACCTCTCCTTAGACGAGAACTTTCTAGACATTGCCAATAATGTTTTCTAATAATATTATTCAGATAATATGAATTATTGCTTCGATAATGGAAAATCTTCGTGTAATGACAATTTATTGAAACAATGATAATATAAAATATCAATGCAACAATTATTGAATCAATAAAATAAAATCTTTGAAAAGTAATTACTATAACCATTATTGAGTAGTGCCTTCTTACGTAGAATCAATAATTGGTGCAATCTACCGTGTCTTCTTGTTCAACAAATGGCGTATTAGTGTGTTTTAACCACCGGTATTCCAACAAGATAATCTTGTAACAACTACTGCCAGTTATTTATAAACAACTTATATTTGTCGTTTTCTTCATCCAATCGCTTTTCCGTTATGGGGCCCACAAAAGATCGCTACGTAAATACGAATATTCCCGAAGCGATCTGAATATTCCACGACCAAACGAATATTCAAACGATAATGAATATTTTATCACCACTTGCTTATTTAAAATATTTAGCATTTTACCCATAACTAACCACATTAATCAAATCCACCCTTACTATTTCAAAATAATAAATACAGAAATTCCTTTTTATTTAAAAAATTTGAGGTCTTACAACTACTGACCAAGGATATTCATTAAGATCACGACCACAAATTATCCATGACTCTGCCAAGGATATTCAGTATTTTCATCGATCAATGGTCATGATCATGCCAACAATGTCCATCAATGCACTACAGGCCAATAAGGGCTTTTACCATATCATTTGTAACATTACGATCATGACTATACCGAATAATCCACAGTCATAATCATACCAAGTCCATCTATGCATTACATGCCACATATGACTTTCAACATAATATAAACATGAGGATGATGACAATGACATAATAATTTAATAAAACAAGTTCAAGAATTAGATTTTAAAGATTTATAAGTTAATTTATCCTCAACTCAAAAACGCCTAAATTGTCAACATAATCTTGCTTTGTGGAGTAAAATTCAAGAATGCTCGGAAGAATATTTCCATGAAAAGATCTTTGGATGAAGCGCAAATATCCAGGATATTCTACTAATTTCATGGAGTATAGAAGCCAAAGCTTTAACCAACCGAGTATAATAGAATATATGAACTCGCAAATGGATTTTCGTCACGCCATGCAGTAATCCACGCAGATGGATCATTTCCACAATTTAATAAGGAATGAATAAAAGGATCATTCACCATGCATGTGGTAATCCACATGTAATGTAAGACCCCAAATTATTAATAAATAAAATTTATTTTCCTCTATTTATTATTTTTGAAATAGTAAGGGTTGATTTGATTAATGTGGATAGTTATGGTAAAAAATACGCAAATATTTTGAATAAGCAAGTGGTTATAAAATATTCATTATATTTGGAATATTCGTTTGGTTGTGGAATATTCAGCATCGTCGGGGAATATTAAATGCATTGACCTTATCTTTAATGGGCCCCATAACGAAAAGCTTAATCGGATGAAGAAAACGACAAATATAAGTTGTTTATAAATAACTACAGTAGTTGTTACCAATTATTATTGTTGGAATACCCTATGGTTAAAACACACTAATGCCGTTGTTGAATAAGAAGACACGCAGTATTGCACCAATTATTGATTCTTACGTAGAAGCGCGCTACTCAATAATGGTTACGTAATTATCTTTCAAGATTTTATTGATTTAATAATTAATTGCTATTGATATTTTATATTGTTGTTGTTTCAATAATTGTCATTACACGTATTTTTCATTATCGAAGCAATAATTCATATTATCCGAATAATATTATTAGATAACATTATTGGCAATGTCTAGAAAGTTCGTTTCAAGGAGAGGTTTGGTCACCTAATCAAGGCGCCAAGAATGAGAGATCCTTATTCGAAAGCCCCTCTTTCCTGAGGAACTACCGTCACACAAATCTTGTGATTCTCGTAATATTATTTGTGAATAATTAATTATTGATTTATATGATGAGGAAAATATTGATTTTATGTGGATATAGATGGAGAAAATTTTTAATGTGACAATTGTTGAAAATTAATATTTTATCTTTTTCTGATAAAATAATTCATTTAAATATATTATTTTAATAATATATTAACGGTGATATTTTTATAATGAATGTGGGATATATGAGTATATGAGGAGGAAGAGTATTTTTGTGGCATTAAATGATTAACACATGTTTTGTGTGTCGATGGACCCCATTTCTTGACCGAAAATTGATTATAGATCGTAAAATCTAACCGCTTGTGGATTTCGGTCAATTTCTGTTTGGAATTTGGAAAAACTTTCTTCTGCAAAGTTGTAGAGAATTGAATTTCCTATAAAAACTCGCGAGATTCGAATTTTCTGATAAAAGAGCTATTTATTATGAATTATTGAAGTTTCGGAGTTCCGAAATAATTAATTTTTGGGAGTTTTAATTAATTATTTTGAGAAAAACGTTTTGGTGAGTTTGTGAACCTCATTTAACATGTGCTATGGCTGAAATTAGATTTCAAAGGTGGGCTAAGGAATTTTGTTTATAAATAATATTATTATATTCAATTTTCTACTTTGGTGTTCTAAGCATTTTCCTATAAATAGGGAGCTTAGGTTAGAATTGAAAATCACATTTAAACCCAAGTTTTCTCTATTTCTCTCGATATTTTGAGCGTATTCTTGTGAGTATTTTGAGTATACTTTTTGAGTATAGCTATGCTATGCAAGTTCAATTCATAGCTTTATATCCAGGTGTTTCAACTAAAGATCTTGCCTTTCGAGGTAAGTGGATGTTATTTTATTCGAAAATGATATTATTTCTTCAATATCATTATGCTTGAAATATTGGTTGGAAATTTTATCAATTTGGAACTTTTTCATGCTCGGGTTACTATTCACGAGTTACTATTCATGAGTTACTATTAATGAGTTACTATTCATTTAGTTCTTATTCACGAGTACTATTCACGAAGCGTGATGAGGTTTTTTTGGGAAATTTCTATCTTTTGGTGTCTGAGTTACTTATTCACTTATCGACCTTAATTATTCATGATACAAGACTATTCACTTAATCGACACTATTCATCTAAAAAATAAAATTTCTTCTTTTTATCCAAAATATCTACTATGGATACTAGCTTTGATTGTATCCATGTTTTGATCATTCTTGAATTTTACACCACCGTGATTATTTTTGAGGTATTTTGGACGTGGATAAAAACAAAGTACGAATCCTTAATCCTTGTTATTTTGTTTCAATTGGATTCGTTTCTTTTAAAATATTTTTCATCATCCTCGGTCTAAATGATGATATTATGAATATTTTTGGCCTATAGTAAAAGATGAATGATTTCTTGATGAATATCTTTGGCCGTAGTGCAAAGATGAGCAGTGTTGAGATGAATACGACCGATCGATTAATATCTTTGGCCCGTAGTGTAAAAAGATGAGCAGTGTTTAGATGAACATGACTAATCGATGAATATCTTTGCTTCAGAAAGTGCAAAGATGAATATTTGATTCCAGATATATATTGATTGATGTTACAAGGATAAAATATCGACGATGAACTTTTAAATTTATACATAGAAGATAGTAGATTTCATTCTCACGTAACTCTTCTATGAATTATTATTTCATCATGCTAATATTGATCCGAAACTTGTTGCCTATCAGATTCTATCGATTTTTCCTGTTGAAGACTAACGATAATTTGTTGTACATTATCTTAGTCATAATATTCTTTATTGGGCTAGTTGAGCTCACCCTTTTCCTTGTTGTTCCATTTTTCTTCTTAGAGGCGAGAATATAGCGCGAGTACTAGTGGGGTATGGAATGAAGGTTCTAGAGATAGTTGTTTAGTAGTCCTCACCATTTTGTAAAATAATGTATCAATAATTATGATGGGGATTTATTTATTTGCGTGTGGATATCATTGTCTAGATGACAATATCTCGTATTTAAACTCACGTTTATATGTTGTAATAATAAAGTTGTAGTTATTTCATCATGTATTTGGCGACTCGAATGGGTTGGATGGAATGTAATTCTATTTTGGGGCGCCGCGGTTGGTATCAGAGCTTAGGGATATGATCTCTGGCGGAGATCGGGGAATAGAACTAGGAGGGGAGAGACGAGTAAATCCTTCGCTAGTGTGTCCTACCTAAGCTTATTTTTTAGTTGGTCAGTATATAGGGATATTATGTGATATATTGATTTCCTTAATTAACCCTTGTTTTATGACAGTATTTGAGAATGTCGACTGAGAATATTAACAGTGGAGTAAATGAGACCGTGGAGATGCTGCATTTTACCAATGAGGAGAGAACGCAACAGGCGGTGGCAATGTACTCCCATTAACAACAACACCGGAAAGCGAGATGATGAAGCGAGGGGATGTTTAGAAGCTTTTGCAGTTCATGCAAAATCGCACGAGGAGACTCGTGTTCAAAATGAGGAGGAAATGATAGTAATTCACCGGTGATCACTGACCAATGCAGTTAAAGAGTTGGGACCACGAATGCAGGAAAAAGCGGATCAATTAAAGGCGGAGACGTGGGTTAATTACTATGCATTCTATTTTCCTATAAATAGAAGCTCATTCCTTCATTATTTTCTTACTTAATTCATTGAAACTCTAGAGAGAGAAATTATAGAGGTAAGCTATAGAGAGAAAATTATAGAAAGAAGAAGAGTATTCTCGCTACTTCACTACTTCTATATTCAGTTCTTTTACGGTAGTGGGTATTATTTGTTGTACCGTAAAGGGTGTTATTCTTTCTTCTTGAAGAGAACTTCATTATTCCATTCATTATCATTCGTTGGAATAACTCGTAAAAGTGGCATACCCTATACATAACCTCGTGATACGCTGGATACCCTATACTTGGTGAAATCCTTATGTTATTCCATTGCTTATTATTCATTGGAATAACTTTGATACACTGTGATTTACCCTATACTTGGTGACATTCTTCTATTATTCATTGGAACATCACATGCATGTGTTTTACAGGACCGGTTCCGCTTTTTATTATTCGTTGGAACATCCTCGCTCGTGTGTTTTACAGGACTGGTTAAAATCTTTATCATTCTGTTGGAATATCCTATCGTGTGTTTTACACCGGATCCGGGTTCCATCTTTATTATTCTGTTGGAACATCCCGCCGGTGTGAATTTCACCGACTCGGTTCCGTTATTATTATTCTGTTGGAATAACTGCATACATCAAGCAATCGCATGCATGGTGATTTCTTTTGTTATTCCATTCTTTATTATACCCAGTTGGTTAAAACTTTGACTTCTATACTCCATGAAATTAGTAGAATATCCTTGATATTTGCATTTCATCCGGTATCTTTTCATGGAAATATTCTTTATTATACCCAGTTGGTTAAAACAATGATATTTGCATTGTTGACAATTTGGACGTTAATAATTCCTGGATAAAATAATTTTTTGAACTTGTTTTATTGAATTATTATGTCATTGTCATCATCCTCATGTTATATTATGTTATCTTTGGCTTACGTGCATAGATGAACGTAGTTTGATTATGATCAAGGATCATTCGGTATAATCATGGCTTGTTATAAATGATGTGACAAAAGTCCTCAGTGGCCTGTAATGCAGTGATGGATAGTTTTTGGTATGATTATGACCAGGGGTGATTCGGTATAGTCATGACCATTGATAATTTGATGAAAATCCTTGGACCGTGGTACAGGGGATGATTAGATGTGGTGGTTTATTTATTGTGTTGAGTCTCAAATGATAAAAATTGATGAAAACCTTTTAAAACCTAAAAGATAGTAGACTTTATTCTCTACTTGACTCTTTTAATGGATTGCGATATTCACCGCAGATTAAACCGGTTGTCTATTGTATTTTATCGGTTTAACATTGTTGAAGACTATTAATAATTTATTCGCATTATCTTAGTCATAATATTTCTTCTTGGGCTAGTTGAGCTCACCCTTTCTTTCACCGTTTCTTCGTGAAATGAGAATATATTTGGGACGAGTTGGGGGAAGCGAGTGATGGTCCTGAAGATAGCATTAGTAGTCCTCACTATTACGTGAAATAGTGTGATAATAATTGTAATGAGGACTTCTTGAGTATGGATATTGTCTAAATGACAATATTCCTATTAGAACTCTCGGTTTATGTATTGTCGTATGTTTACCTACGGATGTATAATTAAGTTTGTATTTGAATTTATGTACCATGTAAGTGGCGACCCAAGATGGGTGACGATACCTAATTTTGGGGCGTCACAATTTATGATAATGGATATTATCTAGATGACAATATCTCGTATTTAAACTCACGGTTTATATGTTGTAATAATAAAGTTGTAGTTATTTTCGTACCATGTATTTGGCGACTCGAGAATGGGTTGGATGGAATGGACCTATTTTGGGGGCGTCACATAGACATGAGTTATTCCAATGTAATAATAAAGAATGGAATAAAAGAAGAATTCACCATGAATGCGATAATCCGCATGCATGTGTTATTCCCAATGAATAATATAGAATGGAACAAGGTCATGCGGAATCCGCATGCATGTGAGGATATTCCAAATGAATAATAAAGAATAGAATAACAACAGAATTCACCGCACATGACGATAAGCATACGCATGCGAGTTATTCCAACAGAATAATAAATAATGGAACTGTGTCATGCGTAATACGCATGCATGTGATATTCAACGTAATAATAAAGAATGGATTAATGAAAATTTTCACGATGTGTGTGGTACTTGGATGTACAAAAGTTATTCCAATGAATAATAAATAGTGGAACTGTGTCATGCGTAATACGCACGCATGTGATATTCCAACAAAATAATAAAGAATGGAATAATAGAAGAATTTCACCATGTATGCAGATGCTGACAGATGACGAGTTATTCAATAGAATAATAAATAGTGGAACCATGTCATGTGTAATACGCACAGGTAAGATATTCCAACAGAATAATAAAGAATGGAATAACAGAAGAATTTCACCATGTATGCAGTACTTGCATAGACAAGTTATTCCAACATAATAATAAGGAATGGAATAACAATAGCTCTCTTCATAAAAATAAAAGAAATAATATCCCTTACCTTAAAATAAAGTTGGATACTAGAATAGAGAGGTTGCAGACTTCTCTTCTTCTTTCTCTCTATAATTTCTCTCTATAATAATTGCTCTATAGCTTTAGTGAATTGGTGAGAAACGAACGAAGAATGAGCTTCTATTTATAGAAAAATATAGTTTCGATAATTGCATGTTTTGGGGCTCGAAAAATTACAGTACAATATCTCCAACTTTTCTTTCATTTTTAATTTAGTCCTGCAAGTATTATCAAACTTGCACCACCTCCCCTAATAGTAAATAATGTGAATCAATAGTTCAATCATGTGATTCAATAGTTATAATCATGTGAAAATACGAATAACAGTATAGTACCTCCATCTATACCTCTATCTTTAACTTAGTCATGCAAGTATTATCAATCTTGCACCAACTCCCCTAATAGTATATGAATGTGAATCAATAGTACACACATGTGAATAAATAGTTATAATCATATGAATCAATAGCAATTAATTGCTCATTTATCCAGTTAATTACCCGATTGGTCAATATAACCTCCAGACATCAATTATTATCGAAATAAGTGTCAATTTTCACTAATACTAATAATTCCAACACAATGAAACTATCAATTTCATCTTTAATCAACACAAACTTATTCATCATTAATATTATAACTCACAATATTTAACAACTAGGTCGTTCCCAGGAAAGAGGGGGCTTTTCGATAAGGATTTCTCCTTATTGGCGCGCAATTAGGTGACCAAACCTCTCATTGACAGAACTTCTAGACATTGTCAATATTGCAAATAATAATATGAATAACTTTGCCATCTCAATTATTGATTTAACAATATTACATATTATGCAGATGATACCGTGACAATAATTGAATAAATAATATGAGAGATATGATGCAGCAATTACTGTAGCAATAATTGAGTATAACTGAGTGACTTTTCACGTAAGCGTCAATACCGTGTGCTACTATGTTACCACGCGTATTACTGTACTTTTACTACCGGGTAGTTCAACAGTTTTAACGGTAACACTTTCGTCGTTATAAAAAGATAATTCTTTCATTTTCTTACTACGACAATACATCCATTGTGGGGTCCACCAATGATTGTGCCGTCGTACGAATATTCCCTGTTAAAATGAATATTCCCCGACTAATCGAATATTATATAACAACTTGATTACTTTGAAAATTTTTCACATATCACCCTTAACTTAACCTTTTATCAAGTTAACTATTTACCAAAATAGAAAGAATGAATACTTTTATTTCATAAAATTCGGGGTCTCACAATCTCCCCTCCCTATGAAATTTTGTCCTCGAAATTTACGTACCTAGTAGTTCGAAGAGATGAGAATACCTTGCATTCTTTTCGGATTGTACCTTCCCGGTTATGTGACACCCCCAAAATAGGTATACATCACCTATCTTGAGTCGCCAAATACATGGTACAAAATTCAAATACAACTTAATTATACAACAGTCGTGTAAAATACGACAAAACATATGCTATGAGTTTTAATACAAATATTGTCATCTAGACAATATCCACACTCAATTGAGTCCTCATTACATTTATTATCACACTATTTAAATGAATAGTGAGGACTATTAATGCTATTATCTGGACCGTCACTCCGTTCCCCGAATAGTCCCTGCTACGTTATCATTTCCTGAAGAGAACAATGAAAGTAAAAGGGTGAGCTCAACTAGCCCAGTAAGAAATATTATGACTAAGATAATACAGAATAAATTATCGTTAGCCTTCAATAGTGTTAAACTGATACAATATAACAAACATCAAGTTTAATTGCAGCGGAATAAGCAATCCATTAGAAGAGTCAAGTAGAAAATAAAATCTACTATCTTCTATGATTTAAAAGGTTTTTCATCACTTTTATCGCTGAGACTCAGCTTATTAAATAAACCACATCATCCTTGCACTACAGCCAAGGATATTCATTAGTATCACAACCATAAATTATCCATGCATTACGGGCCAAGGATATTCGTGTATTCATCAATGGTCATTATCATGCCAACAACTGTCCATCAATGCACTACGGGCCTATGATAACTTTTACTACATCATTTATAACATTACGGTCATGATTATACCAAATAATCCCTGGTCATAATCATACCAAGTCCATCTATGCAATACAGGCCACAGATGACTTTCAACATAATATAAACATGAGAATGATGATAATGATATAAGAATTCAATAAAACAAGTTCAAGAATTAATTTATCCAGGAACCAATAACGTCCAAATTGTCAACATGATATTTCTTTGTGGGGTAAAACTCAAAAATACTCAGAAGAATATTTCCATGAAAAGATACTGGATGAAGCACAAATATTAAGGATATTCCAATAATTTCATGGAGTATAGAAGTAAAAACTTTAACCAACTGAGTATAATAAAGAATGAAATAACAAAAGAAATCACTATGCATGCGATAGACCACACATACAGATTATTCCAACAAAATAATAAATAATGGAACCAGGTCATGCGTAAATGCACAGACAGGATATTCCAACAGAATAATAAATAACAGAACCAGGTCAGACGAAATTCATACCGACAAGATGGTCCAACAGAATAATAAATAACGGAACCAGGTCATGCGTAAACGCACAGACAGGATGTTCCAACAGAATAATAAAGAATGGAATAACAGAAGAATTTCACCATGTATGCGGTACTTCACATAGACAGGTTATTCCAACATAATAATAAAGAATGGAATAACAGAAGAATTTCACCAAGTATGCGGTACTTGTGATGATAAAGTTATTCCAACATAATAATAAAGAATGGAATAATAGAAGTTCTCTTCGTGAAGACGAAAGAAAGAAATAATACCCCTTACCTTAGAACAAACTGGATATAGGAGTAGTGAAGTAGCAGAATACTTTTCTTCTTTCTCTCTATAGTTTCTCTCTCTAGAGTTTCAGTGAATTCGTAAGAAATAATTAAGGAATGAACTTCTATTTATAGGAGAATGGACTGAATAGTAACTAATTCCTGAATGTGTCAAATTAATTTACTTTTAAACGGACGGTCCAAATTGGTTTACTATAAAATATTCTAATAAAACAAAATCTTTTAAATAAAATATAATATATTTTATTTATAATCTAATAAAACAAATAACTTTATAAAAGTATTACATTTTATATAAAAAGATTTTACTATGCAAAAATACTATCGCAGCACTACATAAATACTATGCATAATAAAATATAATATATTATATTTATAGTCTAATAAAACGAATAACTTTATAAAAGTATTCTGTTTTATATAAAAAGATTTTACTATATAAAACACTATGCATAATAGAATATAATATATTCTATTTATAGTCTACTAAATCGAATAACTTTATAAAAGTATTCTATTTTATATAAAAAGCTTTTCTGTTATATTACATTAATAATACTAATAAAACAAAACTTCATCATCATTATTATAATTCAAACTATTAATCGATCAGGTCGTTCCTAGGAAAGAGGGGGCTTTCTAATAAGGATTTCTCCCTATTGGCGCGAAATTAGGTGACCAAACCTCTCCTTGGCAGATCTTCTAGGCATCGTTAATATTGAAAATAATAATATTAATAACTTCGTCGTCTCAATTATTGATTTAATAATATATAAAATATCGACAATAATTGAATCAATTAACGTGAGATATTATGCCACAATTACTGAAGCAATAATTGAATAAAACTGAGTGACTTCTCACGTAAGCATCAATAATCAATACCGTATGCTACTACTTATGTAATGCCAGTATTCTCGCATTTTTAACACCGGGTGTTTCAACAGTTAACGATAAAACTTCCACTGTTATTTCATAAAATATTTTTGTCATTTTCTCAATCCGACAATAATTCCGTTGTGGGGTCCACCAATGATTGTGCCGTCGTTTGAATATTTTCTGTTAAAAAGAATATTCTCCGACCAATCGAATATTATATAACAACTTGCGTACTTTGCAAAATTTATAACTATTACCCACAACTATAACATTATATCAAATTCATTCCATAATATTAAAAAAAATGATAATTATAGAAAAATCATCTTTATTTATAAAAGTTGGGGTCTTACTGGTTATTTTCTCTGTATCATGATTTTCCCATTGCTCATCTCCTGTATTTCAGATATCATTCTAGAATATACCTTCAAAACAAAGGTTAATTGACATATCACAATTTGTCAACTTATCAAGTAAACAATTTTAGCTTAGGTAAGTCACACACTAGCAAAGTATATTACTCGTCTCTCCCCTCCTAGTTCTAGACTCATATCTCCGCCAGTGATCATATCCCTTAGCTCTGATACCATTTGTGACGCCCCCAAAATAGGTATACATCACCCAATCTGAGTCGCCAGATATCACACTATAAAAATCATTTACAAACTTCATTTATACAACTGTTGAACTGTTGTACAGAATACGACCACAGTTAAACTGTGAGTTTTAATACAAATATATGTAACTCTCATGGTTCCTCAACCACAACCTTACAATGGTACTTTATATAAAAGTACAGTCAAGAACTGTTTTAGAAATTAAAATCTTTGGGAAGTGCTCAAGAAAACCTTCGTACATCGGAGGCTATGCGTCAAGGTTATGATAGATATCATATGTCCACAGAATTATCCTTGGTTGACCCAATAGTCCCCAAAGAATAACAAGAAGATTACTATCATATTCTTTCCAATGGTGAGTCTTCTCTTGACCTATAATTATCTTCGTTTTCTACAATTAAGAATTATATTTCAAACAAAATCCAAGATCATATAGGTAGTTCTCATAGATATACTCAGCAAGTAGATGTGCACAACCCTGTCTTATGATAACACGAGGTTGTATGTCATTAGATGATAAGTTGATTTTATACTTACTTATCCGGTATCTTTTACTTGAATTAGTTGCTTATATTCATGTGTCTTAGTTACTTTTCATGCATTTTGTGTTCATTTTGTAGGTTATATGTTTGGGAGCGGTGTGAGCGACTATTGGTAAGGAAAAGCAAGGAAATCGCAAAGAATTGGTAGAAAAATGCAAAGAAAAACAATCCGGACATCGTTTGAGATTTCTTGGCTTGGAACTTGGACTATATTGTAGAGTTTATTCTTATCTTTCCGGAACATCTTGAATCATTCCAATCGGAGTTCGGATGCAAGAGTTATGACATTTGTACCAACGGACGTTGAATTTCGCTGTTTTGAGTGGTCATTTGCATAGCAGTCACTTCCAGTCCAATATCGACCTTCATCCGTTCATTATTTCTCAATTCTCAAAGAATGAAAGTTGTATAGCTCGTCGATAGCTTCGATTTGATAGGTGGAAAGCCCCTTAACTCCTCCCAAATCAAAAGTTATGACCGTTTTACCAGAGGATACTGCAACAGAAAAATAATTAGCAGCTTATACCCAAGCCGGGGCTTGCTCCTTTAAGCCTAATACCCAAGCCGGGGCTTGGGGTCCTGAAGTCAAAAACAGTAGCATATCAATCCGGGGCTTGCTATTTGCAAGGTAACAAGCAAGCTAGGGCTTGGGTACGCGCAGAAAGAGTAGTTTTTGTCCAAATTTGAGTCCGATAAGGATTGGTTCGAGCTGATTGATTCAAGGACTTCTAAGAGGACTTAAAGACATATGAAGAGGCATATAAAAGGAGGAGAAACACAAGGATTAAGGGGAGGATTAGAGAAGTTTTTTGAAGAATTCCATTAGATTAGATTAGAGTAAATTAGATCAAAACCCTAGTTCTAATGAGTTTTTGGAGATTGAAGCAACTTGGAGACCATTGAAGATTCAAAGTGAGAGCAAGGAGAGAGCATAAAATCTACAGAAAATAGATTCCATCTTCTTATCTTCTTCTATCTTTGTCTTTTTATGTTTATTCAAGTGTGGATTCTTAATTTTAATTCAATGAACTAATTCTTTATTTGAGATTACAATGGATCTTATTGTGTAGTTTATTTTAATATGTTTCTTTATCAATTATTATGTTCTATTGTGAGGATTGTCTATTGTGATTTTGACTTAATTGCTTAATTGCCAAGCTAACAATTACCGTGATAATCTATATGAACTCGAGAGATAAAGTATAGATTTAGATTTGATCATGATAGCATGTGTTTGTGATTTCTGCATAGATGGAATTCATGATTTGTGTTTAGGATAGGGATATGCCTTTACGCCATATGTAATCTTATAGAGAACTTGTGCTTTAAATCCTTTTTAATTGTAATTCACATAGAGATATAGTGGATTAGTTAATTAGGGTGTCTTGCTTAATTCTATCAATTGTGGATTTAAGTAAGTATGGGTATTATGCATCAAGATGTGGTTTTATCTGCTTTAGTTTTCTTGATTAACAATTTAGGATAGTAAATAATTGATGAGAAGTGTGCTAACTTAAATGAAGCAATAAGTGAAGTTGTGATCTTAAATCTCCATAATCTGATTTGTAATTAGTGGTAATTAGAATTAGTTTAATTAAATAATTTAATTCATAACATTAAATTGATTGTTTAAATAAAATTAGTTTGGTTAAGAGTTAGTATTTGGTAATTTGTATTAATAATTCCTCGTGTGAACGATACTCTACTGTCACTGTATTACTTGTTGACCACGTATACTTGCGTGTTGTGCGTAAATAGATTTTACCCAATATTAGACATCTTGTATGATAGTGGCAAAACACCCTTCTAAAGTTGGGTTCACCTCACCCTATTCGGTTCACCAAAATTAAATATCAAATGACGTATACACTACGACACACTTATCTAAAGTTCTCAATAAAATTATTTCCATACTATTTAGGGAGAACCTCAACAGCTATAGACCACCGTTCTATTCCCCTGTTATCTTCGTCAATTCAAGAACACTCTTATTACACGAAAGGAATTGTGAAACAAAAGGGTGAGCACAACTAGCTCAAGAAAAAGAATATCATGACTAAAGATAATTAAATTATCAATAGCCTTCATCAATAATAAATCGTAGATTTAGAACATATGGTAGATGATAAAATTTTTCAACCATAGTTCTTAAATGAACGAAGCAATCCATTAAAGAGTCAAATAGACCATCAGGTCTATTATCTTCTCTATGTTAAAAGTCCACCAATAATGTTTTATCCCTGTAACATCAATCAACAATTCCTATCCACAATCATATGAACAATTCATAATCATAATTGTGATTCTAAATTCCTCTTCGCACTCAGGACGAAGATAATTTTCATCACCTATCTTCACTTGAAACATAAAAAATAATGGTTATACCAAATCACAATTCCTGCTCATAATCATACTAATAAATTCATCTTTGCACTACGGCCAAAGATATTCATTAACAATTCATCTTTGCACTACAGGCCAAAGACATACAACTTTTTTTTAGAAGAGTCAAGTAGAGCATGATATCTACTATCTTTTACGAATTAAAAGTGTATAATCAATATTTTATTATTGAGACTCAGCTTAATAAATAATCCACATCATCGAATCATCCCTGCACTACGGCCAAGGATATTCATGTAATCATCAATGGTCATAATTATACCGAATAATACCTGGTTATAATCATACCAATAATTGTCCATCAATGCACTACGGGCCAATGAGGACTTTTACCATATCATCTATAACATTACGGGTCATGATTATACCGAATGATCCCTGGTCATAATCATACCAATAAACAATTCATCTATGCAGATACTCATCAATCAATAGTTCATCTTTACATGTAAGCCAAAGATATACAACTTTAAACCAATAATCAACAGTCCATCTTTGCACGTAAGCCAAAGATGACTTTCATCATAATATAAGCATGAGGATGATGACAATGATATAAGCATTAATCAAACGAAATCAAGGATAAATATTAAAGATTTTAAATTTATCCAGTGTTTAAAAATATCCAAATTGTCAACATGATACTGCTTTGTGGAGTAAAATTCAAGAATAATATTCATGTACCAAAAATAATTTGGACAGAAAAGAAACATATTTTTTGGGTAAATAGTACCCCGCAATAGTATCCTATGAATAGTACTTCGGGAGTAGTACCTCGTGAATAGTACCCCAACATGAAAAGTACCCCAAATACCCGAGCGAATAATATTCGGGTGAATAGTATCTCGTGAATAGTAATTCTATTACACTAAAAGTGCCCCGAATACCGAGTTGAATAATACTAGAGGAATAGTAACCCAGTGAATAGTAACCCGTGAATAATAACTCGTGAATAGTACTCCCACCACGAAAAGTGCCCCGAATACCCAAGTGAATAATACTAGAGTGAATAGTAATCGGGTGAATAGTAATCGTGAATAGTAACTCAAAAAAAAAATACCAAAGAAAATGATATTCCATGACGAAAGTACAAAAGAACTCGATATCTCATACGAGTATAATAGAATATATCTAAAGCGCAAATGGATTTTCACCGCCATGCAGTAATCCACGAGATGCATCATTTCAACAGATTTAATAAGGAATGAATACAAAGGATCATTCACCATGCATGCGAGAATCCACATAAACAGGTTATTCCAACAGAATAATAAAGAATAGAATAACAAAAGAATTCACCAGGCATGCGATAGTAATCGCATGTATAAAAGTTATTCCAATGTAATAATAAAGAATAGAACCGTGTCACGCGTAATCCACACGCATGTGATATTCTAATAGAATAATAAAGAATTGAACCAGTCATGCGTAATCCGCATGCATGTGATATTCCACAGTAACCAGCCACGATAATCCGCATGCATGCGGGATATTCCAAATGTAATAATAAAGAATGGAATAACAATGAATTCACCAGGCATGCGATAGACCGCACAGATAGGTTATTCCAACATAATAATAAAGAATGGAATAACAACAGAATTCACCAAGCATGCGATCGATCGCCGCATGCATAAAAGTTATTCCAATAAAATAATAAAGTATGGAATAAATGGATGAATTTCACCACGACGTCAGACAGATAAACAAAGTTATTCCAACATAATAATAAAGAATGGAATAACAACCTTACTACAGTATTGAAAGAAAATAATTCTCTTCATGAATACGAAAGAATAATACCCCTTACTATAATAATAATATCCCTTACCTCGTAAGAAGATTTGGATCTTGGAATAGTGAAGAAGCAGCAGACTTCGCTTCTTCTTCTCTCTATAGCTTCTCTCTCTATAATTTCTCTATAATAATTGCTCTTGTGAGACTTAGTGAATTGGTGAGAAATGAAGGAATGAGCTTCTATTTATAGGAAAATATAGTTTCAATAATTGCACATTTTGGGGTTCGAAATATTACAATTTAATACCTTACTCTTTTCTTTCATTTTTAATTTAGTCATGCAAGTATTATCAAACTTGGACCACCTCCCCTAATAGTAAATCATGTGAATCAATAGTAAATCATGTGACTCAATAGTTCTAAACATGTGAAAAAATTAATTATAGTATAGTACCTTCAACTATACCTCTATTTTTAACTTAGTTATGCAAGTATTATTAATCTTGCACCAACTCCCCTAATAGTAAATGAATATGAATCAATAGTACACACATGTGAATAAATAGTTATAATCATGTGAATCAATAGTAATTAATTGCTCATTTATCCGGTTAATTACCTGATTGGTCATTATAACCTCCAGACATCAATTATTATCGAAATAAATGTCGATTTTCACTAACACTAATAATTCCAACACAATGGAACTATCAATTTCATCTTTAATCAACACGAACTTATTCATCATTAATATTATAACTCAATATTTAACAACCGGGTCATTCCCAGGAAAGAGGGGGCTTTCCGATAAGGATTTCTCCTTATTGGCGCGCAATTAGGTGACCAAACCTCTCTTTGACAGAACTTCTAGACATTGTCAATATTGCAAATAATAATATGAATAACTTTTCCGTCTCAATTATTGATTTAATAATATAACATATTATGCAGATGATACTGTGACAATAATTGAATCAATAATATGAGAGATATGATGCAGCAATTACTGTAGCAATAATTGAGTATAACTGAGTGTCTTTTCACGTAAGCATCAATACCGTGTGCTACTATACAACCACGCGTATTATTGTACTTTTACTACTGGGTAGTTCAACAGTTTTAACGGTAACACTTTCGCCGTTATAAAAAGATAATTCTGTCGTTTTCTTACTACGATAATACATCCGTTGTGGGGTTCACCAATGATTGTGCCATCGTATGAATATTCCCCGACCAATCGAATATTATATAACAACTTGCTTACTTTAAAAAAATTTCACATATCACCCTTAACTTTAACCTTTTATCAATTTAACTATTTACCAAAATAGAAAAATTGAATACTTTTATTTCATAAAATTCGGGGTCTCACATGTAGTGCAAAGATGAATGGTTACCTAAAGAATATCTTTGGCCCGTAGTGCAAAGATGAACAGGTGTTGAGATGAACATGACCAACTGGTGATACAAATGAATATCTTTGGCCCGTAGTGTAAAGATATATATTGATTGATGTTACAAGGATAAAATATTGATGATGAACTTTTAAATTCATAGATGATAGTAGATTTCATTCTCTACTTAACTCTTCTAATGAATTGTTGTTTCACCGCAGATTGTTGATCTAAAACTTGTTTCTCATTATATTCTATCGATTTTCCCCTGTTGAAGACTAAGGATAATTTGTTGTATATTATCTTAGTCATAATATTCTTTACTGGGATAGTTGAGCTCACCTTTTTCCTTTTTGTTCCATTTTTCTTCTCAGGAAGCGAGAATATAGCGGGAAGTAGTCGGGGTGTAGAATGATAGTTCTAGACAGTTGTTTAGCAGTCCTCACTATTTTGTAAAATAGTGTGTCAATAATTATAATGAGGACTTTATCTGGGTGTGGATATTGTCTAGAAGACAATATTTGTATTTAAACTCACAGTATGTGTTGTCGTATTTTGCACGACAATTGTAATAATAAAGTTGTAGTTGTTTTCTGTACCATGTATTTGGCTACTCAGAATGGGTGATGTATACCTATTTTGGGGGCATCACATTAATTCCATCATTTATAATCACATAAAATAAATATTTTCCTATCCTTCATTTATATCCACATAAAATATATATTTCCTTATAATATAAATCACTAATTAATTATTCACAAATAATATTACAGAATCACAATTATGACAACCAGGTCGTTCCTAGGAAAGAATGGGCTTTCCGATAAAGATTTCTTCTTACTGGCGCGCAATTAAGTGACCAAACCCCTTTCCTAGACAGAACTTCCTTAGACATTGCCAATAATGCTATCTAATAATATTATTCAAATAATATGAATTATTGATCTGATAATGGAAAATATTGTGTAGTGATAATTATTGAAACAACAATAATATAAAATATCAACGCAGCAATTATTGAATCAATAAAATAAAATATTGAGCAAGAATTACGGTAACAATTATTGAGTAAAGGCCTTCTTTACGTAAGAATCAATAATTCAAAAATACTGCGTAAATCTTTGTGCCATCGCGTGCAACCACGCCAGACATCGTATTTTAACCACCGTGTAATCCAACAGTGTTAACGGTAACAATTATGTCGTTATTTATAAAAACTCAAACTTATCGTTTTCTTTATCCGACCGTTTTCCGTTATGGGGCCCACAAATGGATGCGTTGTCGTACGAATATTCCCCGACAGCAAGAATATTCCAAGACCAAACGAATATTCCCCGACAACAATGAATATTTTATAACCACTTGCTTCTTTTGTAAAATTTGCACATTTCACCCATAACCAAAGCATTATATCAAATTAACTCCTTATTATTTCAAAATAATGAATATAGGAAATTCAATTTTATTTATAAAAAGTTGGGGTCTTACAATAATCTTTTTCCTTTTTCTTCTTCTTCTTCTTCTTCTTCTTCCTCAAGAATCAAAGGAAAATGGAGGTTTTAATTAATAAATCATAAGGAGCACAAAAAAAGGTTCAGTGTTGCTAATGTACATTGGCGCAAACGGCGCACCCATAACCCCAATGAGGAATCTTAGATCAGACCGCTTGTGTATAGCTGCCATGGATGGAGCCCGAGAAAGCCGACCCTTCATCTACTGTCCCAACTTGACCCAACTAACCTCTTAGCTTCTTCTAATTTCCCATCAACACACCACCCTTTAATACACACATCACATATATATTCATCTGGAAAAACTCATTAGCCAAATTCTTAACCATTTTCTCAACATAACTAGCAAACCTATGTTCACACAACTTAGACACAATCAACTTCAAATAATCAAAATTTCTAACAAACCCATAATCATTCGCCATTGTATCAAAAAATGAAACTACCTGCGTGGGTCTCCCAACACAAACCATGCGATCAATCAATGATTCAAGGGTTTTAGCTCCGACAACCCCACGACTATCAACAAGAACTTCATGGGCTGCCTTAAAATCTTTTCGGCGACCAAAATAATTGACAAAGTACAAAATAATTTCATTAATAAGTTCAAAATTGTGTCTTGAAAAAAACCATTTGTGAAATCCAAGAGTAGAGCGACCAGATCTGGGGAAAGATTGAGTGTGGAGAGGATAAGGATAAGGGTTAGTTTGATGTGAGAGAAACTGAAATCAAGGCATTGAGGAAGAGAAATAAACCCTCCTGAACCATATTCTTTGAGGAGCTCAGAGGAGAGAGAGCTGACAATAATTTCTTCTTTATTTGTGGGTTTTCAGTTACCGAAGAAAAGGGTTTAAGAGAGGAGACAGAAAATGAGTTTAGGGGGAAGTTTTGGAGAGAGAAAGGAAGAGGGTTTAGAGAGAGAGAGAGAGTTATTGATGGAGATGGGGTGACGGAGTTGAAGAGGAGGAGGAGGAGAAACAACAGAGGAGGAGATGGTCTAGACATTTTAATCGTATGTTTTAGCTTATTAATAAAATGCACATAATAAATAAATTATAATATACATAAAATATTATTTTTATACACATCAGATGTTACATTAGTAATTTTTGTTTTAATTATTTGTCACGTCAGCAAAATATGTCCAAGTATCAATTACGTTTGTCTACGTGGCATGTCTGTCAACGCCAGGGGTACAGTCGATCCCAAATTTGTAACATTAGGGATACTTTTGGACAAAAAAAAAGTATAGGGTGCGCGGTGAACATCGGGGTAAAAGTCGGGACAATTTTTGGACTTTTGCCCAAAAATGAAATACTCGAATCCTAATATGAGCGAACATCGATATACTCGAATACGACTCGTGTATCATTAGACAGAAAATGAGTATAAATCAGATTCGACTAGAATCAACTTCAAATTTTAAATTATATTTTTAAATTAATTTTGAGTCGAGTATCGAACTATTCTGTTCGACCACCCTATTAGATTGACAATGATAATAAGGCATTATGTAATACAAGCATGATATAAAATATTGCCATTACCAATTAATAATAATATTGCTAACGATTTTGAAATGGCAGACAGAAAAGACATAATCCACTTTTTTCTTTTGGACCTTTATATATTCATAAATCATATGTTGAAGTTGTGACAAGTTACTTTATTTTGACAAAACTCTTAAAATCAAGTTTTAAATTCCTAACCATCATTATACTCCCATATTTCCAAAGAGGGAAAAGCCTCTTATTTAATTTATTATCAAGCCGTAGTAACCAACCTTATTATGTAACGTAAACAGATCATCCCCAATAAACAATTTAAAGTTTTTAGGGTTTTAGGTTGAACACTTTATGAACAAAGATGAGTTGTTATCGAAAAAACTACTTAATTACTAAATTTATTTAGAGTTTAGTTGTCAACTTTGCATCATACTTCATCCGTTTTAAAATTAAAAATATAATTTGACTTTTGAAATCAATCTACAACATATTAAACTTGATACAACTCAAAAAGTTTAGAATGAATGAAATAAACTTAGTGATTAATGGTCAATTTTTTTTTAAAATTTTATTCAATTTTCTCTTCCATCACATTTTCCTAAGCATAACATAGCCTAAAAGAAATAATTTGTGATCCCTATTTTACTTGCCTAACTAGAAACAATCCCTAAAACTTTAAAAGCAGAGATCACACAATTATATCAAAAAAAAAAAACATACACACGCCAAGTTGGTGTAATAGAATCCAAAATAGTGAGAAATAAAGAAAAAAGACGATGAAAAGTGTTATCATATTATATTCTCCAGTACGTACGTGTTCCCCCACTGCCTCGTTTTTCTTGAGTTAAGTCAATGCCACTGCAAAGTGAAAGATTTGTGTTTGCATAATAGTAGTAGCACAAATGCAAATGAAAATTTACAAAGATCCACAAAGGTCATTGGATACCCCCCGACCACCCACCCCCAATATATCCCCTTATAAGTATTCCCCCCATATATTCAAAACAAAATCTTTAAAGGTCAAGTGCAGACATAATCATGATCTCTCCGTCTCCGATAGTATTCCACGTTAAACCTACACCATAGGAAAATGAAAAAGTCTGGCCTCGAAGAAAACAAAATAGGAGCTACTTCCTTCAAGTAAAAATTGTAGTATTGATTTCTCATCATAATGTTGGATTCATAACTATAGTACATTCCACTTGTATAAATAGTATAAACCAGGATTAGAAAGAAAAAGAAGAAAAAAAGGGGGCTATGTCCATTGTTTAAATTGGGAAAAGAAAGAGTAGAACTAGACCACAGTGAGGCCACTACTATATCTTGGTCTTGTTCTATCTTGTAGAAGCCCTTCTTCCAATTCCACAGCCTTCCTCTTGTTATTACTGGATTGATGTTGTAGTGATGGCTGAACCTGAACCTCCTTTTGTTTTGTTTTTTGACAATCCTTATATTTGGTTTTCATCATATGAGGTTTAAGCTTATTCACATCTGACAATCTCACTGGTTTCAGAAAAAATTCCTCTGCTCCTTCTTCCAAACATCTGTCCAACGTGATTAATCAGTTTGCCTCTTTCAATTTAATTACAAATATGTAGGGCAGGGTCGTCTTATTCTCACCTATGGATTCTTGAAGGAAAGTTCTCAGATGACATAATCACTACTGGTATGTCTCTAAATGAAGAAGATTCCTGTAGAACAAAAACAAAAGCCCTTTCAATTGCTAGCTAACAATATACCACCAATTTATAATATCCTTTTAATATCGATAATTATAGTTTTCCGAATAAATGGAAACGATCCAAGAGAACTGGTAACAAAAACAAATATATACCATCTGGAATGAATACAGGATGATTTACAAAATCCTGGCATAAACGAATAGAAAAAAGGGTGTATATAAACCATAGCATACCTTAATTTTCTTGAGCAAATCATAGCCTGTCATTCCAGGCATACAGTAATCTGTTATAATAAGATTCACTTCCACCTCCTGTAAATCATGAAACCAAACAGAAAATACTTGAATTAATTGTTGTTGGAATGGTTGGGGAATCTGAGAATTGAGGAGAAAAAGAGAGAATGGGCACCTGTTGATTAATTGGAGATATACAAGGCTCGTTTGTGTTGATTTGCTCATCATCTTCATGCAAACCAAGATATTCTAAAGCTTTGCAACCAGAATCCACTGTGGTAACTGCCATTAAAAATACCAACCAAGAAATTTAACAAAGGAATCAAGAAATTAATTTGGACATCAAAATAAGTTTATACCTTGATAAGATGAGGTCTTGAGGAGCCTCTCGATTAGTTTTCTATCAATGATGCTATCATCAACAGCTAATACATGAAACTCTGACTCTCTGGCCATGACCATTGAACCAATTCAAGATTCAAACCAAACTATATGAATTAATTAGAAGAAGCTTAGGAGAAGAATTATAAGAAGAAGGAAGATTGCTTTGTTGTATTCTTGGTGGGTTTGTGTTTTTCTGATGATTGGAGTTGGGGAAAAGATGAGATGAGGAAAAGGAAGATGGATGGAGTTTGTATTGAAATAAAACCCACCAAAATCCTCACCCCACAATTAAAGCAAGATCTGACCAGATTTCCCACAAAATTATTTACAAGTTGGTTTTGAATTACAAGGCAAGCAATACGAAGTAAAATACAAATTAGTAAGAATGAATAAAATAAAAGAATACAAAGTCCAAAATATGGGGTGGTGATTCTTGAAGTTGGGTTTTTATATATATATATATATATATATATATATATATATATATATGGCAGACTGACATTAGTTATAAGGTTAACATTATCCTTCCAACGTTAAATATATATAATATAAAATTTCATGGTGATATATGGTGTAGGGTGACAACTTCATCCATCCCTGATTTAGATTTAAATGGTGTATGATAAAATTGAACAATTAATATTTAAATTTAATAAGGTGGTGTTTGAAATAAAATTATTTAAATGAAATAAAATTTAAATTTAAAAAGATATTTGGTAATTAAAAATTATAAAATATTTGAATGACTTTTTAATTTAAAAATATTAATTTTAAATTTTAAAAAAAATTGACCGATATTACCACCTTAGGAATCCCGAAACGAAATACTACTGATTCTTTCAAAAATTTCAAGCATTCCTGTTCCGCTATTAACCTAAGTGGCTTTGCTTCTACCCATTTGGTCATATAATGTCGATGACAACTATAACAAAACCGACTTGACCATTTGCTTTCGGTAGTGGGCCAAAGATATCAACCCCCGTACAAATGAAGGGTATAGTAGACAAGATCGAAAGTATATAGCTCTTCGGTGGTGATGTGGGGATCGGACCGTTGAGTTGACATTTCGCGACTTCTCGACATATTCAATCGCTTCTTCAAGATGGTAGGCCAAGAATACCTTGTCAAGTACTTTATAAAGTTAATGACTTAGTCGCTATATATGGTCGCCACAGATGCCTTCATGTACTTCTCGGAGAGCATATTCACTTCGGATGGAGTCGCATTTCAAGAGTGGAGATGAGAAAGCCCTTGGAATAGATCCCCATCAATCGTAACAAAATTAGTGCTTCTTGTACTTGATTTTCTTGGCTAGCATCCGATCCGAAGGTAGGGACGCCATCCGCCAGATACTCTATATATGGAGTCAACTAGCGGTTGGTTGATCAATGCACATTACCGATTCATGATGGACACTAGGATGTTACAAAATTTCTAAGTAAACCGACCCATCAAAGACGTTAACATCCGTAGTGGCTAATTTGGAGAAGTGCATCAAGAATTGAATTTTATTACGCTCGACCCCTCGAAACTCGTAGGATTGGAAATGTTGAAGTTATTCCTTCAATTTCGCTAGATATTTGATCATTTTTGGGCCTCGAGCCAGTATTCCCGTAAAGTTGCTTAACGACTAAGCGAGAATCATCAAGATGATTATTCTTTTTGACTTCAAGACTCTTTGCAACAGAAACTCGCAAGTACCGCTCATACTCAACCGTTGTTTGTCGCTTTGAATCGAAATCGATGGCTCTTTGCACTTGAATCCTCCGGACTCGTCGAAATAATCCTCGCTTCATCGACGACCGTGGTAGAAGACCCATCTGCATCTGGCGGCCCATTTAACTCGCCTCATTGAAGAAGCTGAATCGCTTCTGTCTCAGATCCTTGACCGCCACAACTTCATCGACTTAAAACGAGCATTCAACCACAAAATCAGCCAAAGATTTCCCTTTGATGGCGGTTCGGGGATGATATTCAATGTTCGGGTACCTTGTTTCAGCATCCCAAAGGACATGGCTTACATAATAAACCAGGTGCTGCTTACCCCCAACTTCACGCACCAAAACTGCTCCTACTGCCAATGAACTAGCTGCTAAGTATAAATATAAAGGCTCAGCAGGAGCGGGCTTCACCAACAAAGGTGCCGAAGATAAGTAGGACTTGATGCTCTGGAAGGCGTCCTCACACTCCAAAGTCCATTCAAACGTCTTTGCATTCTTCTACTACTTTCAATGTATCAAAGAGCGGTAAACATCTTTTTGCCGACTTGGACATGAACCTCCTTAAAGCTGCAATCATTCCATCAGACGTTGAACATCTTTAAATGATGAAGAGTCTTCATGTTCAGGATCACTTGAATCTTCTCTGGATTGGCTTCAATTCCTCTCGGTAATCGACAAGATAACCCGTAAATTTGCCACCCTGTAATCGAAGGTGCACTTAGTGTGGTTCAATCTTAAATTGTGATGATTTAATTGTGCGAAAGCATTCTTCTAAATCATCCAGATGTTTATGCACCAACATGCTCTTGAAAATCATGTCGTCCACGTACACCTCCACATTCCTGCCCAGCTTATATCTGAAGACATGGTTCATCATCCTCTGGTATGTGGGTCTCCCAGATTGATGAGGCCGAAAGTCATTTTCTTATAGGAATATACCGAACGATGCGTAATGAACGCCGTCTTCAGTATATCCTCTTTGCACATGGAAATTTGATGATATCCAGAGAATGCGTCCATGAAACTTAATAAAGCATACCCCAAAGTGGCATCGATGAGTTGGTCGATGTTGGGCAGCGGGTAAAAATCCTTTGGACAAGCTTTATTTAGATCGGTGTAATCGATGCAGACTCGCCATTTACCATTCTGCTTCTGGACCAGCACCACATTTGCCATCCATTGTGGGTAATCGATCTCGAAGATGAAGTCAGCTGCCAACAATTTAGTAATCTCTTCATCAATGATTCGCTGACGTTCAACAATTTGTATGAAGTTATTTTTTTAATAAATTGGTCAATTAATAAATAAAATATTGATACACATATAATTTTGTCTGTGTGTCAGTATTCTATTGGTCAATTGACCAACTTATTCTAAAATAAACTTCATACTAATCACTTCCATATTCTGTGATTATATAAATATATAATATAAAATACGAAATAGTATAATTGTTCATGTATGCATTCGTCTACTAGAATTGTGTATATTTTTAAATTAGAATATTAATCTCCCTGTTAACGCCAAGATCTTTCTCCACGTCCCAATCACCAAGACGCGTCCGATATCCTGCACAGTTCAACAAGTCAACACAAAAACTTCGACTACCGACCGTCGTGGGATAGTTCCCCGTGAGAGTCAAGATTTCGGCGATCACCAGGTCAACAATAGAGAGAAAATAATGTCTAATGTCTGAGAGAGAATAATAATATGAACGTGTGTAATATTTTGATACTTACCTCTTTTGTGATTCTAGCCCCATACATACTCCAATCCTGGTTTCACATCAAGTACACCCATCATCTCCTCGACACCTTTTCCCACACTCCGATCATTTCAAATTAGAAAGTATGAAGCTCTACTCTCTCACCGCTACCACTCTTTGCCACCGCCATCATCCGAGTCCCATCCTCATTAATGCCATACGCAGTAAAGGTGGCGTATATAGTAGTCAACTATCGTTTGGCATAATGATTACCTAACAAAGTCAAGTTAAGTGACAATTTGTATAATGGGCCAATTCAACGACTAAGCCCAAATAATGGAAATGACCCAAACGATCGGATCCAACCGAAAGGACCCAATGAAATAATCAAATAATCGGGCCCAAACCATTCGGACCAACCAGATTAACGTAATATGATCCAAGGAGGAGCCCATTAAGTCCGCCCAATAAGGAAAAGGATTATGGCCCAACATCGCTTCTCAGTCTTTTATTAAACAGGTGGTGTTTAATGAAAGACTATAAATAATATAGCCCATGATATAACTAATTATGATAAATCACAAGAGGTCCAAAGTGAAACTCACCAAAGCCCAACAAAACGGCCCAAATTGATATCGGGGAATAGAAATGGGAGGCCCAATAAACACAAGTCCACTTCTCGGCCCAAAACAAAACTGAAACCTCTTCCCATTCACCATCATTCACGTGAATTAAATGTGTCGCCCACTCGACATCGTGGTATCCACAAGATAAAAAGTAAACTTTACCAATTTCGACGATTTTACTCGCCAATTTGAAATTTGAACCTTTGAGCTTTCTTTTCTCTCGCAGAACTTCTTCCTCTCGCTTCACTAAATCTCAACAATGGTGATCGTGAATTCAACCAAAACTCTCTTAACCCAAACCCCAACCAAGAGGGTTCGAGTTCCAACCCCCAATCTTCAACAACTATGGGGAAATCCACCACCGATCCCCTCCGCACCAACTTCCGACTTCTTCAAGGATCTGGGAACAATTCCTCATGCCAACATCCCTCTCCGTCACTTTAACTGAGATACGATCCTTCTGGACTCGTTATCGATTCCCCGACATGTATGCCATAAGGGCCCCGCCGCCCCAAGAGCGATGTACCAAATGATCGACCGGGTCGGTTGGGTAGCCATGCCACCACCTTCCCGAAAAGGGGTTCGCTTACCTCTCCATGCTTTTGTCGTTACCTCCTAGGTTCATAGGAGTGGGCTTTGCTTCGCTTAGTGCCCAATTCCTACATCCACATCCCGCATTCATTGCCTTTTGTCATGAATTAGGATTTCTCCTCCGTTAGACATCTTCTTCACCCTCTCTCTCTCCGAAAAGTCTCGAGAACGAGGCTTCAAAATGTCGAGTAAGTTAGCCTCCCCGACCCAACACCAGATTCGAGAGAGAGACCTGATGGATACCCCTTCCAAAGAACAAGTGGTTGGCACGAGAAGTGGTTTTTTTCGTCACGGACCCGAGATCTCTTCTTCCAGATTGACTACCTCCGATCGGTCTCACTAACTTTGAGACATCTCCAAAGCGCGTGAGGGAGATGGCAGATTTTTCAAGAAGATTCCTCCAAAAGAATGGAGTTTTACACTTCGACCAAACAAGCCCGGCTATATGACCACAAATGTAAGTTTCGAACAACTCAGTAACATAATTTTGAGATATATAAATGATACGGGTTTCGATATATGGTTTTTGCAAGTGTCTCGATCAAACCAACTTCTTTCGAAGTGAAAGATCGGAAGATTTTTGGCAGGAAGAATACGGATGAGCGAAGAGCATCCGATCAAGAGTCTTCCTGGCCGATCCCCGCCACCGATCCACCAACTACCTCCCTTCAAAATGATGAACCCCAAACCGATGAGCCCAACATACCCGAAGAATCCCTCAGACCCACCAAGAAAAAATCCGCCAAAAAATCCAAATCCACCCAACCGGAAACACACCCCGAAAGTGATCCTGAAACAATTCTCAAGCAACCCCACAAACAAATTTCAAAGATCCAACCCCAATCCTACACCCTCCGAATCTATCCTCGTGAGGAAAAGTTTGCTCGACATTCCTTTGCACGACGATAGGCCAAGGTTCTTCGTGTGTGAAAAAGATAAGGACGAGGATAACCCCTTCGACCGCCAAGAGCTCCGAAGTTCCTTCGTCTTCTACCGACATCCTCCGATAATCCCCACGTAAATCCAAGTGCTCGATGATGAACCGACCGGATCCGTCTCCCCACTCCATCCCTAAAAAGGAAACATCCATCGACAACCATTTTGCTCATCTTCTCGCACCTTCGCCAACCCCGAACCCACTCCTCGCTTTCGGCCTCCTTCTCCCAAACCATACATGTGGACTCTCGCCATTCGCAATCAACCCCGCTTTCTCCTCCAAGACAAACGATCGCCGAATTCCAAATAGACGCCATGGCCTCTCCAACCATGTGGCCTCGATTTAATGCCCATTTTCCTTTCAACTGTTCAACGCCTTTCGTTCGTGAAACCGATGATCACTTGTCGAACAATTCAAAACGGGATTTACTCAATGAGGGTATGAGCTACTTGGCGAAGGTAAACGGTTCTCTTCTTTATTTCCGAATTTATCTTCATACTTATACATCCAAAACCGATCAAATAATATTGACACGATAAGCGAATGCCGTGTTCTAAAGGCTCAAGGCCCGAGGTCTCTCGAGGTCGAATCGAGGAAGAGGCTCGAGGAAGGAGAATGCCCTTCAAGTCCGCCTGCTAGGGAAAAGACTCAACGTGAATGCATTCTTCATACAAATGAAGGACTTCAAAAGAGTTAGCCCAAGCCAAGGGAGATGTGAAGGCCTCCAATGAAGAACTAAAGTCAACCAAAGCACAACACGAGGAGATCGTCAAAATGAATATTGACTTGGTTCAGAGGAGCGAGATAAGGATGGAGAAGATCAAGGAATTAAAGGCTGATGCTAAACTCCTGACTAAGACCATCCAAAAACTAGAGCTGGCAGAGACTCGTCATCTGAATAAACGGCAAAAGCTTGAAGAAGAAATCCGAGAACTTAAGCCTCCTCTAATCGATGATCTTCGCAAACAAATCTGTGAAGAGTATCGGAACTCGGATGAGATCAACGGGGAAATAATGAAGATATACTCGAGAGTTACGAGTGTCGCCAAGTCGTGGCAAGGAGAAGTCGATTGGCAGCCCAACGCGATCCATCTCTTACTCGATTCTTCGATGATGACGAGGATGGCACTGAAGTTCGATTTTTCCTCGGGTTTTATCAAGAATATTTATGAAGACTTCTGTTATGTTTCTTTCTTTAATTTATAGGACTTGTAAAAATTATCTAATATTGTAATCAGATTAAATATCAATGAAAAAGTGGTTTCATCCCTTATGACTTCGGTGCATTTACTTTCTGCCAATACTCCACTATTAATTCAACTGGAAAGATGCACAAACTCTTTCATGGACTGAATTCGAACCGTTAATTAACAACTAAACATGTCATATAACAGGTAAGATGAAGTTAAAGAATGAGGCATTCCGAACTCGACACTTAGAAAAAATTTAGGTAATAAAGTAAAGGGATACTTACTTATTAGTTACCGAAGTGTGAGACAGATCTGCTTCATTAGGAATTTGTTTACCCCGAAAGGCCTAACAAAATCAAAAGATGACATTTGCCTACCACGAAGGGGCCCGATAAAGTCTAAAGGACAATGCTTTGCTTACCACCGAAGGCCCCGACAAGGTCTCGAAGATGATACTCGCTTACCACCGAAGGGCTTTCGACAAGGTCTAAGTGTCGACAATTGCCTACCACGCAGGCCTCGATAACGTCTTAAGGGTGACACTTGCCTACCACGAAGGGGCTCGACAAGGTCTAAGTGTCGACAATTACGCTTACCACCACGCAGGCTCGATTAACGTCTTAGGGATGACACTTCGCCTACCACGAAGGGTACGACAAGGTCTAAGTATCGACAATTGCCTACCACGCAGGGCCTAACAACGTCTTAGGGATAGCGTTTGCCTACCACGAAGGGCCTGACAAACCCATAAGGTCCGCCTGCCATTAAGGCTACCATCGAATGGTTAGCGAGTCCACCTGAACCTCCTAACACCGACGACGCGTTTTTTATCACGAAGGGCCTGATAAACTCATAAGGACCACCTGCCGAAAAGGCTACCATCGAATGGTCAGCGAGTCCACCCGAACCTCCTAGCACCATTGAACTGATCAGCAACGAAGACAAGATTTGTTTGAGATAAAAGGGAACTTTTATTGATGATAACATAAATATTTACAGACTTCCAACGTACTGACATCATTTTTACTGAAAGTACTTCCTAAGCCTGCCCGCGTGCCAAGTATTCTTAATTGCTGACCCGTCTAATGCCTTCAACCGATAAGTCCCCGGCTTCGGCACTTCAGTGATTTCATACGGTCCTTCCCAGTTTGTCATCAACTTTCCCAGATTCTGAGGTGTAGATGCTTCGGTTTCTCTAAGGACAAAATCTCCTACTTCGAATCTGTGAAACTTTACCCCCTTGTTATAATGCTTGGCCATTCTTCGCTGATAGGCTGCCAATTTGATTAAGGCTGTTTCTCTGACTTCCTCAAGCAAATCAAGATTGGCCTTAAGCCCTTCCTCATTGTAGATCTCTTTGAATTGGCTAACCCGAAGACTTGGAGATCCAATTTCAACCTGGGACTAAGGCATCGCATTCATAAGCCAATCTGAAAGGTGAATCCCCATTGTAGTCCTTTGAGTAGTTCGGTAAGCCCATAACACGCTAAGTAGCTCTTTCCGCCATCCGCCTTGGCTTCGTTTAATCAAGGCTGATCCCATTCAAGCAGCTGCTCGCTGGTCACTTAACTTGTCCATTTGACCGAGGATGAGCTATCAAGTCTTTTCTATCTTTGGATCCCCAGTTCTTTCAAAAATGTTTCAAATTTCGATCCCACAAACTGACGTCCATTGTCCGATATTACCACCTTAGGAATCCTGAAACGAAATACTACTGATTCTTTCAAAAATTTCAAGCATTCCTGTTCCGTTATTAACCTAAGTGGCTTTGCTTCTACCCATTTGGTCATATAGTCGATGGCAACTATAACAAAACTGACTTGACCATTTGCTTTCGGTAGTGGGCCCAGTATATCAACCCCCCAGACAGCGAAGGGTATAGTAGACAAGATCGAGTATAGCTCTTCTGGTGGCTGATGTGGGATCGGACTGTTGAGTTGACATTTCTCGCACTTCTTGACATATTCATCCGCCGCCTTCAAGATGGTAGCCAAGAATACCCTTGTCGAAGTACTTTATAGGCTAATGACTTAGCCGCCATATGGTCGCCACAGATGCCTTCATGTACTTCTCGGAGAGCATATTCAGCTTCAGATGGAGTCAGGCATTTCAGTAGTGGAGATGAGAAAGCCCTTCGGAATAGATCCCCATCAATCAGAACAAAATTAGTGCTCTTATACTTGATTTTCTTGGCTAGCATCCGATCCGAAGGTAGGACGCCATCTGCCAGATACTCTATATATGGAGTCAACCAGCAGTTGGTTCGGTCAATGCACATTACCGATTCATGATGGACACTAGGATGTTACAAAATTTCTAAGTAAACCGACCCATCAAAGACGTTAACATCCGTAGTGGCTAATTTGGAGAGTGCATCAGCAATTGAATTTTTATTACGCTCGACCCCCTGAAACTCGTAGGATTGGAAATGTTGAAGTTATTCCTTCAATTCTGCTAGATATTTGATCATTTTTGGGCCTCGAGCTTCAGATTCCCCGTAAAGTTGCTTAACGACTAACTCGAGAATCATCAAGATGATTATTCTTTGCAGACTTCAAGACTCTTTGCCGTCAGAACTCGCAAGTACCGCTTCATACTCGCCTTCGTTGTTTGTCGCTTTGAATCAAATCGATGGCTCACGCACTTGAATCCCTCGGACTCGCTGTAATAATCCTCGCTTTCATCGACGACCGTGGTAGAAGACCCATCTGCATACTGGCGTCCACGAACTCGTCTTTGAAGAATCAGAATCGCTTCGTCTCGATCCTTCACCGCCACAACTTCATCACCTTTTAAAACGAGCATTCAACCACAAAATCAGCCAAAGATTTCTTTGATGGCGGTTCGGGGATGATATTCAATGTTCGGTACCTTGTTTCAAAGATCCCAAAGGACATGGCTTACATAATAAACCAAAGTCGCTAACCCCAACTTCATGTTCGCACTGTTTCAAAGATCCCGGCGAAACCGCTTCCTACCGCCAACTAACTACCGCCAACTAAAGTATAAATATAAAGGCTCAAGAGAGCGGGCTTCACCAACAAAGGTGCCGAAGATAAGTAGGACTTGATGCTCTGGAAGGCGTCCTCACACTCCAAAGTCCATTGAAACGTCTTTGCATTCTTCGGCCCTTTCAATGTATCAAAGAACGGTAAACATCTTTTTGCCGACTTGGACATGAACCTCCTTAAAGCTGCAATCATTCCAGTCAGACGTTGAACATCTTTAAATGACTAAAGAGTCTTCATGTTCAGGATCACTTGAATCTTCTCTGGATTGGCTTCAATTCCTCTCAGACTGACAAGATAACCCAGAAATTTGCCAGCCCCTAGACCGAAGGTGCACTTAGTGTGGTTCAATCTTAAATTGTGATGACGAATTGTCTGAAAGCATTCTTCTAAATCATCCAGATGTTTATGCACCAACATGCTCTTGAAAATCATGTCGTCCACGTACACCTCCACATTCCTGCCCAGCTGATATCTGAAGACATGGTTCATCATCCTCTGGTATGTGGCTCCGGCATTGATGAGGCCGAAAGTCATTTTCTTATAGGAATATACCGAACGATGCGTAATGAACGCCGTCTTCAGTATATCCTCTTTGCACATGGAAATTTGATGATATCCAGAGAATGCGTCCATGAAACTTAATAAAGCATACCCCAAAGTGGCATCGATGAGTTGGTCGATGTTGGGCAGCGGGTAAAAATCCTTTGGACAAGCTTTATTTAGATCGGTGTAATCGATGCAGACTCGCCATTTACCATTCTGCTTCTGGACCAGCACCACATTTGCCATCCATTGTGGGTAATCGATCTCGAAGATGAAGTCAGCTGCCAACAATTTAGTAATCTCTTCATCAATGATTCACCGACGTTTCAGTGCAAAGATCCTCCTCTTTCGTCTTGATTTGGTTTCTTTCGACGGGTCCACCTCCAACCGATGCTCGCCGATATCCCCGCTTACTCCCTAAGATATCCCGAGGTTCCCATGCGAAAATGTCAAAATAGCATTGCAGGAGCTCCATGAGGTTCGTCCGGAGAGGTTCCGGCAGACCCGAACCTATTTTCACCGACTTGTTTGCTTTGCCCGGGATGAGCTCTATCTCCTCCGTTTTTTCAGCTGGCATGACCAACGGTTCGGAACTACTCTCTGTAAAAGGTTCGATCTCTATCGCCATGGTCTGTTTCTGTTTCGATACTCTCACTCTCGAAGTGATCACAGCGTTCCTATAACACCTTCTGGCCAGATCCAAATCCCCTTTCACCTCACCAACCCCATGAGCCGTAGGAAATTTGATTTTGAAATGAGGAATTGAGGTCACAGCTTGCAAAGCAATTAAAGTAGGCCTTCCCAAAATAAGATTATAAGTTAGAATCTATACGCACAACATAAAATTTGCAAATAATTTCTACTGTTGGGGCCGTTCAAGATGACCAGGTAGTTCAATAGTTCCACCACCTTGACCGTAAGGTCGCATTAAAACCATATAAAGGAGCCTCCCGCCCTATCTCCATCTTTCCGCCCATCTAGGTGCATCCTCCGATAAGCGTGGGCATCTGTAATATCTCTGAAGACCCATTATCTACCATCATTCGTTTCATATTCACCGAACCCATTTGCAAGTTAGCCAAGACCAATGATCCTCGTCTGTGTTCGATGACTTCCAAGGGTAATCTTCATCAAGAAAGGAGATTACCAGACTTTCGAATAATGGTCTGTCAGGTCTTGAGAGAGGTACCCGCCACTGACATGATCGAATCCAAGTAACTTCGGCGCTTCTTTCCAACGAGTTTGCTAGAAGTACCCCTAGTGATGACATCTATCACATGCCTTGCAGTCGCTCGCCCGAGTCGGCAACGCCTTTGAATCTGGTTGAGTTGCTTAATGTGTCCTCGTCCTCCGTTGATTAGTTTCGCAACCACATACCGAATTAAAGCCCCACTCAGTACCTTTCTTTTAATAAAGTCCTTCAAACTAGCACGATCATTCAGATCGTGACCAAGCTTGATGGTAATCACAATACTTACGAGAATTCCCTTTTAGGGCTTAATGTTATCTCGAGGTGGCTCAAGATAGGTTCGATTCTTAATCGATCCAAGATAATGTATTTGCTCGTGTTGAAAAGCCGTGTACGCCCTATTCACTCTCTGGGGCCGGAGCGATTTAACGCCCTCCACCCTATCTCCAATTGTTATATTTCTTTGACCCGCCTTCGTAGCGGTCTTTATTCCCTTCATTCTTCTTCTGGTCTTTATCGGTTCTGTCCCGATCTGTCTCCTTAAGCCGGTCTGAAGAAGGACGCTTAAGGCTGTCCATGGCTTCCTCCACCACGATATAGCCTTCAGCTTTGTCGAAGGCTTCAGACTCTTCGGGTGATGTAACATTAACTTCTTCACCAACTTCTCTGATTTGACCATATCTAACCCATTCTGAAACAGTCCAACAGCTTGTAGATCGTTCAGTGTCCGCACTCTGGGTCGACTTTCTTCACTTGAAACCGCTTCACATATTGGCCCAAAGACTCATTCGAATCTTTGTCGAACCGAGCCAACGAACCAGCTTGGTTTTCCCTTCTTTGTTGCTCCCTAAGCGGCATGAAATTTATCGCATATGTCCGCCAAGATGAAATTGAATCGAGGGCAAAGTCCCCATCCATCGCGGGCATCCTTTCCGAAAGGCGTTGTGACAAAAAGTATGACACTTAGCAGCATCGCTAAAGTCGTAATAGTCCATCAGTCGGTCAAACGCCTGACTGTGGTCGTAGGGATCCCCCGATCCATCATAACTTTTGATGTGGAGCAACTTCTTGGTGGGGTCAGCTTTTTCCTTAAGAATCTCCGCGGAAAAAGGGGATGCCTTCTTTCCCGAAGTATCCTTCATTTTTTGTACTTCGGCAAGCTGCTTCCAAAGTTCTTTTAACTCTTTAACCAGATACTCCACACCTTCTGGTTGAGATGATGCTTCTTTTTCCGGTGACTCCTTCCTCCTCTAAGTGGACCGGTCTCTTATAATAGAGCCTCCAACTTTAGAAGGACTCTTCCGATGGCGAGTGTCCACAGGGTGGTGTACCCTCAGTAGACTCTCTGGAGTACGATCTCTGGATATACTTCGTCTCTGAACTCGGACGCTATGGCGAGAATGTGCAACAACAAGTGCTTTCTTTGTGGTCTCAGAAGTGTGATCTCTGGATCGACCACTTCGTTCTTTCCGACCCTGCTCCTTAGAATCGACGAGTGTGATGTACCTCTTCGATCTTTGAGGAGTAGGGCTTTGGATCTTCTTCTTTTCGAAGTTCTACCGAGACTCTCGTCTGAATGAGCAGTGCTCTTTCCCACTCCTGTCCTCGCTTCTTTGACCGACGATCATAATCGAGCTCTTCGTCCCCCTCAACTCGCTTATCCTGGGCCATCTGCGAGACACTTCGTGGTACCGATTCACTTTGGCAAATTTAAACCGCCTCTTCGGTGTAGGCGTTCTACTCTTTACCATGAATATTGACGTAGAACAAACATCGTCTGTGAGACCCCAGATTTTATCAATAAAGATTTAAATTTTGTCAAAATAATTTTTTAATATTATGGTGTGAATTTGAGATAATATTATAGTTGTGGGTAGTATTTATAAATTTTGCAAAGTATGCAAGTGGTTATATTATATTCGATTGGTCTGGGAATATTCGGTTTAGCGAGGGAATATTCGATAACTACTCAATCATTGGTCGACTTCAAAATGTAATTATTGCCGGATCGAGAAAACGACAAAAATATTTTATGAAATAACGGCGGAAGTTTTTACCGTGGTTACCGTTGAACTACTCGGTAGTAAAAGTACAAATAATAAGTGTGGTTGCATAAGTAAGACTCGGTATTAATTATTGATGCTTATGTGAGAAGTTACTCGGTTTGATTCCATTATTGTCGATTAATAATATGAATTATTATAGCGATAATGACGTTTTTGTTTTATTCGTATTATTAACGTAATAAAATGTAAACATCTTTTTATATAAAATAGAATACTTTATTAAAGTTATTCTATAAATAGAATATATTATATTTTATTATGGATAGTGTTGCATAGTGTGTTTTGTATAGTGTTTTGCATAGTATTGCATGTAGTGTTTTGCATAGTAAAATATTTTTATATAAATAGAATATATTATATTTTATTTAAAAGATTTTTCTTTAAATATGGACCGTCACGATTAAAGTAAATCAACTGGATCGTTTCATGGATTATTCTTATACATTCCATTTTTCTATAAATAGAAGCTCATTCCTTCATTATTTTCTTACTTAATTTATTGAAACTCTAGAGAGAAATTATAGAGAGAAGTTTATAGAGAGAAAAATAGAAAGAAGAAGAGTATTCTCGCTACTTCACTACTTTTATATTCAGTTCTTTTACGGTAGTGGGTGTTATTCTTTCTTCTTGAAGAGAACTTACATTATTCCATTCATTATTATTTCATTGAATAACTCGTAAAAGTGGCATACCCTATACATAACTTTGATACGCTGTGGCATACCTATACTTGGTGAAATCCTTATGTTATTCCATCGCTTATTATTCATTGGAATAACCTTGATACGCGTGATTTACCTATACTTGGTGACATTCTTCTATTATTACATTGGAACATCCTCGTACGTGTGTTTTACGGACACGGTTCCTTTTTTTATTATTCTGTTGAACATCACATGCATGTGTTTTACACCTGACCGGTTCTTTATCTTTATCATTCTGTTGGAATATCCTATCGTGTGTTTTACACCGGATCTGGTTCCATCTTTATTATTCATTGGAACATCCCGCTCGGTGTGAATTTCACACGACATGGTTCCGTTATTATTATTTCATTGGAATAACCTGCATATGCAAGTACCGCATGCATGGTGATTTCTTTTGTTATTCCATTCTTTATTATACCCGGTTGGTTAAAACTTTGACTTCTATACTCCATGAAATTAGTAGAATATCCTTGATATTTGCGTTTCATCCAAAGATCTTTTCATGGAAATATTCTTTCGATCATTCTTGAATTTTACTCTACTTAAACAAAGATCATGTTGACAATTTGGACGTTAATAATTCATGGATTAAATAATTCTTGAACTTGTTTTATTGAATTATTATGTCATTGTCATCATCCTCATGTTATATTATGTTATCTTTCGCTTACGTGCATAGATGAACTTAGTATGATTATGACCGAGGATCATTCGGTATAATCATGACTTGATATAAATGATGTGACAAAAGTCCTCAAAGTGGCTGTGTAATAAATTAATGGATAGTTTTTGGTATGATTATGACCGGGGGTGATTCGGTATAGTCATGACCATTGATAATTTGATGAAAATCCTTGGCCGTGGTAGTACGGGGATGATTAGATGTGGTGGTTTATTTATTGTCGAGTCTCAAATGATAAAAATTGATGAAAACCTTTTAAAACCTAAAAGATAGTAGACTTTATTCTCTACTTGACTACGATAATGGATTGCTTATTCAACAGTAGTTAAACCGGTTGTCTATTGTATTTTATCGGTTTAACATTGTTGAAGGCTAATGATAATTTATTTCGCATTATCTTAGTCATAATATTTCTTCTTGGGCTAGTTGAGCTCACCCTTTCTTTCACCTTTATTCTCTTGAAATGAGAACATAAATTTGGAGACGAGTCGGGGAACGAAGTAATGGTCCAGAGGATAGCATTAGTAGTCCTCACTATTCTCGTGAAATAGTGTGATAATAGTTGTAATGAGGACTCCTTTTGAGTTTGTATAATATCTAGTAGACAATATTTGTATTCAAACTCACGGTTTATGTCGTATTGCATACTACGATTAGGTTAAGTAAGTTGTATTTGAATTTATGTACCATGTAAGTGGCGACCAAGATGGGTGACGTATACCTAATTTTGGGGCGCCACACCGCCTATGATTGAAAAATACTCAGGACACTAGAACTCAGCCCTCCTTCTAGCGCCAAATGTTAACGCCAAGATCTTTCTCCACGTCCCAATCACCAAGACGCGTCCGATATCCTGGACAGTTCAATAAGTCAACACCAAAAGCTTGACTACCGATCGTTTGGGATAGCTCCGCGAGAGTCGATGCTCGGCGATCACCGTGTCAACAAAGGAGAAAAAATAATGTCTAATGTCTAAGAGAGAATAATAATATGAATGTGTTTAATATTTTTATACTTACCCTCTTTTGTGATTCTAGCCCCATGCATACTCCAATCCTGGTTTACCGTGCCACCCATCATCTCCTGACACCTTTTCCCCCACTCCCGGTCATTTCAGCCGAAAGTATGTAGCCTACTCTCTCACCTGCTACCACTCTTTGCCACCGCCGGTCATCTGAGTCCCATCCTCATTAATGCCATGCAGAAAGGTGGCAGACATAGTAGTCAACTATCGTTTGGCATAATGATTACCGGTCAAAGTTGGGTTAAGTGACAATTTGTATAATGGGCCAATTCAATGACTAAGCCCAAATAATGAAAATGATTCAAACGACCGGATCCAACCGAAAGGACCCAATGAAATAATCAAATAACTGGGCCCAAACCATTCGGACCAACCAGGATTAACGTAACATGATCCAAGGGAGGAGCCCATTAAGTCTGGCCAATAAGGAAAAAGGATTATGGCCCAACACTCCCATAAAGGCATGAAACCCCTTAATTTAAAGGCTAATTATAGAATTAATTTGACATATTAATAACATACTACCAAATTGCAAGTCCTATGTAAATAACTGAATGTTTTTCCTTACATACTAGTTGTACATACTACTTTAAAGAGATTATGAAGAAAAAGTAAACAAACAACATTATTTAATTAATTAATTAGTTAGTTAGTTAATTAAACTATCAAGGTTTGAAGTAATCAAACCCTAGCCATCAAAATTAAGCTTAAATGAACCTCAAGTTTTATCATCTTATTTTCTTAATTTTGTAGTAACACGTACACTTCTAACTTGTGCTACACAAAATTGGTTTCAAACTTACAATGTTGTAGATAATGTGGGGCATTTGTTTTTGTTGCTTGCAAAGATTCCTGGACACACCATTCGGGGTTCGGGGTTCGGGGTTCGGGTGGGGGGGGGTGGGGGGGGAGATATATATTATTATATATAATAATTCAATTGATGTAATATTTGTTTTAAAACAATAATAATTGATAACATTTGAAATAATTAATGTGACGTCCCTAAAATAGGTATACATCACCTAATCTGAGTCGTCAAATACATGGTACAGAATACAAATACAATCTTAAGTATACAACAAGAGAGATATAAGTTTTAATACAAATATTGTTTTCTAGATAATATACACTCTCAGAATAAGTCTTCATTATATTTATTGTCACACTATTTAACAGAATAGTGAGGACTACTAATACTATCATCTGGACCGTCACTCCGTTCCCCGACTAGTCCCGGCTACGTTCTCATTTCCTGAAGAGAACAGTGAAAGAAAAGGGTGAGCTCAACTAGCCCAGTAAGAAATATTATAACTAAGATAATCTACTATCTTTTATGATTTAAAAAGTTTTTCATCACTTTTATCGCTGGGACTCAGCTTAATAAATAATCTACATCATCACTGCACTACGGCCAAGGATATTCATTAGTATCACAGCCACAATTTTTCCATGCACTACGGGCCAAGGATATTCGTGTATTCATCAATGGTCATGATCATGCCAACAATTGTCCATCAATGCACTACGGGCCAATGAGGACTTTTACCACATCATTTGTAACATTACGGTCATGATTATACCAAGTTCATCTATGCACTATAGGCCATATATGACTTTCAATAAAATATAAACATGAGGATGATGACAATGATATAAGAATTCAATAAAACAAGTTCAAGAATTAATTTATCCAGGAACTAATAACGTCCAAATTATCAACATGATACTTCTTTGTAGAGTAAAATTCAAGAATGCTCAGAAGAATATTTTCATGAAAAGATACTGGATGAAGCGCAAATATCAAGGATATTCCACTAATTTCATGGAGTATAGAAGTCAAAACTTTAACCAACTTAGTATAATAAAGAATAGAATAACAAAAGAAATCACTAAATGCATGCGGTGCCAGATGTAGGCAAAGTTATTCCAGCGTAATAATAAATAACGGAACCAAAGTCAAGCGTAATATGCACCGCATGATATTCCAAATGAATAATAAAGAATGGAATAACAGCAGAAATCACAATGCATGCGGTGCTTGCAGATAGACAAGTTATTCCAGCGAGAATAATAAATAACGGAACGAAGTCAGCGTAATACGCACCGGCACGATATTCAATAGAATAATAAAGAATGAAATAACAAGTAAATCACCATGCATGCGGTACCCAGATGTAGCGAGGTTATTCAGCAAGAATAATAAATAACGGAATCAGTCCCAGATAAAACGCACAAACAGGATATTCCAACAGAATAATAAAAGGCGGAACCAGTCCCACGTAAAACGCATGTGCATGAGGATGTTCCAATGTAATAATAAAGAATGGAATAACAACGAAGTCACCAAGTATAGGGTGAAATGGCATGATACTGAGTTATTCAAACAGTAATAATAAAGAATGGAATAATGAAGTTCTCTTCATGAATATAAAAAAAATAATACCCTTACCTTATAAAGAAGAGTACTCCAATGGTAGGGCGAAGATATACTTGAAGAAACTTGCACTACGCTCAAAGCTTTCTTAAACGTGAAGAAATACGCCAAGATAGAAGAATAATTCTCTACAGTTTCTCTCTCTAGAGTTTTCAAATTGAATTAAGTAAAAAATAATGAAGGAATGAGCTTTATTTATAGAAGAATGGGACCTGAATAAGTAACTAATCCATGAACGGTCGAGATCGAATTACTTTAAACTAAGCGGTCAGATTGGTTTACAATAAAATATAATATATTCTATTTATAATCTAATAAAACGAATAACTTTTAAAAAGATTTTACTATGCAAACACTACGCAGGCACTATGCAAAACACTATACATAATAAAATATAATATATTCCAATTATTATCTAATAAAAAATGATAACTTTATAAAAGTATTACATTTTATATAAAAAATTTACTATTAGCCTAATAAAACGAATAACTTTATAAAAGTATTCAGGTTTTTTATATAAAAGCATTACATTTTATTACATTAATAATACTAATAAAACAAAACTTTATCATCATTATTATTATTCACACTATTAATCGATTGTGTCGCTTCCCGTGAAATAGGGGTTTTCTAATAAGGATTTCTCCCTATTAGTGCCATGCAATTAGGTGACCAAACCTCTCCTTGGTAACTTCTAGACATCGTTAATAATGCAAATAATAATATTAATAACTTCTGTCATTTCAATTATTGATTTAATAATATATAAAATATCAACAATAATTGAATAAAACCGAATGACTTCTCACGTAAGCATCAATAATCAATACGTAGTGTCTTGCTATTATGCAACCACAATGCGTATTCTCGCATTTTTTAACACCGGTGTTTCAACAGTTAACAGTAAAACTTTTGCCGTTATTTTCATAAAAAATAGTTTTGTCGTTTTCTCAATCCGACAATAATTCTGTTGTGGGGTCCACCAATGATTGTGCCATCGTACGAATATTCCCTGTTTAAAACGAATATTCCCAACCAATCGAATATTATATAACAACTTGCGTACTTTGCAAAATTTATAAATATTATCCACAACTATAACATTATATCAAATTTATTCCAAAATGATAATTATAGAAAATTCATCTTTATTCATAAAAAGTGAGGGTCTTTAAATCTCCCTTTCTTATAAAATTTAGCCCTCGAAATTAGGGTGCGATACTGGTATGTCGAAGAGGTAAGGATACCTTGATTTCATTTGATTCTAACTCCCAGGTCATTTCCTCAACATCGTGGTTCCTCCATAAAACTTTGACTTGAGGTATAACCTTGGAGCGTAGAATATGTTCTTTCTTATCCAAGATTTGAACAGGAACCTCTTTATCGTTAAATCTTCCGCTATTTCGAATTCGGTTTCTAACTCAATAATGTGGTTGGGTCTTTCACATATTTACGTAACATGGATATATAAAAAGCGTTATGAACACGAGACATACTTGGTGGTAAAAGCAAGTCTATAGGCTACAGGATCCCTACTCGATCGAGGATTAAAATGGGCCGATAAATCGAGGATTGAGCTTTTCTCTTTCCAAATCTCGTAATTCCTTTCCATGGAGAAACACTCTTAACAACACATGATCTCCAATATCGAATTCCACGTCCCTTTCGATGAAGATCAACATAACTCTTTTTGTCGATCTTGGGAGGTTTTTTATCGTTGTCGGATCGTTTGTATCTTTTTCGTAGTCATACGTACTAACTCCGGTCCCAACAATGTTGCTTCACCCACCTCATCCCAGCATAATGAAGAACTACACTTTCTTCCATACAACGCTTCGAATGGAGCCATGCCAATGCTTGCTTGATAACTGTTGTTGTAGGAAAACTCCACCAATGGTAAGAACTTGTCCCAACTTCCCTTGAAGTCAAGGACACAGAGTCATAATAAATCTTCAAGAGTTTGCATAGTCCTCTCTGATTGTCCGTCCATCTGAAGATGATATGCCGAACTAAATCGTAAATCCGTGCCCATAGCTTTTTGTGAACTAACCCAAAATCGTGAAGTGAATCTTGGATCTCGATCAGAAACAATGGATGTTGGCATACCATGCAATCTTACAATCTCGTTTATGTATATACGAGCAAGACGTTCAAGTGTATAAGTTTCTCGTATAGGTAAGAAATGAGTAGACTTGGTCAATCTATCAACAATGACCCAAATTGCATCTATACCTTGAGAAACCTTGGGAAGACTAGTAACGAAATCCATGGTAATGTGCTCCCACTTCCATTCTAGAATTTTAAGTGGTTGCAATGGACCTTTTGGTACCTGATGCTCCGCCTTGACTCGTTGACACGTTAGACACCTTGAGATAAACAAATGTTTATCTCTCTCTTCATATGCCCCACCAAAATGTATGTCGAAGATCATGATACATTTTAGTACTCCCGTGATGGATTAAAACGGCGTGTGTGTGTGTGTCTCCATCATGATTTTATACTTTAAATCGAGGTCGTTAGGAACACAAAGTCCGGAGTTGACTCAAGTATTCCTTCTTCATCGATTCTTGTTTCCCATATAGCACCTTCTTGTACTTTCTTCCTCATACGCATCAGCTCCAGTGTCAGTAGCTTGAGCGACTTTAACTTTATCGATTAAAGTCGGTTTCACTCGAGATATTTGCCATCATCACTTGGGTCCTCGGAGTCTTTATCTCTATCTCCATCCTTTGCAAGTCATACAAAATGGCCTTCTGCGTTGACAATATCGCACTCTTTTCGTGCAGTATATGATCTTCTACTCAATGTGTGAGCTACCACGTTCGTTTTTCCAGGATGGTATTGGATGGTATGATCATAATCTTTCAACAGTTCAAGCCAACATCACTGTCGCATGTTTAGTTCCTTTTGAGTGAAGAAATATTTGAGGCTTTTATGATCCGTAAAGATCTCCACTTTCTCCCCATACAATTAATGCCTCCAAATTTTAAATACGAAGAAAACAGCTGCCAACTCTAGATCATGAGTAGGATAATTCCTCTCATATTCTTTAAGTTGTCGAGAGGCATAGGCTATGACTTTCCCATGTTGCATGAGAACATATCTTAACCCTTTACCTGAAGCATCACTATAGATGACAAATCCCCGAGGCGGATGGTATTGCCGAGCAGTCTTTGAAATGAGTCTCCTCTCTTGAGTTCTTGAAAACTCTTCTCACATTCCTCGCTCCAACCGAATTTTGTATCTTTTCGAGTCAGCTGAGTTAATGGAGTAGTGATTCGAGAAAACCCTTCTACAAATCTCCGATAATAACTAGCTAAGCCGAGAAAGCTACGATTTCTTCCGGTCATCGATTTAAGTTGTTCCCGACTTTGAATAGCTTCAATCTTTCTTTGGGTCAACGGATATTCCATGACTTGATACCACGTTCCCAAGGAATGCTACTTCCTCAAGCCAGAACTCGCATTTCTTCAACTTGGCATAAAGCTTATATTCACAAAGCTTTTGAAGTATCAGCCTCAAGTGTTGCGTATGATCTTCACGGCTTTTGGAATAAATAAGGATGTCATCAATAAAGACGACCATAAAGTGATCCAAATATTCCTTGAATACTTGGTTCATCATATCCATGAAGGCAGCAGGAGCATAGTCAATCCAAAAGACATGACTAGGAATTCATAATGTCTGTACCGAGTTTTGAAAGCCGTTTTTAGAATGTCATCGGTTCTAATCTTTAATTGGTGGTATCCAGAACGAAGATCAATCTTTGAAAAGAATTTGGCGCCTTGCAATTGGTCAAATAGATCATCAATATATGGCAATGGGTACCTATTTTTGATGGTGACATGATTCAACTCCCGATAATCAATACAAAGTCGTATACTCCCATCTTTCTTCTTCACGAATGTAAGCAGGAGCACCCCGAGGAAAAGTACTAGGATGAATAAAGCCGATGTCTAACAATTCTGCAGTTAGGTCTTTAACTCCACGAAGTTCAATAGAGCCATTCGATATGAGGCTTTGGAAATGAGTTTTGTCAAGGGTTCAAGGTCGATACAAAATTCAATTTCACGCCTGGGGTAGGCCGGGAAGTTCTTGAGGGAATACGTCGGAAATTCATTAACAATAGAAATATCATTCAAAACCGGCGTATTTTTATTTAGATCCGCGTGACATGAGCTAAGAAAGCTTGACAATCGTTTTTCAATAAACGAATAGCTTTATGGCTTGAAATGACAGTGATTGATTTTAATGGTTTGGTTGTTTGAATTCGCATAATAGGTTGGTTATGAATATGAAAGCTAATAACCTTACGAAAACAATCAATTTTTGCATGATGAGTAGTTAACCAATCAATCCCTAGAATTACGTCAAATGCAAGTATTTTCAATTAAATAAGATCGACAGGTAATGTGAGGGTACCGATTTGAACCAAACAAGACTTATAAACAGTGGATGTAATGAAGGTTTCTCCCAACGAAGTTTCAACAGATAAGTCAAAGTCCAATTTCTCCGGAGTCAAATTAAAACGTTGAGCGGAAGTAGGAGAAATAAAGGAATGGGTAGAACCCAGATCAAATAAAGTATATACTTTCATTAGAGTTTATGATAAGCTTACCCGTGATGACCTCATTCGGGTTCTTTGATTTTTGGGAGGTCACGACAAATGCTCTCCCTTGCACTACTGGCTTTGACTTTTCTGGGACGTCCTTTGGTGCCTCCATCCTAGCTAAACTTATCTTCGGTGAACTACAAAATCGGGCTAGGTGACCTTCTCTTCCACAATTATAACATGCTTTGGATGGCATTGCGCAGTTTGGATTGATGTGTCATTCAGGCATTTGAAGCATATGATAGGTGGTCGTCCTCCTTCCTTAATAGCAGGTGCTGATGCTGACGTATTTTCATCATTGTTGAATCTCCTCTTCTTGAAATGTCCATTCTTATTATTTTGGCCATGATTACCACCGAAGTGGTTACCATATCTCGCGTGTTGATTCCTCCACGCTTATTGTCACCGCCTCGATGACTATTATCACCGGTATTATAATTTTTCCGTTGCGCTTTTTTTGGTTCGTTGACTCATTATCGCGCTCCAATAATCGCGAGCCCTATTAACAACATATGAATACAAAACACAGTTTATGAGAGATAAGATATTGGCGTATTTCGGCTTCAAACCTCTTAAAACATTCGCGCCATTCTCTCCTCATTATCCAACCAAGTGGGAATAAACCGTGATAACTCGCAAACTTTGCCTCGTATCGCGATACGCGGTCGTATTTTTTTGTTCAGTTTAATGAACTCCACCTCCTTCATGTGGCGAATACTTTTGGAAAAGTATTTGTCATTGAGCAGACTCCTGGAACTTCTCCCAAGACATCTTGACAAGGCAATTTGGTTGAGTCGCTTTTACGATTCCCACGAAGAATCCGCCTCCGCCGCAACATAAAGGTGGAAAAGGGAACCTTTTGCTCCTCGGAGCATCCCAAGACATCAAATATCTTGTTGATCCGCTTTATCCACGCTTCCGCCTTAAGTGGTTTTGGCTCTCAAAAACTCTCCGGGTCCCGGCTCCTTAAATTGTTTAGCGGTGATCGTCCGAGAGTTGCAAGTGTTTCCACCTACATTTTGGACAGAGAGTCGCTCTCTTTCTAATGTTGCATGAATCAGATAAAGCCTCCGAACATTACATCGTTCATCATTTGGTCAATGTTGTTGTTTGCATAAGGATTGTCGCCTTCACGATGCACATTATCCCCGATTATTGATATGTGAAGAATCAACGATCTCTGTGCTCCATTCATATTCTCAACATTCTCGGATGCTATTTTCAAATATCGCCACAAAAAAAGGTTAATTAACATATAACAAATTATCCCTATCTTGACCAATTAAATACCAAATAAACTTACATAAACTTAGGTATCCCTATACTACGACATATTAGGTATACTCAACATTCTCCCTCCTAGTTTTATTCTCACATATTAGCCAGGATCATATCCTAAGCTTCGATACTAAACTTATGACGCCCCCAAAATTAGGTATACATCACCCATTCTTGGGTCGCGACACTTATACATGGTATGTAATTTAAATACAACTTATTAATATAAGCTGTAAAGTAATACGACATAAAGCTGTGAGTTTAAATACAAATATTGTCTTACACTAGATAATATCAAACTCAAACAAAAAGTCCTCATTATATTTATTATCACACTATTTTTATGTAATAGTGAGGACTACTAATACTATCATTCGGGACCATCACTCCGTTTCCCAGACTAGTCCCGGCCTATATTATCATTTCTCAAGAGAACGGTGAAAGAAAAGGTGAGCTCAACTAGCCTTAAAGAAGAAATATTATAACTAAGATAATGCAGAATAAATTATCATTAGTCTTCAATAATGTTAAACCGATAAAATACAATAGACATCAAGTTTAACTGCAATGAATATGCAATCTATTAAAAGAGTCAAGTAGAAAATAAAATCTACTATCTTTTAGGATTTAAAAGGTTTTTCATCACTTTTATCATTTGAGACTCGGCTTTAATAAATATTCACATCATCGAATCCCCGCGCACTCTACTGGCCGAGGATATTCTTTTAGTATCACAACCACAATTATTCCATGCACTACGGCCAAGAATATTTGTGTATTCATTAAGGTCATGATCATGCCAACAATCGTCCATCAATGCACTACGGGACAACGAGGATTTTATCACATCATTTGTAATATTACTGGCCATGATTATTATAAATAATCTCTGGTCATAATCATACCAAGTCCATTTATGCACTACAGCCACGAGATGACTTTCAAAAAATATAAACATGAGGATGATGACAATGATATAAGAATTCAATAAAACAAGTTCAAGAATTATTTTATCTAGGAATTATTAACATCCAAATTATCAACATGATACTAATTTTAGAGTAAAATTCAAGAATGATCGAGAAGAAGAATATGAAAAGATCTTTGGATGAAGCGCAAATATCAAGGATATTCCACTAATTTCATGGAGTATAGAAGTCAAAACTTTAACCAATTTGGGTATAATAAAGAATGGAATAACAAAAGAAATCACCATACATGCGATAGGCCTTGCATGCATGAGTTATTCAGCGAGAATAATAAATAACGGAACGGTCGGTGAAATTACACAAGCGGGATGTTCCAACGTAATAATAAAGATGGAACCAGATCCGGTGTAAAACACACGATAGGATATTCCAACAGAATGATAAAGGCGGAACCAGTAGGTGTAAAACACATGACATGGATGTTCCAGCGAGTAATAATAAAAAGCGGAACCGAGTTAGGTTGTAAAACATGAGACAGGATGTTCCAACGAGAATAATAAAGATTTTAACCAGTCAGGTGTAAAAAACACATGATGTGATGTTTCAACAAAATAATAAAGAGCGGAACCGAGTGGGGTGTAAAACACGAGCAGGATGTTCCAACAAAATAATAAAGAGCGGAACCAGGTAAGGTGTAAAACACACATGAACGAGGATGTTCCAATGAGAATAATAGAAGAATGTCACCAAGTATAGGGTAAACCACGTATACTGAGTTATTCAAAGAATAATAAGCAATGGAATAACAAGTTCTCTTATGAATAAGAAAGAATAACACCCCTTACATTTGGTAGGAGATTGAATCTTTTCGCGATAGCAGTAGTAACAAAATACTCTTCTTCTTTCTCTCTTATTCTCTCTATACTTTTTCTCTCTATAGCTTGAATGAATTCGTGAAAAATAATGAAGCCCCAGCCTCTATTTATAGAAGATTTCTAGCTTAAGACTCCGCCGTATGTGAAAAGGCAAGTGGCTTGATTATTTGGTTTGGCCTTTCAGTAATGTGAAGCGACAAGTGGTTCGGACGTACTGTAATGTGAAATGACAAGTGGTTAAACGTCTGTAAAGGTAATTACTATTAACGAAGGTAAATACTATTCACAAGGATAATTACTATTGGACGAAGGTAATTACTATCAATGAAGGTAAATACTATTCACAAGGGTAATTACTATTGACGAAGGTAATTACTATTGACGAAGGTAAATACTATTCACAAGGGTAATTACTATTGACGAAGGTAATTACTATTGACGAAGGTAAATATTATTGACGAAGAGACTCTTAGATGATGACATATGAGCCCCCCCATAAAATAATCAAACTTACCACAAATCATTTTTTTTTCATCAACACATATTTAATCTTTCAACAATTATTAATCATTTATAACTTGTCGTCTCAATTATTGATTTAATACTATAACATATTATACAGATGATACTGTGACAATAATTGAATCAATAATATAAGAGATATGATCACGTTAATTCTTGTAGCAATAATTGAGCATAGTTGAGTGACTTCTCACGTAAGCATCGATAATCAATCACTTAGTGTCTTACTATGCAACCACGCCAGACATCGTATTATTTACTTTACCACCGGTAGTTCAGCGATTTTAACAGAACTTACCTCCGTAGTTATTTTTATAAAATATTTTTGTGCTTTTTTCAATCCAACAATAATTACATTTGTGGGGTCCACCAATGATTGAGCCATTTATGCGAATATTCCTAACAAAAAGAATATTCCCGACACCAAACGAATATTTTATAACAACTTGCATACTTTACAAAATTTATAAATATTACCCACAACTATAACATTATATCAAATTTATTCCATAATATTCAAAAATAATATTTATAGAAAAATTCATCTTTATTTATAAAAGCTGGGGTCTTACATCTGCCCCTAATGAACGATATACGGAGTATTAGAAATTTCATATCACTTTATATAATTTAAAACTAGAAATATATAATACACTAAAAATGAAAAGGTGTCTCTAACTTGGAACTGAAAGGGTAAGGGATAAATCACTTTTTGGTCACTGTATTAGGGTCCGATTTTCATTATGGTTATCGATTTTTTTTTTATTACAATCGAATAAATGTACTCTCAAAAATTACAAAATAGTTATTCCTTACGATTTTCGTCCAAAAACGGACGGAAGTGCTGAGTTGGCGAACGGAAGTGTTGATTTGGCGACTTGACTCCGTTTTTTTTGCTGATGTGTATATGGTTTTGTCATGTGTAAAAATAATTGTATCTTAATAATAATTTAAAAATAATAATAATAAAAATAATATTATTAAGAATAATAAAAATAATAATAAAAATAATAATAACAATAATAATAATAATTTTTAATTAATAAAAATAAAAATAATTACAATAATTTTACAATAATAATTTCCTATTAAGAATAATAAAAATAAAAATAATTGTATCTTAATAATAATTTAAAAATAATAATAATAAATATAATAGTATTAAGAATAAAAATAATAGGGTTAAATACACTTTTTCCCATTCTACTCGACCTCGGTTTACAAATGAATCATTGAACTGAATTTTTTTTCATTCGACTCACTGAACTACAATTTTTTTACAAACCGTTATAAATTACGTTAAATTGTTTGACTTTGGATGGAAAAATTATATGAGTTGCCACGTAAGAGAGAGAAATCCTACATGTCAGATATTTTTGTTTGTGGCATGCCTAGATGGAAACTTGTATAAATTTAATGCTAAATTAATCTAAAATCAAATAAATAAAATAAAATAATGCATTCAAAATAAATGTACAATAAAAATAATTTTTTAAATTTTATTTTAATCATTAATATTTGTACAATTTTAAATAAATTATATAAATTACATATAAATATATAATTTTCTTTTAATTTAAATAACTCATTAAATTCATTAATTTAATTAACCTCTCTTGAGATAAAATTAAAATTAGTAATACAACATAAAAATGTCTGACATATGTTATTGTATTAAGATATATTATTAAAATAAGAAAATTTTGGATAAATTTTAAATTTGAGTAATGTCTTTAACATTATTCATAAGTATTTTATAATAAGCACAAATTAAAAATTAAAATTTATAAAAATAAATTCAAACTTCAAAATATAACTAAAATTTAAAAATTAATTATTATTTTTATTTAAAACTATTATAGTTATTATTTATATTATGAAATCATTAAAAATATTAAATATCTTAACAAATAATTAAATTAATTAAAATATATTAACAAATAAGTAAAGTAATTAAATAAAATATATTAATTAAAGTAATTAATAATAAAATATATTAATGTGTAATTTTTACAAATATATTTATATAAAATTAATGAATTCAAATATTTTTTTTGTTTTGAAATAGAGGATCAATTTTATTAGTTAGCCGAAATTAGTTTCTTCAAACCAGAGGATCAAATCTGTTTCTTCAAGTGTTTCTTTGTTTCTTCCCTCTCCCGTTCAATCCAATATTTACGCCTGAGGCTCCCTCCCCCTGATATCTCCGAACGACTCCCTCACCTACACGCATACTCTCTCGCCTACAACGTCGCTCTCGCTCTCCAGTTGAACGCTCATTCCGCCACCAAAGAACATGTTCCAGAAAAATACTCGTTTCTCTAATCTGGGTCTTTGATTTCTAGTTGGGATTTCTGTGTTTTACTTATTTCTTTTCTAAGTTCTCTATATTTTAGTGGATTTGGTTGGAAGAATATAGATCTGGTTTGGATATTGTGTTCCGATTTCAGTGTCCGGCGCCATTACCGACCTTTAATTTCCGATTTGGTTGTGTTCGGTAGTGGATATTGTGTTCCGATCTGGGTGTTCTGATATGGAGCAGATATTTGTGCATTTAATTTCTGATTTGGGTTGTTTTTTTTTGTGTTTTGATTTGATTTCAATTATTCGTGATGTTAACGCCAAGATTTTTCTCCACGTCCCAATCACCAAGACGTCGATATCACTTTGCGATTCAATAGTCAACACTAAAAGTTTGTGATTGGCCAATCGGGAGAATAAGCTTCGGCGTGAGCCAAGTGATTCGGCGATCACAAAGGCCAACAATGAGAGGAAAATAAATACAATAACGAGAGAATAATAATATGAATGTTAGTGTTACTTACCTTTATGTGATCTTAACCCCATACATACTCGGTCTGGGTTTATCGTACACCATCACTTCCTCGACACCTTTTCCCCACTTCCTATTATTATTTCAAAGTAGAAAGTACGCAATTTACTTCACACTCTGCTACCAATCTTGTCATTTGCCCTCGGCGATTATCCGAGTCTCATCCTCATTAATGCTGAAATGCGAAAGGTGCAAGGCGATACGATGAGTCAACTATCAACAGTATAATGATTACCCACAAAGTTGGATTAAGTGATGATTTGTATAATGGGCCAATTCAACGATTAAGCTCAAATAAATAAACGACCAAATATTTGGATCCAACCGAAAGGACCCAATGAAATAATCAAGAATCTGGCCCAAAACCATTGGACCAACCGAGGACTAACAGAATAACGATCCAGGAGGAGGCTATTAAGTCTGGCCTAAAATAAGGAAAAGGATTATACCAACATTCTTTTCTGGTCTTTTATCGTTACCTCCTAGGGTTCATAAGAGTGGGTTTTGCCGATTAGTGCCAAACTCCTACATCCATATCCTGGCATTCATTGCCTTTTGTCGTGAATTAGAGTTTCTCCTCCGTTGACATCTTCTTCACCCTCTTCTCTCACGGAAAGTCTAGAGAACGAGGCTTCAAATGTTGAGTAAGCAGTCTCCCCACCCAACACCAGATTCGAGAGGAGACCCTTGATGGATACCACTTCCAATGACAAGGGTTGTACGAGAAGTGGTTTTTTTCGTCACGCGGGACGAGATCTCTTCTCTTCCAGTTGGACTACCTCGATCGTCTCTGGCCGACTTTGGAGACATCTCCGATGGGCGTGTGAGGGATATGGCAGACTTTTTGAAGAAGATTCCTCCAAAAGAATGGAGTTTTACACTTCTGACCAAACAAGCCTGGCTATATGACCACAAGTGTAAGTTTCGAATAACTTTGTAACATCATTTTGAGATATATAAATGATACTGATTTCGATATATGGTTTTTGCGTTGTCTCTAATCAACCGAAGCTTTCGAAGTGAGAGACACGGAAGATTTTTAGCGAGGAAGAATGCGGATGCGAGTGAAGAGCATCCTTTGAAGAATCTTCCGGGTTGATCCCCTACCATCGATCCACCAACTACTTCCCTTCAAAATGATGAACCTCAAACCAAGCGAACCCAACATACAGAAGAAAACCTCGGACCTCGCAAGAAGAAAAGATCCGCCAAAAGATCCAAATCCACCCAACGTAAACAAACCCGAAAGTGATCCAGGAAACACTTCGAAAGCAACCCCCAAACAACCCTCTCAACCGACCCCAATCTTACATCTTGAACCTACCCCTTTGAGGAGAGCTCGCTTCGATATTCCTTTGCACGATCGGACTAAGGTCCTTCGTGTAAAGAAAATAAGGACTAAGATAACCCCCCTGACTGCCGAAGAGCTCCGAGTTCCCACATCTTTGGCTGTCATTCCTCCGACTACGTCCACAGAAATTCAAGTGCCTGACGATGAACCGACGGGATCATCCCCACTCCATCCCGAAAAAAGAAATCATCCATCGAACTGACCCCGGTTTCATCTTACGCACCTTCGCCAACCCCGAACGCACTCCGCTTTCGGTCCCCTCTCCGAAATCATACATGTAGACTCCTCGCCGATTCAAGAATGAACCCCGCCTTCTCCTCCAAGACAACCAACTAGAATTCCAACGGGGACGCCACGGCCTCTCCAACGATGTGGCCCCTGATTCAATGCCCATTTTCCCTTTCAATCTGTATTTCAACGCCTTTGTTCATGAAACCGATAATCATCGGTTCGGGAAGCAGCTCAAACGGGATTTACTCGGCGAGGTATGAGCTACTTAGCGAAGGTAAGCGGTTCTCTTCTTTATTTCGAATTTATCTTCATACTTATACATCCGAAAAACCGATCAAATAATATTGGACACGACGAATCTAATGTGTCGAGGCGTCTGCGTCAGAGGTCCCTCTCGGCCGAATCGAGGAAAAGGCCACGAGGAAGGAGAATGCCCTTCAAGTCTGTCTCGCTAAGGAAAAGACTCAGCGTGAATGCATTCTTCATACAAATGAAGGGCTTCAAAAAGAGTTAGCTCAAGCCGAGGAGATGTGAAGGCCTCAATGAAGAGCTAAAGTCAATCAAAGTCTGAAGACGAGGAGATCGTCAAAATGAACATTGACTTGGTTCGGAGGAGCGAGATAAGGATGGAGAAGATCGAGGAATTAAAGGTCGATGTTAAAATCCTAACCAAGGCCATCCATAAACTGGAGGCGGCAGAGACTCGTCATATGAATAGCGGCTCAAGTTCAAGAAGAAATCCGAGAACTCAAGGCTCTTTGGGACCTTGGGCCTCCTCAACCGATGAAACCGCAAACAAATATGTGAAGAATGCCGGAACTCGGACCGAAATCAACGGGGAGATAATGAAGATATATTCTGAGAGTTACGAGCTCTGCCGGAGTCGTGGCAAGGAGAAGCTGACTGCAGCCAACTTGGATCCATCCTTACTCGATTCTTCAGATGACGAAGATGGCGCCTGAAGCTGATGTTCTTGTTTTTGTTTTTTCTTTCTTTAATTTATAGGACTTGTAAAAATTATCTAATATTGTAATTAGATTGAATATCAATGAAAAACGGTTTCATTCCTTATGACTTCGGTGTATTTATTTTCTGTCAATACTCCAATATTAATTTAACTGGAAAGATGCACAAACTCTTTCATGGACTGAACCCGAACTGTTAAGTAACAATTAAACATGTTATATAACAGATAAGATGAAATTAAAGAATGAGGCTTTCCGAACTCAACACTTAGAAAAAATTCAGGCAATAAAGTAAAGGGATACTTATTAGTTACCGAAGTGTGAGAAAGATCTGCTTCATTAGGAATTTGTTTACCCCGAAAGGCCTAACAAAATCAAAAGATGACATTTACCTACCACGAAGGGTCTGACAAAGTCTAAGTGACAACACTCGCTTACCACGAAGGGCCTGACAAGGTCTGAAGGATGACATTTGCCTACCACGAAGGGCCTGACAAAGTCTGAGTGTCGACAATTGCCTACCACAAAGGGCCTGACAACGTCTTAAGGATGGTGTTTGCCTACCACGAAGGGTCTGACAATCCCATAAGGTCCACCTGCCATTAAGGCTACCATCGAATGGCCAGCGAGTCCACCCGAACCTCCTAACACCAATGACGTTTGCCTACCACGAAGGGCCTGACAAACTCATAAGGTCCACCTGCCATTAAGGCTACCATCGAATGGCCAGCGAGTCCACCCGAACCTTCTAACACCAATGACGTTTGCCTACCACGAAGGGCCTGACAAACTCATAAGGACCACCTGCCGAAAAGGCTGCCATCGAATGGCCAGCGAGTCCACCCGAACCTCCTAACACCAAATGACGTTTACTACCACGAAGGGCCCGACAAACTCATAAGGACCACTCACGAAAAGGCGCCATCGAATGACCAAATGAGTCCACGAACCTCCTAACACCAATGACGTTTGCCTACCACGAAGGGCCTGACAAACTCATAAGGACCACCTGCCGAAAAGGTTGCCATCGAATGGCCAGCGAGTCCACCCGAACCTCCTAACACCGTTGAACTGATTAGCAACGAAGACAAGATTTTTTGAGAAAAAAGGGAACTTTTATTGATGATAACATACATATTTATAAACTTCAAATGTACTGATATCATTTTTACTGAAAGTACTTTCTAAGCCTTGCCGTGCCAAGTATTCTTAATTGAAACCCATCTAATGCCTTCAACCGATAAGTTCCGGCTTGGTACTTAAATGATTTCATACGGTCCTTCCCAGTTTGGCATCAGCTTTCCCAGATTCTGAGGTGTAGATGCTTGGCTTCTCTACGAGGACAAAATCTCCTACTTGAACCTTGAAACTTTACCCCCTTGTTGTAATGCTTGGCCACTCTCGATAGGCTACTGATTTGATTAAAATTTGCTTTCTTACTTCCTCAAGCAAATCAAGATTGGCCTTGAGCCCTTCCTCATTGTAGATCTCTTTGAATTGGTGACCGGAGACTTGGAGATCGATTTCATCCGGGATTAAGGCATCGATTACCATAGGCGATGTGGCGCCCCAAAATAGGTCCATTCCATCGACCCATTCTGAGTCGCCAAATCGTGGTACGAAATAACTCAACTTTATTAATACATTTTTTCGTGCAAAAATACGACAACATATATCTTTGTGAGTTTGAATACGGATATTGCCATCTAGACAATATCCACCACACAAATAAATCCCCATCATAATTATTGATACATTATTTTACAAAATGGTGAGGACTCTTAAACAACTTTCTCTATAACCATCATTCCATACCCAGACTAAATTACTCATTACATTCTCGCCTCCACGAGAAGAAAAATGGAACAAAAAGGAAAAGGGTGAGCTCAACTAGCCCAAGTAAAGAATGTTATGACTAAGATAATGTACAACAAATTATCGTTAGTCTTCAACGAGGAAAAATCGATAGAATAAAATAAATGACAAGTTTCGGATCAATATTCATGTGAAATAATAATTCATTAGAAGAGTTAAGTAGAATGCGACTACTATCTTACATGTATGAATTTAAAAGTTAAATCGTCTATCTTTTATCCTGTAACATCAATCAACATACATACGGAATCAAATATTCATCTTTGCACTACGGGCCGAAGATATTCATCGATTGATCATGTTCATCTAAACACACATTCATCTTTGCACTACTGGCCAAAGATATTCATCGATCATTATGTATTCATCTCGACACTGTTCATCTTTGCCTTTATGGGCCAAAGATATTCATCGAAATCATTCATCTTTGCAGCTTCTGGTCGAAGATATTGATAATATCATCATTTAGGATCGAGGATGATGAAAAATATTTCAAAAAGCGAATCCGATTGAAACAAAATGACAAGGATTAAGGATTAAGGATTAAGGATTCGTATTTTGTTTTATCCACGTCAAAAATACCTCAAAAATAATCATAGGGATGTAAAATTCAAGAATGATCAAAACATGGATCTGATCAAAGCTAGTATCGAGAATAGATATTTTGGACAAAAGAAGAAATTTTATTTTTGGTGAATAAGTGTCAGTATCGTGAATAGTGCAAGTATCGTGAATAGTAACTCAAACACTTAAAAGATAGAAATTCACAAAAAAACATCTTCACAACTTCATGAATAGTACTCGTGAATAGTAACTCGTGAATAAGTAACTCATGAATAGTAACTTCGTGAATAGTAACTCATGAATAGTAACCAGAAGCATGAAAAAGTTCCAAATTTGATAAAAGTTCAACCAATATTTGACATAATGATATTGAAGAAATAATATCATTTGAGAAGAAAATAACATCCACTTCAGCGAAAAGCAAGATCTTCTAGTTGAAACAGGATATAAGCTATGACTTGAACTTTGCAGTAGTATAGCAATACTCAAAGTATACTCAAAATACTCACAAGAATACGCTCGATAATATAGAGAGAAAACTTGATTTACGGTGTGATTTTCAATTCTAACCTAAGCACCTATTTATAGGAAATTGCTTAGAACAAAAAGTAGAAAATTTAATAAATTAATATTATAATTTTTTCTACATCCTCCTACGCATCAAGCATCTGAATTCAGCAACATGACATGTGTTAAAGATGCCACCAAACACAAAAAACGTTTTTGTGAATATAAATATTTAAAACTTCAAAAATCAATTATTTGAACTTGAACTTCAATAATTTATAATAAATAGTCCTTTTATCGAGAAAATTGAATCTCATGAATTTTAATAGGAAATTCAATTCCTACAACTTGCGGAAGAAAGCTTTTCCAAATTCCAAACATAAATTGGCCCGAAATCCACAAACGATTCGATTTTTACATTTATAATCAAATTTCGATTCGAGAAATGGGGTCCACAAACACACAAAACATGTGTTAATCATTTAATGCCACAAAATACTCTTCCTCCTCATATACTCATATATCCCACATTCATTGTAAAAATATCACCGTTAATATATTATTAAAATAATATATTTAAATGAATTATTTTATCGGAAAAAGATAAAATATTAATTTTCAACAATTGTCATTTTAAAATTTTTCTCCATCTATATCACATAAAATCAATATTTTCCTCATCATATGAATCAATAATTAATTAATCACAAATAATATTACGAGAATCATGATATTATTGACAACCGGCGGTTTCAGGAAGAGGGGCTTCGATAAAATTTCTTCTTCTTGGCGCCCAATTAGGTGACCAAACCTCTCCTTAGGCAGAACTTTCTAGACATTGCCAATAATGTTTTCTAATAATATTATTCGAGATAATATGAATTATTGCCGATAATGGAAAATCTTGTGTAATGACAATTTATTGAAACAACGGTAATATAAAATATCAATGCGGCAATTATTGAATCAATAAAATAAAATATTGAATAGTAATTCTTCGTAACAATTATTGAGTAGTGCCTTCTTACGTAAGAATCAATAATTAGTGCAATCTTGTGTCTTCTTGTTCAACAATGGCGTATTAGTGTGTTTTAAACCACGGGTATTCCAACAAAGATAATTGGTAACAACTTCTGGCGTTATTTATAAACAACTTATATTTGTCGTTTTCTTCATCTAATCGCTTTCGTTATAGGGCCCACAAAAGATGGCAATGCCGTCGTATGAATATTCCCAAGCGATGCGAATATTCCACGACGAAAACGAATATTTCAACGATAATGAATATTTTATCACCACTTGCTTATTTAAAATATTTCAAGCATTTTACCCATAACTAACCACATTAATCAAATCCACCCTTACTATTTCAAAATAATAAATAAAGGAAATTCCTTTTTATTTAAAAATTTGGGGTCTTACAACGGTCTAAAAGGTGAATCCGTTGTAGTCCTCGGAGTAGTTCGATAAGCCCATAACACGCTTAAGTAGCTCCTCGGCCATACGCCCTTGGCTTCGTCCAATCTGCGCTTGATCCCATTCAAGCAGCTGCTTCGTTGGTCACTTCAACTTGTCCATTTATTTGTGGATGAGCCCTTTGAAGTCTTTCTGTCTTTGAATCCCAGTTCTTTCAAAATGCTTCAAATTTCGATCCCACAAACCGACGTCCATTGTCCGATATTACTACCTTAGGAATCATTTAAGCGAATATAACTGATTCTTTCAAAATTTCAAGCATTCTTGTTCGTTATTAACCTAAGTGGTTTTGCTTCTACCCACTTGGTTATATAGTCAATGGCAACTATAACAAAACCGACTTGACCTTTTGCCTTGGTAGTGGACCCGAAGATATCAACCCCCCAGAATGTGAAGGGTATAGGAGATAAGATCGAGTATAGCTCTTCTGGTGGCTGATGTGGGATCGGACTGTTGAGTTGACACTTTTCGCACTTCTTGACGTATTCAGTCGCTTCTTTGAAGATGGTAGGCCAGTAGTACCCTTGTCGAAGTACTTTATAGGCTAATGACTTAGTCGTCATATGGTCGCCACAGATGCCTTCATGTACTTCCCGGAGAGCATATTCAAACCGGATGGAGTCAGGCATTTCAAAGAGTGGAGATGAGAAAAAGCCCTTCTAATGATCCCCATCAATCGTAACAAAATTAGCACTCTTATACTTGATTTTCTTGGCTAGCATCCGATCCGAAGGTAAAACGCCATCTGCCAGATACTCTATATATGGAGTCAACCAACAGTTGGTTCGGTCAATGCACATCACCGATTCATAATGGATACTAGGATGTTGCAAAATTTTTAAGTAAACCGACCCATCAAAGACGTTAACATCCGTAGTGGCTAATTTGGAGAAGCGCGATCAAAGAATGGAATTGTTATTACGCTTCGACCCTCAAACTCGTAGGATTGGAAATGTTGAAGTTGTTCCTTCAATTTCGCTAGATATTTGATCATTTTTGGGCCTCGAGCTTCGTATTCCCCAGAAAGTTGCTTAACGACTAACTGAGAATCACTGAAGATGATTATTCTTTGCACTTCAAGACTCTTTGCCAGTCGTAACCCTACAAGTACCGCCTCATACTCACCTTCGTTGTTTGTCGCTTTGAACTAAAATCGATGGCTCTTGCACCTTGAATCCTCCGGACTCGTAAGAATAATCCTCGCTCCATCGACGTCCGTGGTAGAAGACCCATTCAAGATACACGTATTCACTTAACTCTGCTTCATTGAAGAACTCAGAATCGCTTCTGTCTCGATCCTTCACGACACCGCCACAACTTCATCGACTTAAAACGAGCATTCAACTACAAAATCAGCCGAGGCTTGCCCTTTAATGGCGGTTCGGGGATGATATTCAATGAAAAATTGGGACAACTCCATCGTCCATGCGCAATTAATCTCCCCGATACCTCGGGTTTGCCCATAATCTTCTTTTTAAGGGTCGATTCAGATATACTATTACCAATCTACCCCGGAAGTATTGCCTAAGCTTTGATTAGCGTTATTAAAGCAAAAGCAAACTTTTCAATGTTCGGTACCTTACCTTCAAAGATCCCGAAGGACACGGCTTACATAATAAACCGGTGTCGCTTACCTTAACTTCACGCACCAAAACCGCCTCCTACCGCCAACGAACTAGTTGCTAAGTACAAATATAGGGGTTCAAAGAGAGCGGGTTTCACCAACAAAGGTGTCAAGATAGGTAGGACTTGATGCTCTGAAGGCATCCTCACACCAAGTCCATTGAAACGTCTTTGCATTCTTCGCCCTTTCAATGTATCAAAGCGGTAGAGACATCTTTCTTCGCCGACTTGGACATGAACCTCCTTAAAGTCGCAATCCTTCCAAATGACGTTGAACATCTTTAAATGATCGAGGAGTCTTCATGTTCAGGATCGCTTGAATCTTCTCTGGATTGGCTTCAATCCTCTCTCGATCGACAAGATAACCCGTAAATTTGCTGCATTTCGTAACAGAAGGTGCACTTAGTGGGGTTCAATCTCAAATTGTGATGACGAATTGTCTAAAAGCATTCTTCTAAATCATCCAGATGTTAATGCACCAACATGCTTTTGACAATCATGTCGTCTCACGACACCTCCACATTCCGCTTGGTGATATCAAGACGTGGTTCATCATCCTCCGGTACGGCTCCAGATTGATGAGGTAGAAAATGTAAGACCTCAAATTTTTAAATAAAAAGAATTTCCTTTATTTATTATTTTGAAATAGTAAGGGTGGATTTGATTAATGTGGTTAGTTATGGGTAAAATCGCAAATATTTTAAATAAGCAAGTGGTGATAAAATATTCATTATCGCTTGGGAATATTCGTTTTGGTCGTGGAATATTTCAGATCGTTGGGAATATTAAACGACGGCCTTGAGTCTTTTGTGGGCCCTATAACTGAAAAGCGATTGGATGAAGAAAACGACAAATATAAGTTGTTTATAAATAACGGCAGAAGTAGTATACTCAAGTATTATCTTGTTGGAATACCCTTTGGTTAAAAACACTAATACGCGTTGTTGAACAAGTAGCATTAAGATTGCACCAATTATTGATTCTTACGTAAGAAGGCACTACTCAATAATTGTTATAGTAATTACTATTCAAAGATTTTATTTTATTGATTCAATAATTGTTTGCATTAATATTTTATATTATTCTTGTTGTTTCAATAAATTGTCATTACACAAGATTTTCCATTATCAAGCAATAATTCATATTATCTGAATAATATTATTAGAAAACATTATTGGCAATGTCTAGAAAGTTACATCTAAGGAGAGGTTTGGTCACCTAATTGCTTGGCCAAGAAGAAGAAATTCTTATTGGAAAGCCCCTCTCCCTGAGAACCCGCTGGTTGTCAATATTGTGATTCTCGTAATATTATTTATGAATAATTAATTATTGATTCATATGATGAGGAAAATATTGATTTTATGTGGATATAGATGGAGAAAAATTTTAAAATGACAATTGTTGAAAATTAATATTTTATCTTTTCCGATAAAATAATTCATTTAAATATATTATTTTAATAATATATTAACGGTGATATTTTTACAATGAATGTGGGATATATGAGTATATGAGGAGGAAGAGTATTTTTGTGGCATTAAATGATTAACACATGTTTTGTGTGTTTGTGGACCCCATTTCTCGATTGAAATTTGATTATACTTTGTAAAATCGATTAGTTTGTGGATTTTTGGTCAATTTATGTTTGGAATTTGGAAAAGCTTTCTTACGCAAAGTTGTAGGGAATTGAATTTCCTATTAAAATTCACGCGAGATTCAATTTTTCGATAAAAGGACTATTTATTATAAATTATTGAAGTTCAAGTTCAAATAATTGATTTTTGGAAGTTTTAAATATTTATATTCACAAAACGTTTTTTGTGTTTGGTGGGCATCTTTAACACATGTCATGTTGTTGAATTCAGATGCTTGATGCGTAGGAGGATGTGAAAAAATTATAATATTAATTTATTAAATTTTCTACTTTTGTGTTCTAAGCGATTTCCTATAAATAGGTGCTTAGGTTAGAATTGAAAATCACACCGTAAACTCAAGTTTTCTCTCTATATTATCGAAATTATTCTTGTGAGTATTTTGAGTATACTTTGAGTATTGCTATACTGTCTGCAAGTTCAAGTCATAGCTTATATCCTGTTTCAAACTAAGATCCGTCTTTCTTGAGTAGTGGATGTTATTTTCTTCTCAAATGATATTATTTCTTCAATATCATTATGTGAAATATTGGTTGGAACTTTTTATCAAATTTGGAACTTTTTTATGTCTGGGTTACTATTCATGAGTTATTATTCACGAGTTACTATTCATGAGTTACTATTCACGAGTTACTATTCACGAGTACTATTTCATGAAGCGTGAAGATGTTTTTGTGGAATTTCTATCTTTTGGTGTCTGAGTTCTTATTCACATATACTAAGACTATTCACGATACGGCACTATTCAATAGAAAAATAAAATTTCTTCTTTTTGTTCAAAATATCTATTCGGATACTAGCTTTGATCAGATCCATGTTTTGATCATTCTTGAATTTTACATCCCTATGATTATTTTTGAGGTATTTTTGACGTGGATAAAACAAAGTACTAATCCTTAATCCTTAATCCTTGTCATTTTGTTTCCTTTGGATTCGTTTTTTGAAATATTTTCATCATCCTCGCCCTAAATGATGATATTATGAATATCTTTGACCAGAAGTGCAAAGATGAATGATTTCTTGATGAATATCTTTGGCCCATAGTGCAAAAGATGAACAGTGTTGAGATGAACACGACCGATCGATGAATATCTTTGGCCCGTAGTGCAAAGATGAAGCAGTGTTTAGATGAACATGATCAATCGATGAATATCTTTGGCTCAGTAGTGCAAAAAGATGAATATTTGATTCCAGATGTATGTTGATTGATGTTACAGGATATAAAAGATAGACGATTTAACTTTTAAATTCATACATGTAAGATAGTAGTTGCATTCTCTACTTAACTCTTCTAATGAATTATTATTTCCATCATGTAATATTGATCCGAAACTTGTTGCCTATTGTATTCTATCGATTTTTCCTGTTGAAGACTAACGATAATTTGTTGTACATTATCTTAGTCATAACATTCTTTACCGGGCTAGTTGAGCTCACCTTTTCCTTTTTGTTCCATTTTCTTCTCGGGAGGCGAGAATGTAGCGAGTATGCAGTCTGGGGTATGGAATGATGGTTATAGAGAAAGTTGTTTAGTAGTCCTCACCATTTTTGTAAAATAATGTATCAATAATTATGATGGGGATTTATTTGTGTGTGGATATTGTCTAGATGGCAATATCTGTATTCAAACTCACAGTATATATGTTGTCGTATTTTGCACGACAAATGTATTAATAAAGTTGTAGTTATTTCTGTACCATGTATTTGGCGACTCAGAATGGGTTGGATGGAATGGACCTATTTTGGGGGCGTCACAGAAAGTCATTTTCTTATAGGCATATATCGAACGATGCGTAATGAACGCCGTCTTCGGTATATCCTCCTTGCACATGGAAATTTGTTGATATCCAGAGAATGCGTCCATGAAACTTAACAAAGCATACCCCGAAATGGCAACGATGAGTTGGTCGATGTGGGGTAGCGGGTAGAAATCTTTTGGACAAGCTTTATTTAGATCGGTGTAATCGATGCAGACTCGCCATTTACCATTCTGCTTCTGGACCAGCACCACATTCGCCATCCATTGTGGGTAGCCGATCTCAAAGATGAAGTCAGCTGCCAACAGTTTTACAATCTCTTCATCAATGATTCGCTGACGTTCAGGTGCAAAGATCCTCCTCTTCTGTCGGACTGGTTTCTTTGACGAGTCTACCTCCAGCCGATGCTCAGCGATATCCCTGCTTACTCCTGGCATATCCTGAGGTTCCCATGAAAAAAATGTCAACATAGCATTGCAGGAGCTCCACAAGGTTCGTCCGGAGAGGTTCTGGCAGACCCGAACCTATTTGCACCGTCTTGTTCTCTTTGCCCGGGATGAGCTCTATCTCCTCCGTTTCTTCAGCCGGCATGACCAACGGTTCGGAACTACTCTCTGTGAAGGGTTCGATCTCTATCGCCATGGTCTGCTTCTGCTTCGATACTCCCACTCCCGAAGTGATCACAGCGTTCCTATAACACCTTCTAGCCAGATCCAAATCCCCTTTTACCTCGCCGACCCCATGAGCCGTAGGAAATTTGATTTTGAAATGAGGAATAGAGGTCACAGCTTGCAAAGCAATTAAAGTAGGCCTTCCCAAAATAGCATTATAAGCAGAATCTACATGCACAACATAAAATTTGCAAATAATTTCTACCTGTTGGGGGGCCGTTCCGAAGATGACTGGTAGTTCAATGGTTCCAGCCACCTTGACCGGGTCGTTACTAAAACCATATAAAGGAGCCTCCTGTCCTATCTCCATCTTTCTCCCGTCTAGGTGCATCCTCTGATAAGCGTGGGCATACAGAATATCTATAGAAGACCCATTATCTACCATCATCCGCTTCATATCCACCAAACCCACTTCAGTGCGATCAAGACCAACGATCCTCGTATGCGGTTCAATGACTTAGAAGGGTAATCTTCATCAGTAAAGGAGATTACCGTACTCGAATAAGGTCTGTCAATCTTCGGGAGGGTACCCGCCACTGACATGACCGAATCCAAGTAACTTCGGCCGCTTTTTCCAACGAAGTTTGCTGTAAGTACCCCGGTGATGACATCTACCACGTGTCTTGCAGGTCGTTCAAGTCGGGCTATGCTTCACGAACTGGTTGAAAGGCCGAACAGCCCTCTCGTCGTCTTGTTGATTAGTTCTGGCGTACCACATCTTGAATTAAAGCCCCGCTTTGTACCTTTCTTTCAATAAAGTCCTTCAAACTAGCACGATAAGCCAGATTACGACCAAGCTTGATGGTAATCACAATACTTACGAGAATTCCCTTTCCGGGCTTAATGTTATCTCGAGGTGGTTCAAGATAGGTTGATTCTTAATTTGATCCAAGATAATGTACCTGCATGTTGAGTCTTTGTACGCCCTATTCACTCTTCGAAATTTGGAGCGGATTTAACGCCCTCCACCCTCATCTCCAATTGTTATATTTCTTCACCCACCTTCGAAGCGGTCTTTATTCCCTTCATTCTTTTTTTCGGTCTCTATCGGTTCTATCCCGATCCGTCTCCTTAAGCCGTTCTGAAGAAGGACGTTTGAGGCTGTCCATGGCTTCCTCCACTACACGATATAGCCTTCACTTTTGTCAAGGCTTCAATGAGACTCTTCGGGTGATGAAACATTAACTTCTTCACCAACTTCTCTCGATCTCGACCAAATCTAACCCATTCTCAAACAAAGTCAACGGCTTGCAGATCGTTCAGTTCATCACTTGGCCGATCGCTTCACGTAACCGCTTCATATATCGCCCAAAGACTCATTCAAAGCGCTTCGAACTGAGCCAACGAACCATTGGTTTTCCCCTTCTTTTGTTGCTCCAAGCGGGCATGAAATTTATCGCATACGTCCGCCCAAGATGAAATTGAATCTCGAGGGCAAAGTCCCCATCCAATCGTCGGGCATCCTTTTCGAAAGTGTTGTGACAAAAGTATGACACTTAGCGAAGATCGCTAAAGTCATAATAATCCATCATCGATCGAACGCTCGACTGTGGTCATAGGATCCCCGATCCATCATAACTCTCGATATGGGGCAACTTCGGTGGGGTCGACTTTTTCTTTAAGAATCTCCGCGAAAAAGGGATGCCTTCTTTCCAAGTATCCTTCGCGTTTTTTGTACTTCAGCAATTCGCCCAAGTTCTTTTAACTCTTTAACCGGATACTCCACACCTTCGGTTGAGATGATGCTTCTTTTTCGGTGACTCCTTCCTCCTCCGAGAAGATCGGCTTACAATAGAGCCTTCAACTCTAGAAGGGCTTTTTACGATGACGAGTGTCCACGTGGTGGTGTACCTTCAAGTAGACTCTCTGGAGTACGATCTCTAGATATACTTTTGTCATGAGCTCTGCACTATGGCGAGAATGTGCAACAATAAAGGCTTTCTTTGTGGTCTCGTGGAGTGTGGTCTCCGGATCGACCTCTTCGTTCTCTCCAACCTCGCTCCTTTGAATCGAATGGGTGATGTACCCTCTTCGATCTTTGAGGAGTAGGGCTTGGATCTTCTTCTTCTCGAGTTCTACCGAGACTCTCGTCCCCGAATAAATGTGTTCTTTCCCACTTCGGTGTCCTTGCGCCGGACCGATCATAACCGAGCTCTTCGTCTCTCAACTCGCCATCCCGCCTTCGCTTCGCCTATATCCCGTCGTTGCTTCACGAGTACTTCCATAGCTCTATCCGCCTCATCCGCTATCTTAGCCAATCGTGAAGCTTTTTTCGTCCCCGGTCCTCTCAGATCGAGTTCCAGCGAAGTGCCTTCTACTCGCTTCCGACCGTGGCGAGACGCTTTCTCCGTCGGGAAGACTAGCCTACGTTTACCTTGCCCACCGCCTTCGACCGAAAATCTTGGTGATCGTTTTGAATCATTGGCTTAGCATGAACACTTATCATTCGGTCCCAAACGATCCTCGATGACACTCGTGGTGTCGATTCACCGGCAAATTTCTACCGCGCCTTCGTGTAGGTGTTCTACTCTTCACCATGAATATCGTCGTAGAACAAACACGATCTGTGATTGAAAAATACCAGACACTAGAACTCGCCTCCTTCTAGCGCCTTGATAATGTTAACGCCAAGATCTTTCTCCACGCCCCAATCACCAAGACGCGTCCGATATCCCCTTAGCAGATTCAACAAGTCAACACTAAAAGCTCGACTACCGACCGCTTGGGATAGCTCCGGCGTGAGAGTCAGTATCGGCGATCACAAGGTCAACAATGGAGAGGAAAATAATGTCTAATGTCTGAGAGAGAATAATAATATGAATGTTAGTGTTACTTACCTTTATGTGATCTTAGCCCCATACATACTCCAGTCCCGGTTTACCGTGCCACTCATCACTTCCTGACACCTTTTCCCCCACTTCCGGTCATTTCAGCCGAAAGTATGTGTAAGACCCCAAATTATTAATAAATGAAATTTATTTTCCTCTATTTATTATTTTGAAATAGTAAGGGTTGATTTGATTAATGTGGATAGTTATGGGTAAAATACGCAAATATTTCGAATAAGCAAGTGGTTATAAAATATTCATTATCGCTCGGGAATATTCGTTTGGTCGTGGAATATTCAGATCTGTCGGGGAATATTAAACGACTGCAAGCAGATCTTTTGTGGGCCCCATAACGAAAAGCGATTGGATGAAGAAAACGACAAATATAAGTTGTTTAAAAATAACGACGTAGTTGTTACCGTTAATACTATCAAAAATACTCGGCGGTTAAAAACACGTAGAAGATACCAGATTGTATTGCACCAATTATTGATTCTTACGTAAGAAGGCACTACTCAATAATGGTTACGAGAATTACCGTTCATTATTTTATTGATTTAATAATTTCTGCGTTGATATTTTTATATTGTTGTTGTTTCAATAAATTGTCATTACCGCGGTATTTTCCATTATCGAAGCAATAATTCATATTATCTGAATAATATTATTAGATAACATTATTGGCAATGTCAGAAAGTTCATCTCAAGGAGAGGTTTGGTCATCTAATCACTTGCCAAGAAGAGGAGAAATTCTTATTGGAAAGCCCCCTCTTTTCCCAGAACTACAGTTGCACAAGAGATTGTGATTCTGTAATATTATTTGTGAATAATTAATTATTGATTTATATGATGAGAAAAATATTAATTTTATGTGGATATAGATGGAGAAAATTTTTAAATGACAATTGTTGAAAATTAATATTTTATCTTTTACGATAAAATAATTCATTTAAATATATTATTTTAATAATATATTAACGGTGATATTTTTATAATAAATGTGGGATATATGAGTATATGAGGAGGAAGAGTATTTTGTGGCATTAAATGTTTAACACATATTTTGTGTGTTGGTGGACACAATTATTAATAGAAATTTGATTATAATTTTGTAAAATCGCCTGCTTATGGATTTTCGGTCAATTTCATTTGGAATTTGGAAAAACTTTCTTACGTGAAGTTGTAGAGAATTGAATTTCCTATAAAAATTCGCAAGATTCAAATTTTCTGATAAAAGGGCTATTTATTATGAATTATTGAAGTTTCGAAGCTCCAAAATAATTGATTTTTGGAAGTTTAAAATAATTTAAATAAGAAAAACGTTTTTTTGTGTTTGGTGGGCATCTTTAACACATGCTAAGTTGCTGAATTCAGATGATTCTAAGTGGGCGTAGACAAATTAATATATATATTATTATTATATTAAATTTTCTACTTTGGTGTTCTAAGCATTTTCCTATAAATAGGGTCTTTGGGTTAGAATTGAAAATCACACTTTAAAGCCCAAGTTTCTCTCTATATTATCGGCGTATTCTTGTGAGTATTTTGAGTATACTTTGAGTATTGCTATACTTGCAAGTTCAAGTCATAGCCTATATCAGGTGTTTCAACTAAGTCATGTCTCTTTCGAGGTAAGGGATGTTATTTTATTTGAAAATGATATTATTTCTTCAATATTATTATGTCGAAATATTGGTTGGAAATTTTATCAAATTTGGAACTTTTTCATGTCGGGTTACTTATTCATGAGTTACTATTCATGAGTTACTATTTACTGAGTTACTATTCATTCAAAGTACTATTCATTTAAGCGTGAAGATGTTTTTTTGTGAAATTTCTATCTTTTGGTGTTGATTACTTATTCACGATACTCAAGATTATTCACGATATCGATAATTATTCACGAATATGGCACTATTCATAGAAAAATGAAATTTCTTCTTTTTGTCCAAAATATCTATTATGGATACTAGCTTTGATTGTATCCATATTTTGATCATTCTTGAATTTTACTCCACTCGATTACTTATGAAGTATTTTTGAACTTGGATTGTTTAAAATAACGAATCCTTAATATTTGTTCTTTTGTTTCTTTGGATTCGTTTCCTTTAAAATATTTTTCATCATCCTCGGTCCTAAATGATGATATTATCGAATATCTTTGGCCCGTAGTGCAAAGATGAATGATTTCTTGATGAATATCTTTGGCACAGTAGTAAAGATGAGCAGTGTTTAGATGAACATGATCAATCGATAAATATCTTTGGCTCAGTAGTGCAAAGATGAATATTTGATTTCAGATATATATTGATTGATGTTACAGGGATAAAATATCGACGATGAACTTTTAAATTCATATATAGAAGATATTAGTTTGCATTCTCTACTAAACTCTTCTAATGAATTGTTGTTTCCGCCATGATTGTTGATTTAAAACCTGGCCGCTCTATTGTATTCTATTAGATTTTTTCTGTTGAAGACTAACGATAATTTGTTGTATATTATCTTAGTCATAATATTCTTCTTTGGGCTAGTTGAGCTCACCCTTTTCCTTTTGTTCCATTTTTCTTCTCGTGGAGGCGAGAATGTAGCAGTCTTAGTGGGGTATGGAATGAAGGTTCTAGAGAGAGTTGTTTAGTAGTCCTCACCATTTTTATAAAATAATGTATCAATAATTATGATGGGGATTTATTTGCCTATGGATATTGTACAGATGGCAATATCTCGTATTTAAACTCACAGTTTATATGTTGTAATAATAAAGTTGTAGTTGTTTTCGTACCATGTATTTGGCGACTCGAGAATGGGTTGGATGGAATGGACCTATTTTGGGGCGTCACGGTTAATATCGAGCTTAGGGATATGATCTTCAAGCAGAGATGGGGAATAGAACTAGGAGGGAAAGGCGAGTAAATCCTTCGCTAAGGTGTCCTACCTAAGCTTATTTGTTTGTTGGTTAAGTATATAGGGATATTATGTGATATATTGATTTCCTTAATTAACCCTTGTTTTTTATGACAAGATTTGAGAATGTTGACCGAGAATATTAAAAGTGGAGTAAATGAGATCGTGGAGATGCCTCAGATTTACCAATGAGGAGAACGTCTGCAACAGTGGCAATGTACCTCCCATGAAACAACAACACCATCGAAAGCAGATGATGAACGAGGGGATGTTTAGAAGCTTTTTACGATTCATGCAAAATCGCAGACGAGGAGACTCGTGTTCAAAATCTGAGGAGGAAATGATAGCGAATTCACGGGTGGTCACAAACCAAGCGATTCAAAGAGTTGGGACCACCGAATTGGGAAAAGCCGGATCCGATTAAAGGCGGAGATGTGGGTCAAACAAATTACCAAGATATTCGATGTCTTGGGATGCACGGAGGAACAGAAAGTTCCATTCACTACTTTTATGTTCCGTGGCGAAGGCGGACATTGGTGGGAATCACGTAGAAGCGTACCCATCCAGCTGCACTCAGCATGTCATGGGAGACGTTTCAGAAACAGTTCAATGACAAGTACTTCCCTGAAAGTATTCGTCGTATGAAGGAAGTGGAGTTTATTAGACTGGAGCATAATAACATGACGGTGTCCCAGTACGAGGCGAAGTTCGCGGAGTTATCCAGGTTTGCACCTCATTTGGTGGAGAATGAGGAACGTATGACGCGGATGTTTCTGAGAGGTTTGAAACCCGACATACGTCAGTATCTCATTTCTCATAAATTTTCTCTCTATTCGGATGTTGTTGTCAATGTGGCTCGGTTGTTAGAAGCGAGATAACGAAGTACGTCAACCAAGGGACCATAACCGAGGATCATCTAGAAGATAGCGGTCATCGAATAACGATAACCACGGAGAAAGAAGAATACTGAGATTAAAAGCGGTAACCACTCTGGTGGTAATCGTGGCCATGAAAATAGAAGAAGCGAGTCGGGAGGAGATTTTAAAAGAGGAGATTCAACAACGACCATGTGAAGACGTCGGCGCCAAGAAGTAATCGGTTCCAAGGAGGAGAAAGACCACCACCGGTCAGTATGTTACAAATGTGGGAAAGAGGGACATATCGCCCAAATTGCCCACAACAGTTTAAGGTATGCTATAATTGTGGAAAAGAAGGACATATCGCTCGAGATTAGACGATATCGAAACCCGATCCGGGCCGGGAATGGTGACTCAAAAGATCGTCCCGGAAAAGTCAAAGTCAACGATTCACGGAAGAGCGTTTGTCGTGGATTGGTCAAAATGCGAGAACCGAACGGTTAGTTACGCAGGTTAGTTAATTATAAATTCTTGCGAAGTTTATACCTTACTAGATCTGGGTTCTACCCATTCTTTTATTCCTCTTGCTTGCGCTCAACGTTTGAACTTGACTACGGAGAAATTAGACTTTGACCTATTTATGGAGACTCGTTAGGAGAAACTTTCATTACATCCGTTGTTTAGAAATCTTGCTTGATTCAGTTGGCACTATCACATTACTGTTAACCTTATTTCTATAGAGATATTTGCTTTTGATGTGATTTTAAGGTTAACTACTCATCACGCCGTAAAATTGATTACTTTCGTAAGGTTGTTAGTTTTCATATTCCTAAGCAACTGTTATTGAATTCAAGCAATCAAACCATTGTAGTCAAACATTTTCATATCAAGCCATGAAGTCATTCGTTTATTATGGATGTCAAGTTTTCTTAGTCTATGTTATGGATTTGAATAAAGACATGTCGATTTGAATAATATTCTGTTGTTATTGATTTTTCCCGACGTATTTCTGAAGAATTTCTTGGCTTATCGCCAAAGTCGATATTAAATTTTGTATCGACTTTGAACCCTAAGACAAAACTCATTTCTAAAATCTCATATCGAATGGCTCTATTGAACTTGAGAGTTAGAAATTCAACTATAAAATTTGGTACTGAGCCTTTATCCGGTGACTTCCTTTGTGGAATGCACCGAAGCGGACTCTCCGTAGGGGACACCATATTCGTATGCGATAGTAAAGCGATAGGTATCATTGTAACGTTTATCCAAGGTTGGGATATGAGTCACGATTGAGAACAACCTAAGTCGGTAATCGAAATACGTAGCTTTCAGAAGCTTAGTTGGTTATTATCGGAGATTCGTTGAAGGATATTCTCGAATCGCTATTCCATTAACGCGAATCGACTCGTAGAGATACAAAATTCGAATGGAGCAAGGAATGTGGGAAGAGCTTCGAAGAACTCAAGAGGAGACTCATTTCAAAGACATGTTACGACCATACCATCTCGAAAAGCGAACGTGGTAGCCGGCGTGTTGAATAGAAGATCGATATACAAGTACGAAAGTACGATATTGTCAAAGACTCATTTCGAATAATTTACAAATAATAGAGATGGAGATGAAAACTCTAGTTACCCACGTGATGATATACTGAGTATAATCGACTTTAATCGATAAAGTTAAAATTATTCAAGCTACACACCGAGGTGATGAATTTGAAGAAGGAGGTGCAAGAAGTTGTTATTTCAAAAGCGATAGAATCGGTGAGGTGAGGAAAGCTCAAACCTTCGATTTATTAATCCATTTGAAATTCTCGATCGAATAGGGCGTGACCTATAGACTCGCTTTTCCGCTTAAGTATGACGGCGTGTTCATAATTTTTTTTCACGATCGATGTTACGACCGAACCACGTCATTGAAGTTAGAATCCCGGACGAGATAGCCAAGACTTAACGTCACGAGGAGTTACTGTCAAGATCTTGGATAGGAAAGAACATGTCCTATGTACCGAGGTTATACCACAAGTTAAGGTTTTGTGGAGAAACCATGCTATTGAGGAAAAGACACGGGAGTTGGAAGCGAAATGAAAGCGAGGTATTCTCATCTTTTCGACACACAGTACGTATACGACGTCAATTTCGAGGACGAAATTTCATAAGGAGGGAGGTTGTAAGACCCCAAATTATTAATAAATGAAATTTATTTTCCTCTATTTATTATTTTGAAATAGTAAGGGTTGATTTGATTAATGTGGATAGTTTTGGGTAAAATACTTAAATATTTGAATAAGCAAGTGGTTATAAAATATTCATTATCGTCGGGAATATTCGTTTGGTCGTGGAATATTAAATCTTTGTCGGGAATATTAAATGCGAATGGCCTTGTAGATCTTTTGTGGGCCCCATAACTGGAAAGCGATTGGATGAAGAAAAGCGACAAATATAAGTTGTTTAAAAATAACGACGTAGTTATTACAATTAATCCGTTAAAAATACTCGGCGGTTAAAACACGCGTTGTAGCACCGGTATTGCACCAATTATTGATTCTTACGTGAAGAAGACACTACTCAATAATGGTTACGATAATTCTTCGCTCAAGATTTTATTGATTTAATAATTCTTTGCGTTGATATTTTATATATTTGTTGTTTCAATAAATTGTCATTACACGGTATTTTCCATTATCGAAGCAATAATTCATATTATCCGAATAATATTATTAGATAACATTATTGGCAATGTCTAGAAAGTTACTCTACAAGGAGAGGTTTGTCATCTATCTAATTGCTGGCGCGATGAGAGAAATTCTTATTGAAAGCCCCCTCTTTCCAGGAACTAGCGGCACAGTTGATCTTTGTGATTCTGTAATATTATTTGTGAATAATTAATTATTGATTTATATGATGAGGAAAATATTAATTTTATGTGGATATAGATGGAGAAAATTTTTAAAATGACAATTGTTGAAAATTAATATTTTATCTTTTTTACGATAAAATAATTCATTTAAATATATTATTTTAATAATATATTAACTTGGTGATATTTTATAATAAATGTGGGATATATGAGTATATGAGGAGGAAGAGTATTTTGTGGCATTAAATGTTTAACACATATTGTGTGTGTTGGTGGACACAATTATTAATAGAAATTTGATTATAGCTTGTAAAATCGCCTGGTTTATGGATTTTGATCAATTTACATTTGGAATTTGGAAAACTTTCTTCCGTGAAGTTTTAGAGAATTGAATTTCCTATAAAAATTTGCGAGATTGAATTTTTCGATAAAAGGGCTATTTATTATGAATTATTGAAGTTTCAAGCTCAAAATAATTGATTTTGGAAGTTTAAAATAATTTAAATAAGAAAAACGTTTTTTGTGTTTGGTGGGCATCTTTAACACATGCTAAGTTCTTTGAATTCAGATGATTCTAAGTGGCGTAGACAAATTAATATATATATTATTATTATATTAAATTTTCTACTTTTAATTGTTCTAAGCATTTTCCTATAAATAGGGTCTTGGGTTAGAATTGAAAATCACACCGTAAGCTGAAGTTTCTCTCTATATTATATTATCGGCGTATTCTTGTGAGTATTTTGAGTATACTTTGAGTATTGCTATACTGATTGCAAGTTCAAGTCATAGCCTATATCAGGTGTTTCAACTAAATACTTGTCTTTCGAGGTAAGGGATGTTATTTTATTTGAAAATGATATTATTTCTTCAATATCATTATGTCGAAATATTGGTTGGAAATTTTTATCAAATTTGGAACTTTTTCATGTTCTGGGTTAGTTATTCATGAGTTACTATTCATGAGTTACTATTTTCTGAGTTACTATTCACGAAAGTACTATTCACGAAGCGTGAAGATGTTTTTTTGTGAAATTTCTATCTTTTGGTGTTGAGTTCTTATTCACGATACTCAGACTATTCACGATATCTGACATTATTCACGAATATCGGCACTATTCAATCGAAAATGAAATTTCTTCTTTTGTCCAAAATATCTATTATGGATACTAGCTTTGATTGTATCCATGTTTTGATCATTCTTGAATTTTACTCCACTGACGATTACTTATGAAGTATTTTTGAACTTGGATTGTTTAAAATATGAATCCTTAATATTTGTTCTTTTGTTTCTTTGGATTCGTTTCCTTTAAAATATTTTTCATCATCCTCGGTCCTAAATGATGATATTCTTTGAATATCTTTGGCTGTGTATTGCAAAAGATGAATGATTTCTTGATGAATATCTTTGGGTAGTAGTGCAAAGATGAGCAGTGTTTAGATGAACATGATCAATCGATAAATATCTTTGGCTGTAGTGCAAAGATGAATATTTGATTCCAGATATATATTGATTGATGTTACGAGGATAAAATATCGACGATGAACTTTTAAATTCATATATAGAAGTTATTTGTTTGCATTCTCTACTAAACTCTTCTAATGAATTGTTGTTTCATTATTGCAGGTTGTTGATTTAAAACCTGGTTGTCTATTGTATTCTATTAGATTTTTTCTGTTGAAGACTAACGATAATTTGTTGTATATTATCTTAGTCATAATATTCTTTCTTGGGCTAGTTGAGCTCACCCTTTTCCTTTTTGTTCCATTTTTCTTCTCGGGAGGCGAGAATGTAGCGAAGTCTTAGTCGGGGTATGGAATGAAGGTTACAGAGAGAGTAGTTTAGTAGTCCTCACCATTTTATAAAATAATGTATCAATAATTATGATGGAGATTTATTTGCGTGTGGATATTATGCAGATGGCAATATCGTATTTAAACTCACGGTTTATATGTTGTAATAATAAAGTTGTAGTTGTTTTCTCTACCATGTATTTGGCGACTCGAGAATGGGTTAGATGGAATGGACCTATTTGGGGAGGCGTCGCGATGCAATTTCTACTTCACTTTCGCTACCACTGCTTGCCCCACGCCGTCTATCCGAGTCCCATCCTCATTAATGCCATGCAGAAAGGTGGCGACACACGATGATCAACTATCACTTGGTATAATGATTACTAGGTCCAAAGTTGGATTAAGTGACAATTTGTATAATTCTACCAATTCAACGACTAAGCCCAAATAATGGAAACGACCCAAATGACTGGATCCAACCGAAAGGACCCAATGAAATAATCAAGTAACTGGGCCCAAACCATTCGGACCAACCAGGACTAGCGTAACATGATCCAAGGGAGGAACCCATTAAATCTGGCCCAATAAGGAAAAGGATTATGGCCCAACACGTGAATTGGCTTTATTAGTTTTGATTTTGGTTTTGATTTCGATTAGGTCTCTTACCATCATGTGTTTTGATATGATCGGATAATATGTTCTTTAATTTTTTTCTTTTAGTTTGATTTTAATTTCTTTCTAATTTTGGTAGTAATTTAGTTTTAAATATTATTCATAACTTGTTTTAAAATTTTAAATTAATTTGTTTTGTAAAATATACTGATTATTTTGGTAGAAATTTATTTTTAAATATTAAAATAATAATCTTTTATTTCAAAATAATAGATAATTTATATTTTTAAAATGAATTAAAATATTTAAAAACTAAAAATAATTTGAATTCATTAATTTTATATAATTACATTTGTTATAATTATATATTAATATATTTATTATTAATTTATTTAATTAATATATTTACCTATTATTTTAGTTAATTAATTTAATTATTTTTTATTTAAAAAAAAAGAGAGTGGAAGTTTGAAAATTGAAAAAATTAAATTAAAGTTATTTTGTTATTATTATTAAATAAAATAATCTAAAGTGGGTCTTACATTTCCACGTAAGCATGACCATATAGTGCCATATAGACTTTCTGTTAAGTTTTTTAATCTGAATGAGCGGTTTAAAAATTTTATAAAAAATTATAGTTGATGAGTTGGTAGTAAAAAATTCATTTCAAATGATGTATATAAAACCTAGAATTCGAGTAGAATGGAAAAATGTGTATTTAACCCAAAAATAATAATATCAGTGCTGCCATATTTTTGTTATTTCTGTTGCAGACCGCAAGAAGTACACATGGACCAAATCCCTCCACATTCATTTTCTATAAATACTTCTCTTACTTTCATTTTTACGCACGGCTTTTAAATCTGTGAAATAGGTGTTTGATTTTTTTTCTTTTTGAAAATGGGAAAGTCCCATCTTGTTGTTTTCTTGATTGTCTCTGTTCTGTACCTTGTTCCAATTTTTCATGGAGGAGGAATAGCCATGGCTGTTAGAAAAACCCCAGATGGATCAGAACAGTGGGGATATGTTGAAGCAGACTGATATTATTTTTATTATTATTATTTTTAAATTATTATTAAGATACAATTATTTTAATTTTTATTATTCTTAATAGGAAATTATTATTGTAAAATTATTGTTATTATTTTGTAATTATTATTAATTTTATTAATTAAAAATTATTATTATTATTTTGAAATTATTTTTATTATTCTTAATATTATTATTATTATTTTTATTATTCTTAATAATATTATTTTTATTATTATTATTTTTAAATTATTATTATTTTTATTATTCTTAATAGGAAATTATTATTGTAAAATTATTGTTATTATTATTATTTTATTAATTAAAATTATTATTATTATTATTATTATTGTTATTATTATTATTATTTTGAAATTATTATTATTATTTTTATTATTCTTAATATTATTATTATTATTTTTATTATTATTATTTTTAAATTATTATTAAGATACAATTATTTTTACGCATGACAAAGCCATAAACACATCAGTAAAAAAAACGGAGTCAAATCGCCAACTCAACACTTTCGTTGGTTTTTTGGACGGAAATCGTAAGGAATAACTATTAGATAATTTTTGAGAGTACAGTTATTCGATTGTAATAAAAAAAATTTCGATAGACCCTAGTACAGTGACAAAAAAAAGTGACCAAAAAGTGATTTATCCATTCGGGTAAAAATATTGAAATTAAAAAGAATTCGGTCCAAGCGCGCAGTTATGCATAAAACTCCTTTTTTTTGGTGTGGGGGAAGTATACGAGTAGCGCATGGTATTAATGTTTTTCATTCCTTTTTTTGGGGAAAAAAATTATCAGAGAAACCACACCGATCGAGGACGAGAAGGAACTGGTGTTTGATCATGGGGCTCCATACTTCACTGCCACTAATACTGCTGTGCTGGGAGTTATCGGGGATCGGGAAGCTAGACGTCTTGTTGCTGAGTGGAAAGAGAATTTCGGGTCTTTTGATTCGATCTCTAAAACATTTGTCCACATTGAAAAGGTGTTTATTTCCTCGTGATGCACTTCAAGTTTTTATTTGCCTTCTTTTAAGTTTTATGAATAATTGTTTGCATATATAATAGGCATAAATATGAATTAGTAACTTAAACTATAGGATATATTTCAATCCACCTTTCAATTTTGTCAATTAGATGATTGAATTATTAATTTTTTTTAATTGTAACAAATTGAATCTGCCACGTAAGAAATTGCTGACGTGGCTATTTATGTAGGGCATAAGAATCTGATGTGGCTAAACAAAATAGTTTTTTAATTAAAAATTAAACAAATTTATATAATAGAGGATAAAATGGTCCAGCAAAAATTCACTTGTCTCTTTCTCTCTCCTCACCACCGACCCTCAACCCACCTCCGCCACACACCACCACCAACCTCCGTTCCGTTCAGTTCAATTGAGGGTTTTAATGCTCCAGTTGATCAGTGTGGCACTCATAGACATATGACATTTTTGTTTTTCAGAATCAATAATAACAAGACACAAATCTTACCAAACTATCAATCTTATCTCACCATGTCCCTGCTCTTAGGCCACGGCACCCGAACTTTATACCCTCGGGGAAGCAGAATCAAACACCGAGGACTGGGGTGAGGGCAATGCCGCTCCCTGTGCTCCATGCGCCGCCTCGATTTCAGTGCCTTAATAGCCTTAAAATTATCAAAGCATGGTATGTAATCAACCGCCACAACACCGGCGCATATCCGCCATTTCAGATCGGCCACATCAGTACTAGCATTGGGCGAAACGGCGTCCCTTGAATTCACTATGCTAGGGTCTCCCATCTCCGTCCTCGACGGCGGAGGCGGAGCTGATGATGAGTCGGACAACGGAGGTGGAGAAGTGGATGCGACGGTTCTGTTCAATTGAGGTTAATCTCTTCTCAATCATCTCGTATCCTGTTTATTTTTTCGATTTGACCATGATTTTGTGCATCGTTTGAGATTTAGTGGTGTTGGTTGGGTGCGGTGGTGGTTGGTTGGGTAGATTTAGTGGTGATGGTATGGTAGTTGATCATGGTGGTGTAATATGGCAGTGGTGATGGTTGTAGATCTTGCCGCCGGCGAGCCGATCTTGCACTTCAGCACGACGACGAACCATGCCGGGACTTTCAAGTCGATGTCAAGCTCGCTCATGTCAAGCCGACGAACTATTTGTTCCTCTGTTTAATGTTTATTTTCTTTTAATTAGAAATGTTAAATTATGTTTTGACCATTTTGCCTCTTATTTAAATAGATTTGTTTATTTAATGATTAAAAAATAGTTTTTTTTGCCACATTAGCTTTTTAAAAGGCGCACAACGTCGTGATTTTCGACGTGGCGTATTCAATTTGTTGCAATTGGAAAAAATTAATAGTTTAATCATCTAATTGACAAAATTGAAAGGTGAATCACCGAAGTGGAATATGGCCTATAGTTCAGGGTACTAATTCATATTTAAGCCTATATAATATATTTACTATCACACTCGTAGAATTACACAAACACTCTGTTTCTGAATTTTGAACCGAAAAGAAAAGAATAGAAAACTTAAATTAAAACAGAAAAGAAAAGAATAGAAAATTTGAATTTTTCCTTTGTGTTGTTTTTGAGTTTTTAATAAAAAAGAATAGAAAATTTAAAATTGAGGACATGAGTTGTAATTTAAAATTTATTATATTAAAAGTTGAGGATAAAATGGGAATTATAAAAATATTACATATTCCAATTTCTTTTCTGTCCAAATCAGGCCATTTTTGAACGGAAAATTTTGGCAGGAAAAGTGGCCAAGTTTTCTATCTATTTCTTTTTTTTTCCGTTTATTAAAAAATTCAGAAACATAAGAATTGGAAAGAAAACTTAAATTTTCCGTTCATTTTTTTTTTTTTTTCTGTCCATTTTAAAACTCAGAAACAGAGCGAAAATATGATTTAAATATGTATGATTTCTAAATGCATGCCATCCCCACCATGATTTCTATAAACAGCGTCTTTATTTAAAATCTTAAATTTTATAAATGAATCATCCATATGTTCTCCCCACTATGTAAAGAAATTTCCGTTACTCTCGTTAAATGTTCATAGTAGGCTCACAATCTTTTGATCTAAATAGATGTTGAACAAGAAATTTCAAGTCAAAATTTTTATTTAAAGACTTCGCACGTGAAAACAATTTTGTAGATCTGTTTCTGTCAAACAGTAGTTCTTTAAATATCAGTCAATATAGGATGGATCAAGCAAGAAATATGTTGGCGTCCCAAGAATGAATTCTATTTGTAGAGCATTAAGCCAAGAGCCTGGTATGCTCTGAATTACTGATATCTTTATTTTCTCATTTGAAGTGCTATAGTTAGACTTTGGATCCTAACGTAGTGGATTGTTTTCTTTCTGTTTGCATTTTCTTCAGGCGTGGAAAGTAAGTTCGGGGTGGGTATTGGGAAGTTGGAGTGGTTGGAGGATGAGGATACTTGGTCATTAACTGGACTAGATTGACAAAATCTTGGTCATTTCAAGGGAGTGGTGGCGTCTGATAAAAATGTTGTTTCTCCGAGGCTTACAAATGTAACAGGACGACCACCTCCTCCTCTTGGTATGATGACTTTTTTATATTCTGCTGTTTGTGCATAAGTTAAGGGTATGGACTTTCATGCATATGGGGTAACAGTTTTTACTTTATATGACCATGTATAAGTGGCTCATCATTGATCTTAAATAAGCAAAACTTTGTTTTGATATGTTGAAGATTTGAAAGAGGTTGAAGTAAGGATAATGTGAATTCGATAAATTCATTCTTAGTCATTATATGATTACAACATCTATCATTGGATTAGGTAATGTTGATGACAATAAGATAATAAACCCAACTTGTTTTTTATTTCATGGCAAAACTAGAAGCATCCATAAACCTTAGTGGGCGAAATCCATGTCTGTGATGCAGTCCATGACATACTTTTAAACTTGGTAGAGGATGACATTATGGGCAAGAGCAATTGCACCTCTTTTTCTTCTTTTTTCTTGCTAAATAAGAGCAATTGCACCTCGTATAATATTGGCAGTATTTTGGTTCTATTAAACTAATAATTTAATATTATTGAATTTGGTGGCAGAACCCTATTGAAGTTAAAGACTTAATCTGTTAGATCACAGCATGTATCAATCATTTTGGCATTAAAAATTTAGGTCAGGGTGAAGTAGCAACTTGCCACCACAGTTTTGACCTTGAAATATTTACAAATATGTAAATTTGGTCTTCAGATATCAGTTTGAAGCCGGTATCCTATCTGTGGACATACTTGCTTGAAATTTGAATTTCATGGGACACTGAATTTAAATTGGCCTCAAGTCTCAACCCCCTTGGCGTTCAATAACTTTTAGTGATTTGCTACTTTATCTTTGTGAGACCCCAAATTTTATGAATAAAGATTTAATTTTCTCGAAATAATTTTTTTTATATTATGGTGTGAATTTGAGATAATGTTATAGTTGTGGGTAATATTTATAAATTTTGCAAAGTATGCAAGTTGTCATATTATATTCGATTGGTGAGGGAATATTCGTTTTAAATGGGAAATATTAAATGCGGCAAGACAATCATTAGTGGACCCCATAGCGGAATTATTGTCGGATTGAAAGCGACAAAAATATTTTATTGAAAATAACGGCGGAAGTTTTTATTAATCTTGTTGAACTACTTTCGGTAGTAAAGAAATCTGATGTCTGGCGTTGTTGCGTAAGAAGTAGCACTGCGGTATTGATTATTGATATTTATGTGAGAAATAACTTCGGTTTTGTTCAATTATTGCTACTGATAGTTCTTTGATAAGTATCTCACATTATTTGATTCAATTATTGTTGATTTAAAAGTTTTGTTTTATTCAGTATTATTAACGTAATAAAATAAACATCTTTTATATAAAACAAAATATTTTATTAAAGTTTATTCTATAAATAGAATATATTATATTCTATTATCGCATAGTGTTTTTCATAGTAAATTTTTTTTTATATAAAATGAATACTTTTATTAAAGTTATTCTATAAATAGAATATATTATATTTTATTACGATAGTGTTTGCATAGTCTTGCGTAGTGTTTGCAGATAGTAAAAATCTTTTTATATAAATAGAATATATTATATTTTATTTAAAAGATTTTTCTTTAAGTATGGACCACGATTAAAGTAAATCAATCCTGATTTGTTTCATGGATTAGTTCTTACGCATTCCATTTTTCTATAAATGAAAGCTCATTCTTTCATTATTTTCTTTTTAATTCAATTTGAACTCTCTAGAGAGAAACTATAGAGATAGAAGAAAAGTTTTTCGCTACTTCACTACTCTTATATCAAGTATTATTTTTACGGTGAGGGATATTATTCTTTTCAGTATTCAAGAAGAGAACTTACATTATTCCATTTCTTTATTGTTTCATTGGAATAACCTTTGTATACGCAAGTTACCCTATACTTGGTGACATTCTTTTATTATTCGCTTTTTATTATTACGCCGGAATATCGCATGCATGTTATCTGTGGGACCTGGTTCCATTTTTATTATTCCGTCTTTATTATTACATCGGAATATCCTCATCTCATATTATATTGGGACCGATTCCATCATTTATTATTCGCATTTATTATTCTATTGGAACATCCTCGCATCGGTGTGAATTTCACCGACACGGTTCCGTTATTATTATTACATTGGAATAACCATCTATCGCAATCTCGCATGCGTGGTGATATCTTTTGTTATTCCATTCGGTATTATACTCGATTGATTAAAATTTTGACTTCTATACTCTATGAAATTAGTGGAATATCCTTATATTTGCGTTTCATCCGGTATTTTCATGGAAGTATTCTTACGAACATTCTTGAATTTTATTCTACAAAGAAGTATCGTGTTGACAATTTGGGACGTTATTGGTTCTGGACAAATTAATTCTTGAACTTGTTTAATTGAATTCTTATATCATTGTCATCATCCCCATGTTTATGTTATGTTGAAAGTCATCGTGGCACTCAGTGCGTAGATGGACTTGGTATGATTATAATGAGGGGATTTATTCGGTATAATCATGACTGTAATGTTACAAATGATGTGAAAATTAAAAGTCCTCATTGGTCCGTAGTGCATTGATGAACAGTTTTTGGTATGATTATGGCTATGGATTCTCTTCGGCCAAGGGTGCAAAGATGAATTGTTTTATGGCATGATCAGGACCGTTGATAAAAACACGATTATCTTTCGCCCGTAGTGCATGGATAATTCGTGGTCGTGATACTAAATAATATCCTTGGCCTGTAGTGCAGAGATGATTTAATGATGTGGATTATTTATTGAGCTGAGTCTCAGCGATAAAAGTGATGAAAAACCTTTTTAATCATAAAAGATAGTAGATTTTATTCTCTATTTGACTCTTTTAATGAATTGCTTGTTCCGCTGCAGTTAAACTTGATGTCTATTGTATTTTATCAGTTTAACATTGTTGGAGGCTAATGATAATTTATTCTGTATTATCTTAGTCATAATATTTCTTCTCGGCCATTGAGTGAAATTTCACCCCTTTCTTTCACCGTTTTTCAGGAAATGAGAATATAAATTTGGGACGAGTCGGGAAGCGGAGTGATGGTCAGGAGGATAAGATTAGTAGTCCTCACTATTTTGTGAAATAGTGTGATAATAATTGTAATGAGGACTCCTTTTGAGTTTATACAACTCTACAGTATAATAATTGTATTCAAACTCACGGTTTATGTTTTGTCGTATTGCATATGCACATACAGTTGTATTAAGTAAGTTGTATTTGAATTACATCATGTATGTCATGATTCCAAGATGGGTGTATACCTAATTTTGGGGGCGTCACAATCTTAATGTTTGGTGATGTCAGACAAATTATGTATCCACTTGTTAGAACACCAAATGTTTGTGTGGAAACCATGTAAGCTGTTGCTAGCGTTCATACAGATCTGAATGTGGTTCCTGAGTTGGCCTTGAAGATCAAAGAAGTTCCTGTTAGTCCATGTTTTGGTCTTATGGCAGCATTTGAAAAGCCTTTGTCTTTGGTAAGATTTGCATTTTTGAATATTGCTTTATGATTTTTCAGGATTTTGGCTTTCCTGCTATCTTTCTCCACACCCTCACCAGCACTCCCCACGTCCGACCTCAACCTTCATCAATTGGGACTGCTACACACACTTTGTTTGGTTGAAGTTGGGATTATGTACTACCCTTTTTTGCATAATTTTTCTGCCCGCAAAGCCAATATACTTATATTTCCGGGGATTATGAGGAATGTCTATGCCTACTAGACTTAACAAAAAAATCATACTGTTTTTGTTGCACATATTATTTCTTACATCAAAATTTGATGATCCAGATACCAGTTAAAGGATTTTCATTCAACAATTCTAAAGTTCTGAGCATGGCATTCTATGATAGCAGCAAGCCAGGACGTTCTAGACAAAGGTATGTGTTTGTGCAGCATTGGCTAGTTAGCAGGGAGAAAATGCTTAATTTTAAATGTAATTCATTAACTGTTTTCATTATTTTATCACCGGTATCACCGGTGTATACATTAATCACATAATATTAATTTTTTTGGGTTTGGGGGTGGGGGTGGAAGTGGGGTGGGATGGGTGGGTGGGTAAAGGGTGTAACTTACGAGTTGTCAGTGTTTTATCTAGCAAAGACATCAGAATTGGAAGTTCCACCCACTTGCTTTACTTTTGCTCACTCCTATAACCATGTATGTTGGGCCAGGACCAAATTTTACAATCCAATTTTGTCACTAGTTGGTTTGGATAGGAATAAACCCTGTTTTTGTCCAGTTCCATTAATTATACCCTTCTAAACTAAATAACTGCACAAACTTTCTGTATGTAAAATTCCCTTTGACACCAGCTTTCTTCTTTTTCAAATTTGCTTAATAAATAAATACAAAAAAATTCTAACCAACGCCAGTTGAACTGGCATTTACGTCTTTTAAAAAAAATCGTTTTAAAAAAAAATTAGGATAATTTTTTATTTTAAAAAAAATTAGTTAAGTTAATATAATAATTTGATTAAGTTAATTTATTAATTTTCAACGGTCCAATGCCACTTGAATTGGCGTCTGATTTGATTTTCAAATTCAAACGCCAATTGGATTGGTGTTTGGCCCATTTTGAGAAAGTTTGGGAATTTTAGATAGAATCTAGAAATTTGGATGTAATTTATGCCAATCTTAAAAAAATACTCACTCATCTTTGTATCTTCCCCCAGTGACCCATCTTCTTCCACCCACTAGTTATGGTAAACATATCAGATCACTACACGGGTCAAGTCTCAGTCTCAAGGCCCTTTCCCTCATGCCAACGGCGACGTTGCGTGATCGGCGTGCAGAGAAGACGAACCGTTAAGATCTTCAACAGCTTTGAGCTTCTCTACGATCAATCTACTCAGTCACTCGACCGTGCTTTCTTCGAGAAGAAGTAAGAGTTATGTATTGGGGATAAAGGAAAGATTTTGTAATATTGTTGATGTTATTTTTGTCCAAAAAAACTTAAATTCATTCAGATGAGACTCTAAATGGTTTAGAATTATTTTTGAATCTTACCGATTAAGAGACATAATTTTTTTTACAAAACAAGTTGTGCCTCTGATCGAATCAGAGGTACATCTATTAAGAGACTTTAAGACCCAAACAAACACCACCTAAATGAATCACACTAATTTTGAATTTGAAACGTACTAATTTAACTACAAAAAGTCAAACAGATTCTTGTGGTCTTTTAGATCAAACAATCTAATTGACTGAAATATATTAAAGTTTTAAAGTTTAAACTGTTACAAACAATGAAAAAAATATAATACAATGATAATCTTTTCAAACATAATAACAGATAATCAAGAAAAAATTCAATCGTAGCAAGTAATAACAAAATATGCAAATTTAAGAGCATTAACAACAGTTTCCTTAATTAACTCTTTATCCCCAATTTTGAAGAATGCATCAACAAATCATTATCCAATAACTTCCTTATCTTTGACTCTCTATTTTAATCCCTATATAGGATTTTATTCTTCGGAATGAGGGAGTCAAAAGACCATTCTCTATATATACAAAATGACAGTTCACACCCTCATTTAAGTGGATAACTCATCAATCATACACATCTTGACATTTTTTTGCTACTTTATTTTCAAATTATAAACTTAATATTGACTTATATTTTAAAAATTAATTTCAAACATATTCAAATTTAAAACTGATATAAATTTATTTAATTTATGTCAATATAATTATAAATATTATAAACGTAATAATAATTATAAAATTTATTATTTTCAAATTTTAAATGAATCATATTAAATTTAAATTTAAAAATATCACAAATTAACTTTTAAAAGTTAATATTAATCTTATGTATATTTCTTAACTACAATCCATTCAATACTCACTTCATAAATTACTTAAAATATAAAATAAAATAAATATTATTTTACGTTGAAATATAATTGATAAATTTATACTCTCTTTTATAAATTATAAGATTATTATTAATTTGATATTTTGGCTATTGGAAATTTTAACTTTTAACTTTTAAATTTTAAATTTTATTATTTAAGGAATCGATATATAGAACTTGTTGAATATATTGAAAAAATTGAATCTCTATTTTACAAATGACCCAATAACACTGCAGAGTAGGGATAAAGATAAGAAAATTGTTACGAATGCTCTAAGTAGTTCTTCAATACAAATAAAGCAATAACCAGCCGCCATGATAATGCCACACCTAAATCTGAATAAACTTCAAAGAGACGATAATGAAATCCTATCACAAAAAAAAGAAGAGAAATCAATTATATCATGGAGAAAATAAATCCCATAAAGGGGAAAAATAAACTCCACAAGAACGGAGAAATTATTAGAATACAAGAAAAAATTATTTTGTAATGGAGTACAACTTAATTTTAAAAATATTGTCTTTTTACATCTTGAACTATCCTTTGTCCTTGTAAAATAAATCCTCCATTTTTTGTGGTTGCTTTTTTTTAAAGAAAAATATTTTTAGGTTAAATTAAGTAGTAATTATCTTCCCATCTAATTGTGAACGACATTGGGTGGGGGAACAAAACAAAAGCATCCTTTTTGGTTCCAATTTTGATGGATCAATTACAAAACAAAAGCATCCATTTCTTCTATATATATATATATATATAAAGCAATGATCTATATCACATGGTTACTTTGAACACTATTCCAACAAATGCATCTTACAACCATCCACTACGAGATCTAACTACTAAAACATAAGACGGACTTATATTGCTTGACGTTACTAAAGAGTAGTTGTATGAGTAATATTCTAAATATTCTCATTTTAGTTAGATTTAAAATTAATATCGTCAACTATATTTAATGTATTTATTTTTATAAATAATCTTTAAAGTAATAAAATTTAAAATTATCAATTATATTTAATGTATTTATTTGTATAAATAATTTCTTAAGTAATAAAATTTAACATTGTCAATTATATTCAATGTATTTATTTATATAAATAATTTGCACAAATATTTTTAAAGTAACAAAATTTAACATTATCAATTATTGTGACAATTTGATTATTTAACATTTAAACTCTATATTGTAATACAATTTGATTAATTAATGTTAATTACATTACAAATAAATATATTAGAGCTATTTAAATCTAAATAAAGTAAAGATATTTAAGACATTACTCATCCAATCACTAAGAGTAGAGGCATGTATTTAATTTTTTTTCTCATACAACTACTCTCGGTAGCGGCAGACAATATAAACACATCATTTTGGGTCGTTAAATCTCTTAATTAATGGTCTGAAATAATATAACAATCATTTGCTATGGATCATTATCCATACACAAGCATATATATATATATTTGGAAATGAGAAAGAAAAAAAGGATCCTTTTCTTCTAGTGTTTTCTTTTTTGGTTCCAATTTTGATGGATCAATTACAACCTATACTATTTCCCCATGTGTCTTTCAAGGATTTGATCAGGCTAATCCATTTTGATAAAGTTGTAATCCAAAATCCAGAACCAAACCAAATGTAAGATGCCACGTGTCAACCTGTCAATAAGCCATTCTTGGATTTAAGTGTTAATATAATTAGGAGGAGACTTGCATACAATTTGAAGGGCATCAGAAAAGAAAGAAGATAAAAAAAAATGGCCACTCCATTGATGAGTTCTTTGAGCCTCAAACCTTCATTCACAATTGAGAAAAAAACAGTCAAAGGCCTTCCTTCTCTTGCAAGGCCTTCTTCCTTGAAGATCCAGGCCAAGGGAGGCAAAATCAAGACTGCTACCCCTTATGGTTAGTATTTCTTCTGCTTTTCTAGCTCTCTATTAGTTTATGAAAAATGATTTTACATGTCACACCAATTTTTTATTGAATAAAATGTGAATTACGACTTGCATAAAAATGTGATCGGTCAAAATAGAACAATAATATGTGAATCTTTCTTTATACCTGAATATCCCTATAATCCACACATGTTCAATACATCCATAGCAACACTCATTTCCAAAATATAAAATCACTATAGACTATTTTAAGTCAATTCGTAACATTTTCGATCTGAAAAATTGACATAGAATTATTTAATTTTAAGTACGATAATGAATAGTGTAAGCTATCTAAAAAGCACTACTAATGATCATATTTATTGTTTTGTAAATTTTAACAAATCATATTAAATCGAAAGTCAACATATTAGAAAAGAGTAAAGAAAGGAAAAGAGCATGTTTAGACTGTTTCTGAAATTTCAATGTTGCACTAGGACCTAATGGTGGCATGAACTTGAGGGATGGTAAAGATGCCTCTGGAAGGAAGCCAAAGGTTAGTTTTTCTGCTTAATTTAAGCCAGTGGTTTGGTTTGGTTTCTTAATTCTACAAAATAATAATATTAAATAAAAAAGAAAGAAAATTAATAACTTCCATAATCATACAAGAGTTTCATAACTATCTCAACTAATTCATTGTTTCTATATAATCTTTTATTATTGATTTCCTACTTTTTATATTGATTTAGGGAAAGGGTGTCTATCAATTTGTTGACAAATATGGTGCTAATGTGGATGGATACAGGTAGAATTTGCACTAATTTGAAATATAATAAAGATATTAGAATGATATAATATGTAACATAATAATTTATTATAGCAAAATATGATAATGAATTATTAAAAGAATTTATTTTGATGATTTGTATACAGTCCTATCTACGACCCTGATGATTGGTCTTCATCTGGTGATAGCTATGCCGGAGGTAATAAACTATCTGATAATTTTTGAAATATGAATTCTCTAATTCTAAATAGCAGAAAAATGAATTAAAAAAATAAAAAAAATTAACTTGCTTGCAAATGCAGGTACAACTGGCTTGTTGATATGGGCAGTGACCCTAGCTGCTATTCTTGGAGGGGGTGCTCTACTTGTTTATAGCACAAGTGCTTTGGGAAGTTAAACCCTACTGTTCTATTTAGTCTACTGTTCTGTCTTCAGTATGTACAAAGTAATTATCCAGATCAACATTACAAAATATTTCATGTATTTATAAGTTGTATCTAGTGTGGATTGAGTTTGTATGGTTCTGTAAGACAAACCTTCTTGGAGGGGGTGCTCTACTTGTTTATAGTAAAAGTGCTTTGGGAAGTTAAACCCTACTGCTTTATTTAGTCTATTGTTCTCTCTTCAGTATGTACCAAGTAATTATCCAGATCAACAATTAAAAAATATTTCAAGTATTTAGGAGTCATATCTAGTGTGTATCGAGTTGGTATGGTTCTGTAAGACAAACCTGTTATGCTTGAGATGTTAATACTTTTTGCTTATTAGTTGTAAGCAGTAATCCCCGAGCGCCACAACACATAATCCCGGACATTCTTCGGTTGCATCCACAGCCCATGAAGCTCATCAGCCAGTTAAAATAGAATAACCTGTTAACATAGGCAAGAACATATGACATAAACCTGTTAGCTGAGGCATAAGTCTTCAGGATATGCAGTCACAAAAAACGAGGAAAATGGTGTGGTTCTCAGAGGAGATGTTTGCACCATAAAACTAACCATTTACCGCACCTGGATCCAATATTCTGTTTAGAATTCACAAATGAGCAACAAAGAAGAATGATAAAACGTGATGAAGATGCTGCAAATGGTCACCTGCATCCAGATATTTTATAGCAAACTCAAGTTTTTACACAAAACTTGTGAAAAAAGAAGGGGATAATAAATGCCCCAGTATCACATTTTTAGTTGATGTAACTCTACAAAGCTGAAACTCGTCATTTCCCCTCCACGATTCTAATTTTTCACTGGCTATCCATTAAAAGGATCATTGGTACAACATGAGTGCTTGCAATTTGAATTCGTAGCAGCAACTCAATAATACAAAAAGAACATAAATTTTCCAAAATTTTCCCAAGAGATCAATGATGAATACTCCATAAATTAACCCATTTGGCAATCCAGTTCCTAATACTGCCAATCTTGCCGTGGAGCAATTTATTCCATGTTATTGATACTCTTCAACAATGTCTTCCTCCTGATGCTGCAGTGGCAAGGACCTTGTTTGAAAGGAGCCTATTTGTCCAGTTCCCTCTATCATTGTGGATCGAACAATCTGTAGATGCAAATCAAAGTTTGTTCTGTTAATAATTTGGGGATATTACCAGAAACCTCCCTTATAATATCAGGGAATAAAGCAAGCATACTGACATGTATTCAGATCTAATTTGAAGGCAAAAAGAGAAAGTGAAGTAATGTTAGAAATTTCTTGAATATTATGAAACGCCAACCCAATTTAAAGATGTTTGGCGCTCTGATAAGAAGTTTAAAAGTAAGAAATGCAACTTCTTTTTTTGTTTTAATTTCCATCCTAGACAATAGGCATAATAAGATAAGCCCAGGATGGCGGATATATTATTTTCAGCCAACTATGAAGAAGTATCATTGCAAACTAATTTTTATTGTTGCTATTTTATTAGTAGCTATACATATATATATATATATATATATATATATATATATATATATATATATATATCCGAGTATGTGTGTATGCATACAAGAGGGACGGGCATACCTTCTCTATTTCAGCAGAAAGAAGAGGGTTTTCTTTCAAGTGCTGCAATGCTTTGTCTCTTCCTTGTCCCAACCTTTATTGATCAAATATAAGAAAAGAAAAGAAAAACAATGACAATAAGCCAGAAATATCTATACATATTACATGATCTAATATAGAAATCAGAGAAGATTCCAAGAAAAATAAATGGTGTTATTGATGCACTGATATGTGCTGCTAATTAGACGTGACCCCATTTACTATTCAATCACGACGGAAGAATTGCATTGAAACTAGAGAAAACTTACAAAGACAACATGTCAAATTCTTTGAGAGTGTATGCTTCCCCAGTAACAGGTAAGAGAATAGAAACTCAAGGTCACACTAGTCTGTTGTCGCTGATAATACTACCCCCCTGGCAAAACATTAGTCTACTTTTCTGATGTCTTAGCTATAAGGTCCTTCTTACAAGTCATCTCACCCCCTAAGCTTTTGAGCAAACCATATCTGAGAAACTTAAATTGCGGCTATATATTTAATAGGAATTTAAGTAACCTACTGCTGATCAAGGTAAATGAGATATATTAATTTGGCTGGATCTCCTAGAGGACCGGCCTAATTTACTTTGGACATGTGGCCACCTTCGGTCGTGTGGGGAAACACACATCTGTCAATTACCAGGATATATCCTGGGGCTGTGGTGATCAACGAATACTGATTTTTTTATCACCCTAGGATATAATATGCCCATGCTTCCTACCTATTATTTTCACTTCTTTTTTTGTGTGGCCAAATCTACCAACTATTGAAACAAAGAGCATTTGTCATAGCAATGGAGGCACATTTTGCAAGTCATAGCAATTGGTAATGCATCATATTGATGGAAATGGGCCAATTAAATGACATGAGTCGACCTACATTCTGTGACACAATATAATAATAAGAGCAGACAGTTGCAAGATAGTTATACGAGCAGAAAAAACGTATTAGACCTTTTTCACACCTAACCAAAAGAAAACAATTGCAGTGTTGGGGGATAGACCGCTTATTACTATGCAAACAGTATGCGCAAAAGACAAACCTTTGATCTGCGTAACTATACCAAGATCCCTTCTTCAATACAACATCCATCATTTCAGCACAATCCAAAATGCATCCCTGCATATCAACTAGAATTAGACCAGAAAGGTGAAATTTCAGTCATTGCAAAAGTAAGAGCATTGCGAAAGCACCACGGACCAGTTTGCTGACTCCTTCTCCAAATATAATTTCAAACTCCGCTTGCTTGTATGGTCTTGATACCTATAATGATACATCAGAGAGTTTAGTATTAACAAGACATATTGGAGTTGATTTGTTCAAGAATTTATATGAGCTTCATGGAAACAGTTAGGTACTAGATCTCAGGAACCTTGTTTCTCCCATATGACATGTATATTGTATATGACTATTGCCACCTACACCTTCACCCACTCCCATCAACCACCACAAAAGAAAAGACAATAAAATAAAGGAAAATCATAGGTTGTACAAATATATATGTCTAGGTCGAAATGATATTAGTATAAACCTTAGTAGCAAGAAGGGTACATAAGCAGTGCAGCTGTGTGTCTATGAGTTGTATTCATCTGATACTCCATTATTAGGTCTAAGGATAAGGCTGAAGAGTTAAAGCATAGCATCTTGTTTCTTTCTATTTATATTTGCCTTTTGCCCCTCTGAGGAAAACGTCATGTTCATCGCTGAAAAAATTGTCATAAATTTAGAGAGTTTGCTTGACCACGAGGCTAGGAATATTAGTAATGCATAACTTTCAGGAATCTTCCTAAGCTACATCCTGTTTCCCCCTCTTTAATTACTTAGAAGAACCCTAGATACACATTAATCAATTTTCTATATTCCTGTAACATCACCAAGTCAATCCACCTCCACAAAAGAAGGAACACAGAGACAGAAGAGAGGAACCACCATGATACCACCGGATCTAGCACCACCAACAACATACACCGCCACCAAAGATCATAATTTCTTATTCATGTTGTTAGCATGAAAATAAAAATAATAATATACATCATGATAAAATACCATTCCAGATGCTGAATAAAACTGGTGTGCAGAGAAATGAGTAGTAATTAGAATCTTATAAGCAAATTTATTACACATTACATACTATGTTCTTTTACCTTACTCTTTTGAACTCTTACACGAACTTTAATCCCAATGTCCTCATCTCCTTTGACCTAAAGCAATGAGGAAGATTACGTTATGAATTCCTTGCGCATTGCATTTTAACTGAATATTGAGCAAGGGAAGACTGAGAAGATCAAGTGCTTACAGACTTTATCTTCCCTGTTGGACGTATCTCAAGTCGAACTGATGCGAAAAACTTTAAAGCAATTCCTCCGCTGGTGACTTCAGGATTTCCATAATATACACCAATCTGATTAATCATTAAACCAAAATAAGCAATATAAGTCAGATTTCCAATGAACTATATTGAGCCAGACACCTGAGGCCCCTTCAATGAATGTTATATATATTGTCTCTCCCATGTAGATTGTAGACCATAGAGAAAATTATACACATAAAAATAAATACCTTATGTCTTATTTGATTTAGGAACATAAGAGTGCATCCAGCTTTGGAGGCATTGCCTGACATTTTGCGCAATGCTTGGCTCATAAGACGTGCTTGCAAACCCATTTGCTGCATTCCTATTTCCCCCTATGTATTTAAAGAAAAAACAAACAAACAAACAAACAAAAACACAAAGAAGAGTCGAACAATAGCAATCTTGTGAATTTTCTCAATCCAAATTAAATACATAAACTTTTAACTTACTTCAATCTCAGCTCGAGGAGTAAGTGCAGAGACAGAGTCAACACAAATGAGATCAATGGCACCAGATCTACACATACGATCTGCAACTGAAAAAAAAAAAGAGGTGAGATAAATCCAAATAATAATTTAGCAAAAAAAAATCCATATAATAAATGCAATTAAAAATACAATTTATCACATTTAAGTTAAGAGGTTAGTGTCTTTCTTTATTCATTATTGCATGAGTGGCACAAAGTTCTCATTCAAAACAATGTCTATGCAAGACAAGGGAGCAAACAAGAAGTTTTTACTCTCTAGCGCCATCTCCCCGTTATCAGGTTGACAGACAATCAAATTTTCTACATCTACTCCCAATGCTTTTGAATATGATGGATCAAAGGCATGCTCAGCGTCGACAAGCATGGCATTGCCTCCTAACCTCTGCATGCTCAACATAGAAAAGATTGCTTATTAGTATGAAAACAGATACGAAACCTTGTAAGTAGTCCCATCAAAAGGTGAGGGTTCACCAGCACATTAAAACCAGACACAAACAATACCTGCACTTCCGCAATCGCGTGGAGTGCCAGGGTGGTCTTACCACTACTTTCTGGTCCATATACCTGAAAAGAAAAACCAGGAACGTATTTAGACCTCTGAAGGATGCAGATGAGCTATCCAATTTGAACAATGCACATGAGTATCAATGAAGAGTATACTATGTTTATCACAGCCCTACTACTCAACCCCAGATAATATAAGGAATTTAATCTATCCAGAAGCTTCTTTGCACTCCACTGCAGGTCTTGATCCTATAGAGTCTATTTGGCATTACCACAACATCTGGCTAATGATTTTGGTGGGATAAGGGTTAGCTCCACCACCATGACTGGTATGCACATGTTAAGAGTTAAGACGCTCCCAAGTTACTAATGAATAATATGCTATGTTCATCGACTCTTAAAATGTGTTAGACAAATAGAAATAGCAAACACAGCAACACACTTACCAAATCCACGCAAGTTAAACTCAATGCATCAAAAAGTAAACCAGATTTTTAAAATACGATAAAATGATAAATCAATAAAAAATACATGAGCAATCAGCACCAATAAAAGATAAAGATGCAAGTACAAAAAGATTACATACCTCAACAATTCTTCCCTTAGGAAGGCCACCACCCAAAGCAAAGTCCAATGTCAAACAGCCACTTGGAAAAGTTTCACTGCAATAAACAAAATTTAAGAAGCCTAAAAAGAAGAATGTTGCAGCTTATGAGGGTGAACCGAAACTGTAAACTTATTTTCTTTTTCAACCTCAATAAAGAAAAGGTCACATTAAAACAAGCAAATTAATAAATGATATACTTAAATACACATTGAAAGAAAGGGATGAGATTTTCGAGAATAGTGAACATGGTGAGAGACACATACACCAGAGCTCCGCCAGCGCTGCCTAATCTTGTAACACTTCCTTTCCCAAATGAGTTATTTATATCATTCATTGCCGCTTCCAATGCTTTTTGCTGGAACAAAGAATGGTCATGTCAATTCTGAGTACTTTGTCAGTAGTTTTACACTTGTCAATAAGAATCAGTCAGATGACTTAAAAACTTCATTGCAAAGAAAATAAAATGCTGTTTGTATTTGATGAGAACAAAAAAGAGGGCCACACAACAAATGTCACAGTATAACTGTATGATTTTAAAACTACTATATACGGGTAAATATTCATGCTCCTTATACATCACATTATTTCTCTCCGTCATCCAGTTGATGACAACACAGCAAGAAACACTAAGCTAGAGGATTACTTTTGGACTTAGTTGAGCTAGATGATGATCAGTGATTGAAACATATTTTTGCATTTTAATAATCCCATATTTATTATTTTATGTGTCTATTTAATTTAACAAATGATTTTTTTATATTGTTTTGTAGGAATTAACATTTATTTATTTGGGGAGCAAATAAAGGATTAATATCCAGCTTTTAAAGATAACATGGGACTCTTGGAAGATTATTAAGAAGAGGTTTAAAGAGAAAAGAAAAAAAGAAGACCAAGTTCAATGTACCCTATTTTAGGTTAAAATTTATTTTCCCCTATAAATAGGTCTCTTGTTTTAGAGAAAGGGGGTTAAAATTTTTATTTTCTTTTTTCTTCAGTACTTCCGGTTGGACAAGGAGGGAGCAGTACCTTTTTCTTTTCCAAATGCTTATAACTTCCAAGTTCCTTTTATGATCAAGTGTAGTGGTAGTTTTAAACTTTCAAAATTATTTCCTTTCCTTTGAATTGGCTTAGCAGTATCAATAAAGTTAGTTTTCTTATTCAACGTCCTGTATTAGATAGTTCATGTTTAATTAATATCGTTTAATCTTTAAATTTTTAATTGTTACTTCTTTGTTCACATAAATAGGAATAATATTAATAATCTTCTCTTTTAATTCATATTAATTATATGGCTAACTAAAATTTTAATACCTACCAGGTATTACATATTAATATTTTCTTTCCGTTCCGATATTAATGCTTAATTGTTTACGCCTTCATTTTTACCTTCTCGCAAAATTCGTTGTAGTTCTTATAATAATTACGAGGTTTTGATAAGCTACGGTTACTTTGTGAATTTTTCATAACTTATGCTTGTCCATATTAATTAGATGAATCATTATTTTTACAGGGAAGGCAAAATTTAAATTAGGGATTAATTCGAAAAAGAAGAACTTAATTATTATGTTAGTATTTAGTGGATTCGAATTCCTAGGTAATTTTTTTTCATTACTAGTTTTCATTATTAATTTTTAATTTGCATTATTAGTTAATTAATCATCTCCACTATTTTTTTATTTCTAATTTGTCTGGAATATAAATTAAGGATTTGATGGTTAAGTGTTTGTGGTTCGACTTGTATTTGCCAAGTCTACAATAGACGTTGTGCACTTGCAGTACATAATTTTAACACATCAAGTTTTTAGCGCCGTTGCCGGTGACTAAATTTAATTTTGTATGCCTTAATTTTTATTTCTTCGAATTAGTTTTTTTTTAGTTCTAATGTTTTTTTCAGGATTATCGAATCGGATTGAAGGAGCGAAAAGATAAAGATTTTGTGATGCACTTTTTCCTGGTACTTTGTATCTCCATATTTTAAAACAAAAAATAGTAGTTTAGTTTATTTTTATTTTTATTTAAAAACTAATTGTCGCATTCATGCATTTACTCACGTAGAGCACATCCTTATTAGGTATTTATTTTATTTATGTTTTGTCAAATATAAAATGTGGTGATTGCCGGAGGATTGAGGTACATCAAATTTCTCTTTCTTTTGTAATTCACAATTTTAGGACATTTTATTTGTTTACAATTTTTTTTATTTGTTTATTTTTATCTTTAATCTAACATTAAGAGCAAAAACTTGTAACAAGATTAGGTGAGGATTTCATTACCCTTCATTGGCCCACAAATAGCCTAACTTGCATTTTGCATAACCTTGACTTAATAAAATCAAGTAGACGTTAGCCCCTAGGACTTCTGTGTTCGATTAGGACAAGGGATTCTAAGAGGAGGCTAGATTTTAAATTAATCAAACACCTCAAGAACGTGTGGTTATTCAATTAGTCACCGTGCTCCTGACTAGTGATGTGATTCATTTTGAATTTGGTTGACCTTAAGGTGTAACTTGAAACAGTTTAGAGTCGTCTAGATTTTATTTAGATTAACCATAAAATTAAGATTAATTTTATTCTATTGTATTTTTTTGGTGGCTTGTTGGTTAGTTGCTAATCTGTTTAGTGATTTGTGCAAGTATGAAATCTTACTTTGGTGGGAATAATAATATTTCCTGGAATCAAGACTCTTATGAAAATTTCAATGCACAACCGGGTAAATCAATGTTTTCCAACTTACCATAACCATGATCCATATTCATCTCCCAACTGCTATTCATATCCAAATTCATGTCCAACACCTCTATACCCCGCAGAATATTCAAATAACAATGAAAAAAATTAACCTCTTTGGAGGAAGCCTTGGAAGAATTACTTAGAGTCGAATTAGGGGAAACTTAACTTTAATCTTTTGTAGTGCATGTTGAATGATGATTTCTTACTGAGGGATAGACTCGAGCCTATAACCTTGCATAATACTTTACCACTAGGCTATCAACTTTGGTCTAAGTTATTGGTACTCTTGGTAGTAAAGTTATTACTTTATACACAATTTAGTTCATCGCACATGTTCTGATGTAAGATTAGGGCAGTACATATACGTCTCTAATAGAATTTCATTACCCTCTCAAGATAAAGGTATTGACCAAATCCTGAAATTAGGGAACTGATCAGCAACAATGTATCTCCTTTCAAACTGCATTGTCCAACTTACTTAGATAAGGCTAGTATTATGGGGAACTAAATCATCTTTCTTTACAACTTTGTCTCCACAAAACAGCCTCTACTTATGAGAATTATAGTTGTTAAATCATGAATCGTATCGTGTATCGAAAACCTTCGTATCGTGTTTCATGTATCGTATCGTGAATCATATTATACGATACGGAAACAAAAGAAAAAATGTGGTAATATATATTTAAATATATAAAACACACAATTTATTAGACAATCAAGAATATTAGCTTTACTATGAAATAAACTTAAGTAAATATTATTATAGACTAAAAATAAATTTAAAGTTAAATAGTAGCCAAAATTCTATAAATTGATTTATGAGATATTATTTTTTAAAAAGGAGAATAATTCAAATTAACAAGTGGAGATTTATGTTTCTACTTGTGGAAAGTGACGTGAGAAAAATAAAATGACAATCTGTAAAAGAAGATTCAAAAAGCGATTAAAGGCTTATCAAGCGATATAGAATATGTTAACGCCAGAAAACCTCTTCATTTGAAATAGAAGACTCAAAAGTTTTGCTTTTACTCTTTTGGATCTACATAAAAACATTTCAAGTTAGTTGCTAACTTTAAAAAGTATCATGCATTGTATTGTGTCGTAATTGAATCGTATGATATAGTGTCATTTTCGATTCACTTTGCAATACTATTGAATTGTGTCTGTATTTCATCGTATCATACGATATGTATCATGTATAGTATGATTCGGATAACTATGATGAGAACTGGCAAAATACTTTAGACGAATCAGTTGAATGTTTCACTGCTGCCAGTAGGCAGAAGGGAAATATTCACTATCTTGCATTAATATTATGTTAAAAGAAATCCCTCCACTGTACCAATGACTTTCAAATATATTAAACATCCCAGAAAAGTAGGATTTTCCTAAAATCAACAGGCAACAACTCCATAACTTTATTCAAATGTTTCTCAATATCTTGAAACATTTGTAAATCAAATCTATTTAAACTCCACCAATCTTCTGAGCTGAATCAAACCAACACTTGTGTACTTAATTCCAAACCTTACTACCAAGGGAATTTAATTACAAAATTTTCTTTACTTTGAAAATTAAAGTCGGCCGCTAAATATACCTAAAGATTAAATGGCAACACTCGCACTATCATATTCAAAGTATTCAGCTTTCCACCCAGCAATCCTATACTAGTTTCTATTGAGCAATGCCTTCCACGATACTATAAAAGTAATTGCTACTGAGTTAACCCAAGCTAATAATTACTCCATCCTTTCCACAAGAAAGGCCCATTGGAAAAATTTGCAAACATTAAGGATGTGTTTCATGTTTAACCTTAAAATAGTGTTTCATGTTTAACCTTAAAATAATAAGTTGATAGTATAGTAGTGATGACATGATAATGAAACTAAGATGGCAAGCTTGAGGATATTGTATCATTTTATATTAATAATATAAAAAGAGGACCCTTTTTGTTAAACAAAAAATATTGGCAAATGGAACTCTCTTTTTGGAGTACAGGGAGTATGAAATATCAAATTAGAACAGTCAGAATACTGAGCATAGGTAGCAGGGATGGAGCCACATGTATGTTGGAGGGGGTCACCCCCCCAAAGGTTTGATTTGTTTGTAAGATTCACCCCCAAAGTTTGAAAATTTTATAAAACTCACTTGTACATTTGGTTTGGTTTGAAAATTTTGTAAGGCTACGACCCCCCAAGTTTTGATATGTTTTAAAAGACTTTTTTTTGCTATGTTTTACTATCTTTGTCAAAGAAAATTCTATTACTATATTATTTTTGTTTTAGTAAAAATATGTTTTGTAATAGTGAATTTTTACTTTTTAGTGATAAATATATTTTATGTTAGTTAAAAATTTTTTTGGCCCCCTAAGAACAAATCCGCCAGTCCCTGATAGGTAGAAAGTTGTGTTGCCATTTAAAACGGAAACTCCCTAAACAATGTGACCACCTACTAAATTACAAGAGTACTCCTCTCTCCGTTCCACAAAAAAAGCCCCATTTACAAAATTTGTAAAAATTAAGTATTATGTACTTTTATTTCTTGTTTACCCTACCCCTAAAAAGTTGTTAGTTAATTATAATAAAATTATGATAACAAACTATATGACATTGTGTCATTTATACCACTTTCAATAAAAAAGAAACTCTCTTTGGGGAAAAAATTATTTTTTTGAAAATGATACTCTTTAGTATACTAGTGCAGCTACAAATCAGGTATTAGCAAATACAACACTCTCCTCAAAAAACCGATATTAATCAAATTTGGAAAAGGAAAAAAAATAAAGTAATCACCTCTACACTACTGTTCTTTTGCAGCAAGGGCAAGATATTAAGAAAAACTCATAAAATGAAGCTTGGAAAAGATTATTCGTAAACATACCCATACACAAATATGCATAAATACATAAAATACATATATATATATATATATATATATATATATATATATATACAGAAATCGTACCCGGTCAAGAAAACGAGGGTCTAAGTCACCCGAGAGGACGCCATTGACTCTGGAATCGAACTCAGATAAAACCCTAATTTGTTTGGCGGCGAATTGCGGTTTAAAAGACTGGGGATTAGAGGCTTTGAATTGAAGTGGCGAAGAGAAAAAGGAAGAAGGTGAGCTTAAAAGTTGTTTGTGTAGTACTTTAGAATTGAAATAGTGGGGTTTTAGGGGAAACACCATATCCATAATTTAGCAAAGTTTTGATTTTTACAGAGCTAAGGAAGTGGAAGAGAATAGTGGTAATTGTAGAGAGGGAAGAAATTGCAGGCAAAGTGTTTGTATAATTGTTTCTATGGGAGAAATATTGTAGTTGTGGCCTTTGGTGAGGTCTCTATTTCGCAACGGCCCATCCCATTTAAATTCTCAAACAAATGTTTTGTCATGAGAAAAGCCCAATAAAGCTAACTTTACAGATAGAGATTTGGTGCTTAGGGCATTTTCTCCTCCTTATTAACCCATCATATCTTAATAAATAAATACATAAATAAAATGTTAAACCTTTACAAATGTAGACGTGCGGTACGAAAATAATTAAAAAGAAACAAAGATGAAGGCATATTGTGAAAGAATAATGCAAAAGATACAACTTATTCTATTAACATTTTACAATATGCTGATGTGACATACTCTACTTCAGTTTTTTATATGGGGCCGAAGACTACATTGAAATAATTTGTTCATCAATATGCTAAGATGGAGTATGTCACATCATCAAATTATAAAATATTTGTAGAATAAATTGTGTATTTAGCATTACTTATTGTCAAATTAGTTACCTTTTATCTTTTGATATTAGGCTGGTCCTCGTATAAATTATCATCCCTTGATTATACTTTTAAATTTTAAGGACTTGTGAAAAAAGGCAAAAAAAATTCTGAGAAAACAAAAGAAACAATAAAAACTTATCATAACTTGTATACAAGCATGACAAAACAAAACTATGAAGTTGAAAGACTCGTACATATCTATAACACTAAACAACTACTACAGTAAAACCTCTATTTAGAAATATTCTATTTAAGAATAACCTCTATAATATTATAAAAAAAATTGGTACCAATTTGGGCCAGGTATAAATAGGAATAACCTCTAAATTGTAATATGTTATATATTTTTTAAGTCCCGTATTAAGAAATTATACCTCTATATAGTAATAATTTCATATATATATATATATATATATATATATATATAGAGAGAGAGACAATATTAATTTTAAAAGATTACATTTTCTATAAAAGACTACATTTATTATAAAGAACTGCATTTTCCTATAAAAGACTATATTTTCTATAAAGGACTATATTTTCTTATAAAAGACTACATTTCCTATAAAAGACCATATTTTTCTATAAAAGACTACTTTGCATAAATATTTTTTGAATTATTTTTGTTATTGATATTTTTGTTAAAGTGGATATTTTTGGGTGTTCGGAAAATATTTTGTATCAATACCTCTATTCAGTAATAACCTCTAAATTAGAATACAAATAGTTTGATCCCAAGTCTATTCCTAAATAGAAATTTTACTGTAATATTATTAGTTCCTTCAACATAACCATAGTTAAGGTGACCTTGGCATGAATGGGTTTCTTTGGTTGAATTTAGTAACTCGAATTACTTATTCCATTAATATTTTTCGACCTCTAAATGGAGGAGTTCTGAGCTAGGACTAGACTACTTAAGAGAATTTGTTATTTTCCAAAGACACTGACAGATCTAGTAGAAGAGGGTTTAATAGATTTTTTAAAAAAATTTACTTTTAAAAAATTATTACTAATCTTAATATTAAGCAAGTTAATTAAATGGTTTTGCACAACGGAATGATAATTTGTAAGTTTTGCACAACGGAATGATAATTTGTAAGAACCCTTTCAAAGATTATAGAGTTCTAAATTTAGCAACCAAAGTGGAACGAAATCATAGATAGAATAAATAACTTGACCGAAAATTAATACATAAATTAAATAAGACACAATATTTTAAGTGGTTCGGAGCACAAAGATCTCCTAGTTCACCCTTCTAATCCTTGATTAGGTATAATCCACTAAGGATGGGGTACTGATAACTAAAATATGTCCACACGAAACAGTTACAACAAATGAATAACAAAGATTCCTTTAAGTCATTATGACATGGTTACAGTCTTCAAGTCACTAAGACTTGGTACCGATAGGTCACTAAGACCAGTACAATCTCTAAGAAATAGTGATGTTTGAGATGCTGCTAAGTTGCTTGAAACCCAGTTGTTAACACCAAGTTTCATCGGCGCATCCAATCACCAAATTCACATGACCGAATCCCGCGATGTGATAGCAGATCACACACGAAGCTTGACGGGCAGCTTGAGTGGGTGATAACTTCGGTGTGAGAATGAGTACATCTTGAATTACAAGGTTTAACAATGGAGGCTTTAGTGTTTAGTGCTCAAAATGGTATTACATGTTAATTGTAGTCTAGCCTTGTATTTATAGCCATTCTCGTCACCTTAGAGTCTACTTCCGAGTCAGATTAGGACTCCTAAATATGGTAGTTGCCATTATTTGGGTCCAACACAATCTCCTTAAAAGGTGCAAGTTCGATACAATCCAAACACTACCTTTGGAGTTACCTTATTCAAATATGGTAAGGATTAAAATCCTTAACCATTTAGAGCCCTTATCACTCCGGACTCCATACAAGGGCCAACCCACTGTATAGGCGCAATCCAACCGAACCACGTAAACTGGTCTGGGCTCCGGCCCAATGGACTTGGATGCTCGACCTTGAACATCACCACTTAGAATAGGACTCCAGCCCGGAGGGCTCGGATGTCCGAACCCGAACATCTTCAATATCTTTAACGGCTTTGGCCCAATAAGCTCAATCTCCTCGACCTCAGTCCAGACCTTCAGCCCATATGAGGGTCGGTAAAATGCTCCCGAACATTGCCCCCCAGTCTCTTGTTATAATATATTTAAAATTAGAGACTTTGAAGAGTCGCGATAGGAAATGATGAGTCGTCTGGGGAACCCAAACAGTTTTCCCTCATTCTTTGAAACATTACACGTCTTCCTAGGACCGGGCCCCACCTGCCATAAATAGTTACCCTTGGGATTCGTGCAGTCTCCCTATAAAAACCCCCATCCGTTCGTCACTGTCACCTTTTCCAGTCTTCCTTCATTTCAAATCTTTCTCTCGAGTTTTCTCTGATTTAAGCTCCTCTTTGTTTGTTTTTGCTTCTAAAACTTCACATTCATACCTCATTCGTCTCAAATAGAAGATTCTAACATTCCTCCTGCCACTGAGCAAGTTCCCCCAACTATTACCACCATCACCATTCGGGGATCTGATTCAGGTCGATTTACCGACAGCTCCTACTGATACCACCACAGATAGTGTCGAATCCAAAATTTGAAGCGTCTATGCTTCCGAAACTGACTTCTCCCACGTCAACACCAAGTCTACGATCACCTCACCCCAACTTTCTAACATCCGGACCCTCTTCAATATCCCGAAGGAGTACAAGCTTCGGGTACCAGAGTCCCACGAGCGAATGTTCTGGCGACCAGAAGGTGATTGGGTTGTCATCCCTCTCTATGCCTTAAAGTATGGGGTTCAGTTTCCCATACATGAGTTCTGTCAGGAATAAATAAGTGAATTTTAAGACCCCGAATTTTATGAAATAAAAGTATTCAATTTTTCTTATAATTACTATTCAGTAAATGGTTAAATTGATAAAATGTTAAAGTTAAGGGTGATATATGTAAATATTTTAAATAAGCAAGTGGTTATAAAATACTCATTGTTGTTGTGGGAATATTCGTTTTGGTCGTGGAATATTCTTATCGTCGAAGAATATTCGTATATATGGTCTGCGATCATTTATGGGCCCCATAACGAGAATAAGCTGTATGGGATGAAGAAAGCGACAAGTTTAAGTTTTTATAAATTACGTCAGTAGTTATTCACGAATTAACACTATTGGAATACCCGGTGGTTAAAATACGATGTCTGGCGTGGTTAAAGAGTAGCACTTGCGGTATTGCACAATATTTTGAATTATTGATTCTTACGTAAGAAGGCACTACTCAATAATTGTTACGATAATTCTTATTTAATATTTTATTTTATTGATTCAATAATTGCTACGTTGATATTTTATATTATTGTTGTTTCAATAATTATCACTGCACAATATCTCCATTATCAGATCAATAATTCATATTATTTGAATAACATTGTTAGATAGCATTATTGGCAATGTCTAAGGAAGTTCTGTCCATGAAAGGGGTTTGATCACCTAATTGCGCGCCAATAAGGAGAAATCTATATCGGAAAGCCCCCTCTTTCCTAGGAACGACCTGGTTGTCATAATTGTGATTCTGTAATATTATTTGTGAATAATTAATTATTGATTTATATGATAAGAAAATATTTATTTTATGTGGATATAAATGATGGATAGGGAAATATTTATTTTGTGTGGATATAAATGAAGGAATTAATGCTGAGGTATTTTATTAGTATTTTGTCAGAATGAAGGAATTCTTAGAAAAGTGTCAATTGTTGAAAATTAATTTTTTATCTTACATTATAAATGTATAATGTGGTTATATAGTAATATAATAATGGTGATATTTTCACACTAAATTCACAGTGCATGAATCAAATGAGAGAAATCTAGAAATCAAAAGAAGAACAAGATATGAGATTTTTAGAAAAATTAGTTTATTACTTGATTTTGTAAAATCCACAACTCTTTGTGTATAATGAGTTAGGAGATGAGCCATATATCAAAAGAAAACCCTGGAAGTAAACTAATCGTAGAAATTTGAATCACCCAAATATTCTTTGTGAATTTTTCATGGTGACTGTTTGAGTGAAACTGGTACGAGGGACTTATAGTCCGAAAATCAAATCAGTGTTCTTAAAGCTCTATTGCGTGAGTTATAATTTTAATCCGACCGTTGGATCGTTGTGATTTTTGGATATGTTATACATATATAAGTTGAGTATATGTTCACAAATTTTGAACCGTTAAAAATTAACTTATGAATTTTAAAAGGTGTTGAAAATCGTCCGTATGTGGATTTCAGTTATTTTTCGTTTGGAATTTGGAAAAACTTAAACTTACAAAGTTGTAGAGAATTTAATTTTCTATGGGATGGACATAACATTCATATTTTTCTGATAAAAGGTCTATTTATTATGAATTATTGAAGTTTTAAAAAATAAATATTTTTATTAAAAATATGGGCCCCATTTTTGTATTTTTTGGAAAAGTGCTGAATTGGTGGGCCGCACTTGTGGTGGCTGATTATTTGGGCAAAGATGGTGGGCATAAAATTTTTGTAATAAAATATTAATTTATTAAATTTTAGTCTACAATGGCGTTCTAGCATTTTTTTATAAATAGGGTGCTTAGTTAGAATTGAAAATCACACCAGAAACAAGTTTTTTTTTCTCTCTCTATATTATTGAGCGTATTTTGTGAGTATTTAGATACCTTGAGAGTTGCTATTCAGTGCAAGTTTTCTTTGGCATTACATCCGAAATTCCAGCCAGAAGTACTATTCTTTTGAGGTAAGGGATAGTAAGGGATGTTATTTTCTTCGTAAATGATATTATATCTTTTGATATCATTATACTGAAATATTGATATGAATTTTATTGTGAAATTTTTACCTTTTCGTGTCGAGGTTACTATTCACGTATACAACACTATTCACATATACAACACTATTCATGTATATGACACTATTTACGTATATGACATTATTTACGTATACGGTACTATGTATGAATACGGGTTACTATTCATGAGTTACTATTCATGAGTTACTATTCTCGATAAAATTGGTTTCTTTTTCTGACCAAATTATCGTTGATTTATGAATCTTACTCTTGAAATTAATTGCAGTTGTTGATCATATTATTTTTATTTTCATATATAACATTTTTATAATTCTGGTGATGAAATTTCTCTTTGACTTAAGTGTAAAGATGAGTAGATTATTGGTATGATCGTGACTATGGGTTCCATTTGTCCAGTAGTGCAAAGATGAATTGGTGACTGGGATGATCATGACTATTGAATTTATAATTGAATATCAGCTTAAGTACAAAAGTGAATTGATCAACATGGTTATAATTATTGTTCTGAAATGATTATATATTTCTTTGAGATATTAATATCTTTGGCCTGTAGTGCAAAGATGATCTGTTGTTGAATATCTTTGGTCTGTAGTGAAAAGATGATCTGTTGTTGAATATCTTTGGCCTGTAGTGCAAAGATGACATGTTGTTGAATATCTTTGGCCAGTAGTGCAAAGATGAACTGTTGACAAATATCTTTAGCCCGTAGTGCAAAGATGAATTTATTAGTATGATTATGAACATGAACTGTGATTTAATATAATCATGATCTTTGATGTTTCAGGTAAAGATAGGTGATGAAAATTATTTTCGTCCTGGATGAGAAGAGGAATTTAGAACCACAATTATGATTATGAGTTATTCATATGATTGTGGACCAGAACTGTTGATTGATGTTACATAGATAAAACATTATTGGTGGACTTTTAACATGGAGAAGATAATAGACTTTATGGTCTATTTGACTCTTTTAATGGATTGCTCGTTCCGCTGCAACTATGATTGAAATTTTTTATCATCTACCATATGGTCTAAATCTCTGATTCATTAATGACGAAGGCTATTGATAATTTAATTATCTTTAGTCATGATATTCTTTACTGGACTAGTTGTGCTCACCCTTTTGCTTCATAATTCCTTTCGTAATAATAAGAGTGTATTTGGAATGGCGAAGCGGGGTAACATGGGAATAGAGCAGTGGTCTCTAGGCGTGGAGGTTCTCCCAAAACAGTATAAAAATAATTTTATTGAGAACTTTTGTAACGATCGAGAAATTTGTAATTTAATTTAAATATTTATTGAATTAAATAAATATTTTAAATAATTTATTTATTAAGGAAAATAAATATTTGATAATTGTGGTGAATTAATTTAGTAATTAAATTGAATAATGATAATTTTATTCAAGGATTTAATTTAAGAAAATAATTAAATTAAATCAATTGTTTAATATTTAAGAGAATAATTAAACTAAATGAATTATTTAATTTAATGGAAATAAATAAATTAAATAAAATGATGTTTATAATTTATTAATTAAATTAGATATATAATTATTTATTAATTATAAGTATAATGATAATAAGATTTTTAAACTAAAGTTATCTAGGTTAACTAAATTAGGGTGTGACACAAAGTAACTATATAATATAATAATATTAAAATAATTTGGTTTGGGAATTATGTGGTTAGCCAAACATGGCCTTGTGGCCTTTGGTTTTTTTTCAACTGACGCCTTTTTATTTTTTAACTGATGAAGTGGGGAGTCTTCAGTTTATTTGTTTTAAGCGTCTTTTATTTTAAGCCAAGTTCATAGAGGGTTTGGGAGAGAAGAAGAAATACAGAGAATTTGCAAGAGAGAAAAACAGTGATATTGAGGGTTGGAGAAGAAGGGCTTTGGGAAAGTATTTCTCATAATTTTGCTATCATACCATCAAAGATTAAGGTATAAACTAAAACTACTCCTATTGTTTAGTTACTTGTAGTTTTGGTGGTGTATATGTATATATATATATTTGATATGATTTGGAAATCACGTGAATTATATGAGTATATGGTGTTGCAAAATCTGTTAATCATCATGAATACTGGATACTTGTTTGTCAAATTCGTGAGAAATTGGTTTAAAGGAAGAAAAATAAATGACAGTGTATATTTTTCCATATGGCTTGTGAATAGTACTAAATTTAGTGGCCAATTCGTATGCCTAACTGTAAAGTGAGTCTTGTTTATGCTAGCTTATTAAGTAACGAGCATAACGTAATTTGAATTAAGTGTTTTGGCCAAGTTTTGAGATGTCAGTGATGATTTTTGTGTAAGAAGTTCAAAAATGGACTAGTGACGCATCACATAAAGGACTAGGCTGTGTGCTTATGCAGAACGATAGAGTTATTGAGTATGCATCACATCAATTAAAAGATTATGAAAAGGGGTATCCGATTCATGACTTAGAGTTGGCTACGGTAGTGTTTGCCCTGAAGATTTGGAGACATTATCTTTACGGAGAGAGGTGTGAGATATATCTCGACCATAAAAAGTCCCAAGTATATCTTTACACAAAAGACTTAAACATGCGACAAAGAAGATGGTTAGAACTAATCAAAGATTATGATTGTGATATTTTCTATCATCCGGAAAAGCGAATGTTATTCTTGATGCTTTAAGCAGAGGGACGAGAGAAGTTAATGTTGTTGACTACTCAAGAGAAGCTAGTGTCGGAAATGGCTAAGATGGAGTTGGAAATTAAATATCCGACAGAATCCGATGAAAAGTTGTTCCAGATAGGAAATAATTCAACATTGGTAGATAAAGTGAAGAATGCACAACTTCAGGATGAGGAATGCGAAAAAATAAAACAGAAGATATCTGAAGGTGAGGAAAATAAATTCAAAATTGATTCGGAAGGGTTACTTGATTGAAGGAGAATTTGGGTTTTAGCGATTACCGATGAGAAATTAAAGAGGAAATTTTGAGTGAAGCTCACAACTCACGATATTCGATTCACCTTGGAAGTACAAAATGTACGGGATCTTAGACATCATTTTTGGTGGCCGAATATGAAGAAGGATGTGGTTGAGTGTGTGGCAAAATGCTTAACGTGACAGAAGGTTAAAGCTGAACATCAAAGGCCAAGCGGATTATTACAACCGTTGGAGATACCAGAGTGGAAATGGGAGCATATTACAATGGATTTCGTGGTAGGTCTTCCAACGACTCAACAAGGTTACGATGCTATTTGGGTGATTGTAGATCGATTGACGAAGTCGGCTTACTTTTTGCCAATCAAGATTCGATTTACCCTAGATCAGTTAGCAAAACTGTACGTGAAGGAAATCATTTCAAGACACGGTGTACCTGTATCCATTATATCAGACAGAGATCCACGTTTCACATCAAATTTTTGGAAATGATTGCAAGAATGTTTGGAAACACAGCTGAGAATGAGCACAACGTACCATCCTCAAACCGACGGAGAAAGTGAGAGAACTATCCAACCACTAGAAGATATGCTCAGAGCATGTATTATGGATTTCAAGGAAAATTGGGATGATCATTTACCGTTGGTTGAATTTTCATATAATAATAGTTATCACGCGAGTATTGGCATGCCGCCTTACGAAGCGTTATACGGTAGAAAATGCAGAACTCCGTTGTGCTGGGATGAGGTAGGAGAACATCAGCTATTGGGTCCAAAGTTGGTGCAACAAACCGTCAAAATCATCATGGTGATTCAAGAAAGATTGATAGCTGCACAAGATAGACAGAAGAAATATGCCGATCATCACCGACAAAATCGGGAATTCGATGTTGGTAGTTATATTTTCTTAAAAGTATCTCCCTGGAAGGGAAAAATTCAATTTGGCAAGAAAGGGAAATTGAGCCCTAGATTTATAGGACCTTTTGAAGTGCTTCATTTGAGTTGGTGAAAAGCGTGTATGAGGTAGCTTTACCTCCAGAATTGGTGCATATCCATAATATTTTTCATATCTCGGTATTGAGACCGTATAAACCTGATTATAAACATGTTATAGAATATGAGCCATTGCAGTTTGAAAAAGACTTATGAAGAAGTCCCTGTTCAAATTGTTGACAGAAAAAAGCAAGTACTGAGGAATAAGGTGATACCTTCTGTTAAGGTAATCTGGAGGAACCACAATGCTGAGAAAGCTACGTGGGAAATTGAAGATGTTCTGATGAAGAATTATCCTCACTTGTTTCCTTGATTTTGTATAGCGATTTCGGGGGATGAGAATCTTATTTACGGAGGAATAATGTAATGAATGAATTTTTCGAGTTGTGATTCTGGGGACATAATCCTTTTAAGGAGGGAAGGATGTAACGATCGAGAAATTTATAATTTTATTTAAATATTTATTGAATTAAATAAATATTTTAAATAATTTATTTATTAAGAAAAATAAATAATTGATAATTGTGGTGAATTAATTTAGTAATTAAATTGAATAATGATAATTTTATTGAAGGATTTAATTTAAGAAAATACTTAAATTAAATCAATTGTTTAATATTTAAGAGAATAATTAAAATAAATGAATTATTTAATTTAATCGAAATAAATAAATTAAATAAAGTGATGTTTCTAATTTATTAATTAAATTAGATATATAATTATTTATTAATTATAAGTATAATGATAATAAGATTTTTAAACTAAAGTTATCTAGGCTAACTAAATTAGGGTGTGACACAAAGTAACTATATAATATAATAATATTAAAATAATTTGGTTTGGGAATTATGTGGTTACCAAACATGGCCTTGTGGCCTTTGGTTTTTCAATGACGCCTTTTTATTTTTTTAACAGGATGAAGTGGGGAGTCTTCGGTTTATTTATTTTAAGCGTCTTTTATTTTAAGCCAAGTTCATAGAGGGTTTGGGAGAGAAGAAGAAATACAGAGAATTTGCAAGAGAGAAAAACAGTGATATTGAGGGTTGGAGAAGAAGGGCTTTGGGAAAGGATTTCTCATAATTTTGCTATCATACCATCAAAGATTAAGGTATAAACTAAAACTACTACTATTGTTTTGTTACTTGTAGTTTTGGTGGTGTATATATATATATATATATATATATATATATATTTGATATGATTTGGAAATCACGTGAATTATATGAGTATATGGTGTTGCAAAATCTGTTAATCATCATGAATACTGGATACTTGTTTGTCAAATTTGTGAGAAATGGTTTAAAGGAAGAAAAATAAATGACAGTGTATATTTTTCCATATGGCTTGTGAATAGTACCAATTCTAGTGGCCAATTCGTATGCTAAACTGTAAAGTGAGTCTTGTTTATGCTAGCTTATTAAGTGCTTGAGCATAACGTAATTTGAATTAAGTGTTTTGGCCAAGTTTTGAGATGTCAGTGATGATTTTTGTGTAAGAAGTTCAAAAATGGAGTTTTATATGAAAACATGGAATTTTGAGAAATTAAACTAGTTTAGTTGATGATAAATTGTGTAAATTGGTTGTAAATGTTAGCAAACATGTTTGTAATAGTCTGTACCAATTGTAGATGTTAATTTTACTGTTTGGTGGGGTGAAATTCGTGTTTGTTGGCCTAAAGTTGACTCATTGTTCACGACCATTTTACGCCTCATCATGCACCAAAGCAACCGCATAAAGATCTTAAAGCAAGAAAGCTGCAGTTCTGCCTTGGGTTCAAGCTTAAGTATGGCAATTGTGCATACCCCGAAGACATAATGATCTTGATGCTTGCTTAATTGCAGATCATGTGTAACAGACTTGTATTGGTTTAGCATGCATGTTAATAATGTTAAGACACAATATAGACTACAATAATGGGTTGTCATGCGTTGTAATACAAAGTGTAAAAGATTTTTTAATAATTGTTAAATAAGTTATAAATTGAAACCAAAATGATGGTTGACATTTGATTAGATTAAGTGTGTTAACCTATATGGTTAGACGCTAAGTTAAGGTTAGGACCTAAACGATGGTTTAAATCCTTAAAGCTAATGTTCATACAACTAATTGTTGTTACGGTTTTAATGATGTATGTAGGATAATTGGACATTATTTTACACTTGTGTAGCTTACAAACAAGGCAAGTTCTTTAACCCTACTCTTATAATAATTGTGCAAGTTTCTAAACCTTATCTTTGTCATTGAGCAAGACTATTGATTCTATTCTGATGAATAATTGAATAAGCTCATGTAACCTAATTCGTTACATCGAATGAGTTTCATATTTTCATTTCTTGATATTAGTATTCAAAACATATATTGTTCTAACACATTGATTCAAGGGAGATTGTTTTAATTCCTTGAATATAATACTTTGCATATATATCATGCTTATTCAGTTATATATTGTTGATATCCGATCTTTGACTTTGATAGCCTTGTTCAGTTATACATTCTTGCATTAAACCTTTATTGATGGAAATTGAATAAGTGTTCTAAAATTCTAGAAACACTGATAAGCTAGTTCCAAACTAAACTTTCTTTAGTGCGAAAATTCTAAATTCAAACTGAGACGAACAACCCTAACATAGGGGATTTTGTACGTGTAACGTTTGGATGTTTGTGCACAATACATGGTACAAAGGGCTGATCCCCCTAAGTACGTTAAGAAGAGTCTGTACAGTTTAATGACTGTTGAGGTTAAGGTAATAATACCTAAACACCGTGGACATAGTTCGTGGTCATAAGACCCTCAGATAATTAAAGTTCGAACTTGTTTTCTACATTGATTCGTAGAACAAGTTCTTTATTATTCAGTATTCGTTGTTCACTCTCATGTTGTAATTATACTATCTTTATGTCAGTGAGCAATTATTTGCTCACTCTTGCAATTAAAAAATGCAGCTAAAGTTGAAAGAGGTGATGATCTATCTACTAGCAAGGAAAAGGGCAAGATGTCTAAGTGATGGAGAATTAGTTAAAGTTTATTTAAATGCTTGAAGTTTTATGACTTGTTTTATTTTATAATGTATTCTGCATACTGATGTAATAATTTTAAGGTAGATTACTTGGGATTTATTTTGAGATTATAATGTAACCCTTTAATGGGAGAGATTATTGTTTAATGTAAGACCCCAAATTATTAATAAATAAAATTTAATTTCCTCTATTTATTATTTTGAAATAGTAAGGGTTGAATTGATTAATGTGGTTAGTTATGGGTAAAATGCGCAAATATTTCAAATAAGCAGGTGGTTATAAAATATTCATTATTGTCGGGGAATATTTGTTTAGTCGTGGAATATTCTTCTTTGTCGGGGAATATTAATGCTGATTTGCTTGCGACCTTTGTGGGCCCCATAACTGAAAAGCGATTGGATGAAGAAAACGACAAATATAAGTTGTTTATAAATACTTGGTATAGTTATTCAATTAATCTTTGTTGGAATACCCGGTGGTTAAACCACGATGTAATACAGCGTTGTTGCATAGTAGCTGCGGTATTGCACCAATTATTGATTCTTACGTAAGAAGGCACTACTCAATAATTATTACGGTGAATTCTTATTCGGTATTTTATTTTATTGATTCAATAATTGTTGCGTTGATATTTTATATTCTTTGTTGTTTCAATAATTGTCACTACACAAGTATTTTCCATTATCGAAGCAATAATTCATATTATCTGAATAATATTATTAGAAAACATTATTGGCAATGTCTAGAAAGTTCTGTCTAAGGAGAGGTTTGGTCACCTAATTGTGCGCCATTAAGGAGAAATCCTTATTGGAAAGCCCCATCTTTCTTGGGAGGAGCTACTTTGGTTGCGATCTTTGTGATTCGTAATATTATTTGTGAATAATTAATTATTGATTTATATGATGAGAAAAATATTGATTTTATGTGGTTATAGATGGAGAAAATTTTTAAAGTGACAATTGTTAAAAATTGATATTTTATCTTTTTTGATAAATAATATTTTATTATATTATATAATAATGATGATATTTTTTACAATGAATGTGGGATATATGAGTATATGAGGAGGACGAGTATTTTTGTTGCAAAAGTTGTTTAAAACATGTTAAACATGTCTGTGGGCCCATTTCTTGACTGAAATTTGATTATAGCCTATAAAATCGTCCGTTTATGAATTTCGGTCAATCTCTGTTTAGAATTTGGAAAACCTTTCTTCTGCAAAGTTGTACAGAATTGAATTTCCTATAAAAAGTCGCGAGATTCGAATTTTCTGATAAAAGGGCTATTTATTATGAATTATTGAAGTTCCGAAGTTCCGAAATAATTGATTTTTGAAAGTTTTAATTATTTTAAATAACAAAAACGTTTTTGGAATGTGTGGAGGCATCATTAACATGTGCTAGGGGCTGAATTCAGATTCTTGAATGCGTAGGAAGATGTGGAAAAATAAATAATATTAATTTATTAAATTTTCTGCTTTGGTGTTCTAAGCATTTTCCTATAAATAGGGTGCTTAGGTTAGAATTGAAAATCACACTAGAAACTACAGATTTCTCTCTCTATAATATCGAGCGTATTTTGTGAGTATTTTAGTACTTTGAGTATTGCTACACGGTGTAAGTTCTTTCAGCACTATATCCAGTATTCCAGTTAGAAGTACTATTCTTTCTGAGGTAAGGGATGTTATTTTATTCAAAAATGATATTATTTCTTCAATATCATTATGCCGAAATATTGGTGGAAACTTTTTATCAAATTTGGAATTTTTTATGTCGGAGTTACTATTCATGAGTTACTATTCACGAGTTACTATTCACGAGTACTATTCACGAAGCATGATGATGTTTTTTGTGAAATTTCTATCTTTTGGTGTCGGAGTTACTATTAACTTATACGGCACTATTCACGTATACGACACTATTCACGAATACGATACTATTCACAGAAAAATTAAATTTTCTTTTCTATGTCCAAGATTGTCTGTTATAGTTCCTATCTTTGATTGGATCTATGTTTTGGTCTTCATTCTTAAATTTTACTCCACTCTGGTTATTTATGAAGTATTTTCGAACTTGGGTTATTTAAAGTATGAATCCTTAATACTTGTTCTTTTGTTTCACTGGATTCGTTTTCCTTAAAATATTTTTCATCATCCTCAGTCCTAAATGATGATATTACTTAATATCTTTGGTCTGTAGTGCAAAGATGAATGATTTCGATGAATATCTTTGGCTTTGTAGTGCAAAGATGAGCAGTGTTTAGATGAACATGATTAAGTGATGAATATCTTTGGCTGTAGTGCAAAGATAAATATTTAATTCGAGATATATATTGATTGATGTTACTGAGGATAAAATATCGACGATGAACTTTTAAATTCATATATAAAAGATAGTAGTTTGCATTCTCTACTTAACTCTTCTAATGAATTATTATTTCATTGCGAAGATTGATTTAAAGCGGTTGTCTATTGTATTCTATTAGATTTTTCCTGTTGAAGACTAATGATAATTTGTTCGTATTATCTTAGTCATAATGTTCTTCTTGGGCTAGTTGAGCTCACCCTTTTCCTTTTGTTCCATTTTTCTTCTCGTGGAGGCGAGAATGTAGCGAGTACTAGTCGGGGTATGGAATGATGGTTCTAGAAGTTATTTTAGTAGTCCTCACCATTTTGTAAAATAATGTATCAATAATTGAAATGAGGACTTATTTGAGTGTGGATATTGTCTAGATGACAATATTTGTATTTAAACTCACGCTTTTTATGTTGTATTAATAAGTTGTAGTTGTTTACGTACCGTGATTTTGACAACTCGAATGGGTGTTGTATACTGTTTTGGGGCGTCACGGTTGGTATCGAGCTTAGGATATGGTCTCTGGCGGAGATCGGGGAATAGTACTTAGAAGGGAGAGGCGAGTAATCCTTCATTAAGTATGTCATACCTAAGCTTATTTGTTGGTCGATTGAAGTATATGGTTAATATGTGATATGTTAATTTGTTTAATTAACCCTTGTTTTACGATGATATTTAAGAATGGCAAATTTGAGAATATTTGGTGGAGTTAATGAGACCGTGGATGTAAGACCCAACTTATTATTAATGAAATTTAATTTTTCTATTTTGAAATAGTAAGGGTTGATTTGATTAATGTGGATAGTTATGGGTAAAATATGCAAATATTTCAAAATAAGCAAGTGGTTATAAAATATTCATTGTTGTCGGGGAATATTCGTTTGGTCGTGGAATATTAAATCATTTGTCGAGAATATTCGATTTGCCAGTAGCTTGACCATGTGTGGGCCCCATGTGAAGCGATTGGATGAAGAAAAGCGACAAATATAAGTTGTTTAAAAATAATGGCGTAGTTATTCACAATTATCTTTGTTAAAATACTCGGTGGTCAAAACACAAGAAGATAGCAGACGGTATTGCACCAATTATTGATTCTTACGTAAGAAGGCACTACTCAATAATGGTTACGATAATTCTTGCTCAAGTATTTTATTGATTTAATAATTCTTTGCGTTGATATTTTATATTCTTTGTTGTTTCAATAATTGTCATTACACAAGTATTTTTCATTATCGAAGCAATAATTCATATTATCTGAATAATATTATTAGATAACATTATTGGCAATGTCTAGAAAGTTACATCTAAGGAGAGGTTTGGTCACCTAATTGCGCCCGATGAGGAGAAAATCTTATTGGAAAGCCCCTCTTTCACGGAAGCGCTTTGGTTGTCAATATTGTGATTACGTAATATTATTTGTGAATAATTAATTATTGATTCATATGATGAGGAAAATATTGATTTTATGTGGATATAGATGGAGAAAATTTTTAATGTGACAATTGTTGAAAATTAAAATTTTATCTTTTACGATAAAATAATTATTTAAATATATTATTATATTTTAATAATATAATAATGGTGATATTTTACAACGAATGTGGGATATATGAGTATACTGAGGAGGAGGAGTATTTTTGTTGCAATAAATGTTTAAAACATGTTAAACATGTCGGTGGACCCCATTTATTGATTGAAATTTGATTATAGCACGTAAAATCGCTTGGTTTGTGGATTTTGGTCAATTTTGTTTGGAATTCAAAAAACTTTCTTACGCAAAGTTGTAGAGAATTGAATTTCCTATAAAAAGCCGCGAGATTCAATTTTCCGATAAAGGGCTATTTATTATGAATTCTTGATGTTCAAATTCTGAATAATTGATTTTTGGAGGTTTTAATTATTTTAAATAATAAAAACGTTTTTGATTTGTTTGGTAGACTTATTTGTTGTCAAGCATGCATTGAATTCAGATCATAGATTGTGTGCGTAGGAATTTATATATAATATATTAATATTATATTAAATTTTCGCTTTAGTGTTCTAAGCAATTTCTATAAATAGGGTGCTTAGGTTAGAATTGAAAATTACACGTAAGCTGAAGTTTTCTCTCTATATTATCGAAGCGTATTCTTGTGAGTATTTTGAGTATACTTTGAGTATTGCTATCTGATTGCAAGTTCAAGTATCAGGTGTTTCAACTAAATCTTGTCTTTCGAGGTAAGGGATATTATTTTTTCGTAATGATATTATTTCTTCAATATCATTATGCTAAAATATTGATCTGAAGTTTTTATCAAATTTGGAACTTTTGGTGTTGGAGTTACTTATTCACGATACGGCACTATTCACGATATCGACACTATTCTGAATCTGGCACTATTCATCGAAAAATAAAAAATTTTCTTTTCATTCAAAATATCTATTACGGATACTAGTTTTGATTGTATCCATGTTTTGATCATTCTTGAATTTTACACCACTTTGATTATTATTTTGAGGTATTTTTGGACGTGGATAAAACAAAGTACGAATCCTTAATCCTTAATCCTTGTCATTTTGTTTCCTTTGGATCGGATTCGCTTTTAAAAATATTTTCATCATCTTGGTCTTAAATGATGATATTATGGAATATCTTTGGCTTTTGTAGTGCAAAAGATGAATGATTTCGAAGAATATCTTTGGCTGTAGTGCAAAGATGAACATGTGTTTAGATGAACATGACCAGTGATGAATATCTTTGGCACTGTAGTGCAAAGATGAATATTTGATTCTAGATATATATTGATTGATGTTACAGGGATAAAAGATAGACGATGAACTTTTAAATTCTATTTCCGCTGCGAATATTGATTTAAAATTTATTGTGTATTGTATTCTATTAGATTTTTCCCTGTTGAAGACTAACGATAATTTGTTGTATATTATCTTAGTCATAATATTCTTTACTGGGCTAGTTGAGCTCACCCTTTTCCTTTTTGTTCCATTTTTCTTCTCAGGAGGCGAGAATATAGCGAGTACGAGTCGGGGTATGGAATGAAAGTTTTAGAGAGAGTTGTTTAGTAGTCCTCACCATTTTTGTAAAATAATGTATCAATAAATGTGATGAGGATTTATTTGAGTTTAGATATTGTCTAGAAGATAATATTTGTATTCAAACTCACAGTTTTACTGTTGTAATAATAAAGTTGTAGTTGTTTCTGTACCATGTATTGACAACTCAGAATGGGTGATGTATACCTATTTTGGGGGCGTCACAGTGGAAACACCTTTAATCACCACCCAGGGGAACGTGCAACAGGAAGGCAATATTCGTCTTGTAAACAACACCGCTGAGCAGACGATGAATGACGGGATGTTTAGGAGCTTTTTGCAGTTCATGCAAAACCAGACGAGGGAGGCTCGTGTATAGAATACGGGTGGAAATGATAGCAATGCTCGGCTTGTCACGGCCAAGCAGTTCAAAGAGTTGGGACCACCAAAATTTAAGGGAAAGCCGGATCCGATCATGACGAAAACATGGGTCAAGCAAATTACCAAGATATTTGATGTCTCGGGATGCACGGAGGAACATATGGTTCCATTCGCCACCTTTATGTTAAAGTGGCGGCGATTCTTGGTGGGAGTCTCGTGAAGCGACCCGACTCTTTGACTCCGCATGTCTTGGGAAAGCGTTTTAATTTTTTCAACAAAAATACTTTCACGAAAGTATTCGCCATATGAAAGAGGTAGAGTTAATTAGACTAGAACAAAATAACATGGCGGTGTCCCAATACTGGTGAAGTTCGCAGAGTTATCGAGTTTGCACACCTCATTTGGTAGAGAATGAGGAGCGAATGACGAGGATGTTTCGAGAGGTTTAAAACCCGAGATTCGGTAATATCTTATCTCTCATAAATTTTCTTTATATTCGGATGTTGTCAACATGGCTCAATTATTAGAGCGAGATAGCGAGTACGTTCAACCAAGGACCGCATGACGAGGTCATCACTATGGTGGCGGTGATCGTGAGCAATGAAAACCAATGAGGAGGAAAACATTGAGATAAAAGCAAGTAACCACTCTGGTGGTAATCGTGGCCATGAAAATAGAAGAAGCGACTCGGGGGGAGATTTTAAAAAGAGGAGATTCAACAATGACAATGTGAAGACGTCAGCACCAGCAGCAACTGGTTCCAAGGGAGGAGAACAACCACCGATCATATGCTATAAGTGCGAAAAAGAAAGACATATCAGCCCAAACTGCCCACAACAGTTTAAGGTATGTTATAACTGTAGAAAGGAATTACATATCGCTCGAGATTCAGACCGTAAGCGAAACCAAGTCCAGTGGGGATGGTGACTCAAAAGGTCATTCGAGAAAAAGTCAAAGTCAAGCGGTTCTCGGAAGAAAGCGTTTGTCGTGGTATCGGTCAACATCGCGAGGAACCTAAACGAGGTGATCACGGGTATGCTAATCATAAATTCATGCGAAGTTTATACATTACTTGATCTTAGGTGCTACCCATTCATTTATCTCTCCCGCTTGTGCTCAACGTTTAAACTTGACTCAGGAGAAATTAGACTTTGACCTATCTCGTGGAAACTCCGTTAGGGAGAAACTTTCATCACATCCACATTTATAAATCTTGTTTGATCCAAGTTGGCACCATCACATTACCTGTTGACCTTATCTCTTTAAAGATACTTGCTTTTGATGTGATTTTAGGGATTGATTGGTTAACTACTCATCATGCCAAAATTGATTATTTTCGTAAGGTTGTTAGTTTTCATATTCCTAATCAACCTGTTGTGCGAATTCAAGTAACTAAACCATTAAAATCAATCACTGTCATATCAAGTCATAAAGCTATTTATTTATTGAAAAACGGATGTCAAGCAATCTTAGCCCATGTTATGGATTTGAATAAAGACACGTCAGATTTGAATAATATTCCTGTTGTTATTGACTTTCCTGACGTATTTCCTGAAGAACTTCCCGGTCTACCCCCAGAACGTGAAGTTGAATTCTTTATTTACATTGAACCTGGTACAAAGCCCATTTCTAAAACCCCATATCGAATGGCTCCTATTGAACTTTAGGAGTTAAAGGTCCAACTACAGGAGTTATTGGACATCGGTTTCATTCGTCCTAGTACATCTTCTTGGGGTGCTCCTGTTTTATTTGTAAAGAAGAAAGACGGGAGTATGCGATTTTGTATTGATTATCGGGAATTAAACCATGTCACTATCAAGAATAGGTATCCGCTACCTCGTATTGATGACCTGTTTGACCAGTTGCAAGGAGCATAATTCTTTTCAAAGATCGATCTTCGATTCGGATATCATCAATTTGAAGGTTAGAGGCTCGGGATATTCCAAAGGCGCTTTCAAAACTCTAAGATGCGGGCATTATGAATTCTTAGTCATGTCTTTTGGATTGACTAATGCTCCTGCTGCTTTCATGGATATGATGAACCGAGTATTCAAGGAATATTTGGATCAGTTCGTTGTTGTCTTTATTGATGACATCCTCATCTATTCCAAAAGCCGGAAAGATCACGAGCTCCATTTGAAGCTGGTACTGCAAAGGCTTCGTGATAACAAGCTATATGCCAAGCTGAAGAAATGCGAGTTCTGGCTTGAGGAAGTAGCATTCCTTGGGCACATGGTGTCAAAACATGGAGTGTCTGTTGACCCGGCGAAGATTGAAGCAATACAAAGTTGGGAGCAACCAAAGACGGTGACCGAAATACATAGCTTTTTGGGCTTAGCTGGTTATTATCGGAGATTTGTGGAAGGATTTTCTAGAATTGCTATTCCATTAACTCAGCTGATTCGTAAAGATACAAAATTCGTATGGAGCGAGGAATGCGAGAAGAGTTTCCAAGATCTCAAGAGGAGACTCGATTAAGACTGTTTTGACAATACCATCGGTTCGGATGGATTTGTTATCTCTGATGATACTTGAGCAAAGGGTTAGGATGTGTTCTCATGCAGCGTGGGAAAGTCATAGTTTATGCCTCGCGACAACTCAAAGAATATGAGAGGAATTATCCTACTCATGATCTAGAGTTAGCGGCGATCGTTCAGCGCTTAAAGATGGAGGCACTATCTATATGGGGAGAAAGTGGAGATATATTCGGACCATAAAAGCCTCAAATATTTCTTCACTCAAAAAGAACTCAACATGCGACAACGACGTTGGCTTGAGCTGTTGAAAGATTACGACCACACTATTCAATACCATCCTGGAAAAGCAAACGTGGTAGCTGACGCGTTGAGTAGAAGATCGTATGCAGGAACGAGTGCGATGATGTCAAATATACGCATAAAACTGACTTTAATCGAAAAAGTTAAAGTTGTTCAAGCCACAGACCCGGAGCTGATGCGTAAGAAGAAGAAAGTACAAGAAGGTGCTATTCCAGAAGCAAGAATCGATGAAGAATGAATACTTCGAGTCCATTCCAGACTTTATGTTCCTAATGATTCTTATTTGAAGTACAAGATTATGATGGAGGCACACAATACACCATTTGTAATCCATCTTGGAAGTACCAAAATATATCGTGATCTTCGACATACATTTTGGTGGAACAATATGAAGAGAGAGATTGCAAAGTTTATCTCGATGTGTTTAACTTGTCAACGTGTAAAGGCGGAGCATCAAGTACCAAAGGGTCCATTGCAACCACTTGAGATTCCAAAATGGAAGTGGGAACACATTATCATGGATTTCGTTACGGGTCTTCCCAAGGTTTCTCAAGGCATAGATGCGATTTGAGTTATTGTTGATAGATTAACCAAGTCAGCCCATTTCTTGCCTATACGTGAGACTTATTCCCTTGAACGTCTTGCTAGTATGTACGTAAATGAGATTGTAAGATTGCATGGCATGCCAGTATCTATAGTTTCGGATCGTGACCCAAGATTCACTTCAAGATTTTGGGTTAGCTTACAAAAAGCTACGGGCGCGGATTTATGATTTAGTTAAACATACCATCCTCAAAGCAGACGGACAATCGAGAGGACTATTCAAACTCTTGAAGATCTATTAAGACTACGTGTCCTAGACTTCAAAGGCGGTTGGGATAAGTATTTACCATTGGTGAAATTCTCCTACAACAACAAGTTATCGTGCAAGTATAGGTGTGGCTCCATTTGAAGCATTGTATGGGACGAAAGTGTCGCTCTCCAATATGTTAGGATGAGGTGGGTGAAGCAACATTGTTGGGACCCGAGTTGGTACGTATGACTACAGAAAAGATCCAAATGATTCGACAACGTATACAAATGGCACAGGATCGACAAAAGAGTTATGCGGATCTTCATCGAAAGGACGTGGAATTTAGTATTGGGGATCATGTATTGTTGCGTGTGGCTCCATGGAAGGGAGTTACAAGATTCGGAAAGAGTGGAAAGCTCAATCCATGATTTATTGGTCCATTTCAGATTCTTGAACGAGTAGGAAATGTGGCCTATAGACTCGCGTTACCTCCAAGTATGTCTCGTGTTCATAATGTTTTTCATATATCTGTGCTACGTAAATATGTGAAAGACCCAAACCACGTTATTGAGTTAGAACCGGACGAGATAGCCGAAGACTTAATGTACGAAGAGGTACATGTCAAGATCTTGGATAGGAAGGAGCATATCCTACGCACGAAGGTCATACCACAAGTTAAAGTTTTGTGGAGAAACCATGCTATTGAGGAAATGACCTGGGTGTTGAAAACGGAAATGAAAGCGAGGTATCCTCATCTTTTCGTAAGGAGGGGAGGTTGTAAGGAGGGGAGGTATCCTCATCTTTTCATAAGGAGGGGAGGTTGTAAGACCCCAAATTATTAATAAATGAAATTTAATTTCCTCTATTTATTATTTTGAAATAGTAAGGGTTGAATTGATTAATGTGGTTAGTTATGGGTAAAATGCGTAAATATTTCAAATAAGCAGGTGGTTATAAAATATTCATTATTGTCGGGGAATATTTGTTTGGTCGTGGAATATTCTTGCTGTCGGAGAATATTAAATGCAACCTGCAAGTATGATTTTGTGGCCCCATAACTGGAAAAGCGATTGGATGAAGAAAGCGACAAGTATAAGTTGTTTATAAATAACGACGTAGTTATTACAGATTATCTTGTTGGAATACACGGTGGTTAAAACACGATGAATACGCGTTGTTGCATAGTAGCGCACGGTATTGCACCAATTATTGATTCTTACGTAAGAAGGCACTACTCAATAATTATTACGATGAATTCTTTATTCGATATTTTATTTTATTGATTCAATAATTCTTTGCGTTGATATTTTATATTACTTGTTGTTTCAATAATTGTCACTACACAAGTATTTTCCATTATCGAAGCTAATAATTCATATTATCTGAATAATATTATTAGAAAACATTTTTGGCAATGTCTAGAAAGTTACATCTAAGGAGAGGTTTGGTCACTAATCATGCGCCAATAAGGAGAAATCCTTATTGGAAAGCCCCATCTTTCTTCGGGAACGACACAGGTTGCCAAGATCTTGTGATTCTGTAATATTATTTGTGAATAATTAATTATTGATTTATATGATGAGAAAATATTGATTTTATGTGGTTATAGATGGAGAAAATTTTTAAAGTGACAATTGTTTAAAATTGATATTTTATCTTTTTCGATAAATAATATTTTATTATATTATATAATAATGATGATATTTTTACAATGAATGTGGGATATATGAGTATATGAGGAGGAAGAGTATTTTTTGTTGCAAAAGTTGTTTAAAACATGTTAAACATGTACGTGGGCCCATTTCTTGATTGAAATTTGATTATAGCACGTAAAATAAATACGTTTATGGATTTGATCAATCTACATTCGAATTTGGAAAACCTTTCTTTACGCAAAGTTGTAGAAAATTGAATTTCCTATAAAAATCGCGAGATTCAATTTTTACGATAAAAGGGCTATTTATTATGAATTATTGAAGTTAGAAGTTAAAATAATTGATTTTTGAAAGTTTTAATTATTTTAAATAACAAAACGTTTTTGGAATGTGTGGAGGCATCATTAACATGTGCTAGGGGCTGAATTGATTCTTGAATGCGTAGGAAGATGTGGAAAAATAAATAATATTAATTTATTAAATTTTACGCTTTGGTGTTCTAAGCATTTTCCTATAAATAGGTGCTTAGGTTAGAATTGAAAATCACATTTAAACTACTGATTTCTCTCTCTCTCTCTCTATAATATCGAGCGTATTTTGTGAGTATTTTAGTACTTTGAGTATTGCTACACGGTGTAAGTTCTTTCAGCACTATATCCAGTATTCTAGTCAGAAGTACTATTCTTTCTGAGGTAAGGGATGTTATTTTATTCAAAAATGATATTATTTCTTCAATATCATTATGCCGAAATATTGGTGGAAACTTTTTATCAAATTTGGAATTTTTCATGTCGGGGTTACTATTCACGAGTTACTATTCACGAGTACTATTCACGAAGCATGATGATGTTTTTTGTGAAATTTTTATCTTTTGGTGTTGAGTTACTTATTCACGATACTAAGACTATTCACGATACTCTGATTATTCACGAATCACGACATTATTCACGTAAAAATTAAATTTTCTTTTCTATGTCCAAGATTATGCATTATAGTTCCTATCTTTGATTGGATCTATGTTTTGGTCTTCATTCTTGAATTTTACTCCACTCTGGTTATTTATGAAATATTTTCGAACTTGGGTTATTTAAAGTATGAATGCTTAATACTTGTTCTTTTGTTTCACTGGATTCATTTTCTTTAAAATATTTTTCATCATCCTCAGTCCTAAATGATGATATTACTGAATATCTTTGGCCTGTAGTGCAAAGATGAATAGGTGTTTAGATGAACATGACCAACTGATGAATATCTTTGGCATGTAGTGCAAATATAAATATTTAATTCCAGATATATATTAATTGATGTTATAGGGATAAAATATCGACGATGAACTTTTAAATTAATATATAGAAGATAGTAGTTTGCATTCTCTACTTAACTCTTCTAATGAATTATTATTTCCGCTGCGAAGATTGATTTAAAACTGGTTGTCTATTGTATTCTATTAGATTTTTCCCTGTTGAAGACTAACGATAATTTTTTCTGTATTATCTTAGTCATAATGTTCTTTACTGGGCTAGTTGAGCTCACCCTTTTCCTTTTTGTTCCATTTTTCTTCTCAAGAGGCGAGAATGTAGCGAGTACTAGTCGGGGTATGGAATGATGGTTCTAGAAGTTATTTTAGTAGTCCTCACCATTTTTGTAAAATAATGTATCAATAATTGAAATGAGGACTTATTTGAGTGTGGATATTGTCTAGATGACAATATTTGTATTTAAACTCACAGTTTTTATGTTGTATTAATAAAGTTGTAGTTGTTTCTGTACCATGTATTTTGACAACTCAGAATGGGTGTTGTATACCTGTTTTGGGGCGTCACATTTAAGATATTTATTTAATATTTTATCCTTTATTATGGGTAGTTAGATGTAATTATTTTGATAGTGAGCACCAAATTCGGTGGAAATGAAGTACCCAGATTTGGGGGTGTCACAGGTTGGTATCAAAGCCTTAGGTTATGAACCTTAGGTGGGGAAAACCTTAGGAAGTAGCCTTTAAGAAGTCAGAAAACATAGAGGTGATTAACTCTTATCGGGTTTTAAGAAATGGATTAAGGCATCCATTGAAACTAAACAATAAAAGACATTATGTGCTATGTGTTAATAACTTATGTGCTCGCGAGTATCGATAATGTTAAGTAAAACTTAAAATATTTTGTTGACAAGATGTCTAACGAAGGAGGGTCCAGTCCAGCTAGGGAGGTGATACCTCAGGTACCTAGAGATGATGAACCCTGGGATATTCACGTAGTACAGGAACAGTTGATCCAGGAGGATGAGCCCTTGACCGATCCCGAGGAGGATAGTCCTGAGGAGATAGAGGAGGATGATGATGAGGAGGATCCTGAGGAGTTTCTACCAAACTCCGTATCGGCTGAGATGTATGACACTCTGTATGACCGTAACATAGAGTTACAGGATAATGTTGAGGAGTTGAAGGAGATGGTTGAGATGCATCACGTTGCGTTGGAACAGAAGGAAGTAGAGATTTAGGAACTTGACTCAAAACTTGGAAACACGGAATGGGATCTAGTTCATACCAAGGGTCAGCATGAAGACTTGTTAGCAATGAATGAGAAGATGAAGACTGACATGGAGAAGTTGAAAGATGACTTCAAAGAGGAAACAACTAAGAGTACAAGAGCAGAGGATGCTTGTATGAAAGCGACTCAACGTGCAGACCGTGCTGAGGCTAAGGTCCAAGTGAAGAAAGCCAAGATGAAGGAGATGTATTATGCTTTTAATTCGACGATTGATAGGGCCCAGGATCGAGTCCATTATTACCCACCTCAGTTTGAAGACTCGCCGTGGTTTGTGATGGATCGTAGGACTGCGTATCGTATCATGGAAGAAGAGCGTCGAGAGGCCATACGACGTCTTAATATGCCTAGATAGAATAAGAGTGATAATAATATGTGGTTAATTATGTGACTGAATAAAGTTTTAAATCCCTTATTTTGAGATAAATAAAGGGATAGTATGAGTATGTAATCCTGAAACTGGTTTAGTCTAGGAAAGTGAATGTTTATAGCAGATATGCTATCTTTAGTATGTATAAAACTTTATGAATGAATAAAATATTAGAGTTTGAAATGTTATGTGTTAAAGCTTCAATCTTAAAATGTTTAAGTTAAACTTTAAATACCCAAGAAGTTGAGTAATGAGCTAATAAGCGTATATCTTAACAGAAAATGCCTCCTAGAAGAAGACAACCACGTCAACAAGTACCTCCTGAGGGGTCTACTAACAATAATAATGAGAGCAATGCTAATCCAGTTCAGCAGTTGGTAGCTTTGTTGACGGAAGCACTTACGAATCAACCGCAAGCTCAAGTTTCGACTTTCAAGGAGTTCAAAGCGGTCGGACCACCAGAATTTCAAGGGTCTATGAATCCAGTGGAAGCCCAAACCTGGATCATAGAAATGGAGAAGGTGTTTGACGTTACTAGAGTTAACGAAGATCAGAAGACTGAGTTCGCGACGTTTATGCTTAAGTCCAAAGCTAGCTACTGGTGGCAAGCAAATAAAGTTTGTGGAGGACAAGGAGTGGTAGCGTGGGATAGATTTAAGGAGATGTTCTTTGAAATGTACTTTCCAGCGAGTTCTCAGAACCAGTTAGAGGTACAATTTCTTGAGCTTAAGCAAGGAACTATGACGGTGCCAGAATATGCTGCGAAGTTTAATGAGTTGGCAAGGTTTGCCACTTATCAAGTCAATACAGATGAGCGTAAGGCGAGAAGGTTCGAACAAGGATTGAAACCCTGGCTTTACAGCAAAGTTTCAATGTTCCAGTTAAATACATTTACGGCTGTACTGGAAAAGATAATCATCGCAGAAGGTGGAAGCGATGCCTTGACCAAGTATAACCAAGATCATAAGAAGAGGAAGAATGATAACGAGAATAAGGCTAGTGGAAGTGATGTTGGAAGTAACAATCAAAAGAGGAAATGGAACGATAATTCGACTACGGGAGGACAACAGGGAAGTTAACAGAAGAAAAAGTTTGAAGCTTGTGCTACTTGTGGAAAGAACCATACTGGGATATGTTTGAATGGAAAGTGGGTGTGTTTCAACTGTGGTCAGGAGGGACACATTGCACCGAACTATTTTAGTCTGAAGAAAGGAACATGTTTTACCTGCGATTCGAAGGATCACATGGCTCGTGATTGTCCTAAAAAGCCAGCGTGGAGTGCAAGTGGAGGAAAAGGAAACAACAATGGTGGTGGTGCATTAACTATTACTGGACCAGCTCAGTCAAGCCGACCTACTGCAAGAACTTTCAATATGACTATGCAAGATGCTGTTCAGTCTAAGGATGTGGTGTCAGGTATCATTCCGATTAATGGTATTAATTCTTATGTACTGTTTGATTCGGGTGCTACTTGTTCATTTATATCGATGAATTTGCTCAAAACTTAGGATTGCTTCTCAGAAGAATTAGATTATCCTTGAGCATAGAGATTGCGAATAGGGAAGTGATTCTGTTAGGTTCATATATAAGAATTGTAAAGTGGTTATAAAGGGTCAAGAGATGAGGATAGACTTGATACCAATTAGATCGGGGAGTTTGATGTTATCATCGAATGGATTGGTTATTCAATCACGGAAGCGTTGATCGAACGCTAAAGAAAATGTGTTAACCTTATGACTCCGTCAAAGGTTGTGTACTATGGCAGCAAATCACCTCGACAAACAAGTTGTCTAATGGTGATGCAAGCCAAGAAGTTGTTAAGACAAGGATGTGTAGGATACTTAGCCTACATAGTTGATACACAGAAGAAAAGTGCGAAGTTAGAAGAGATACCGATCATAAGAGATTTTGCAGACGTATTTTCAGACGATTTGCCGGGTCTTCCGCCAGATCGACAAATTGAGTTTGTGATTGATTTAGTACCAGGAACGGGTCCGATATCTAAGGCACCATACAGAATGGCCCCGGTAGTGATGAAAGAGTTGATGGTGCAACTGCAAGAATTGCTCGACAAGAAGTATATCCAGCCGAGTGTATCGCCATGGGGAGCGCCAATGTTATTTGTTAAGAAGAAAGATGGATCGATGCGGCTCTGCATTGATTACAGAGAATTAAATAAGGTCACGATTAAAAATATGTATCCGTTACCAAGAATCGACGACCTGTTTGATCAACTAAAGAGTGCGAGGTATTTTTCGAAGATAGACTTGAGGAGTGGTTATCATCAATTGAAGGTGAGGCCAGAAGACGTACCGAAGACGGCATTCAGAACTCGGTATGGTGATTATAAGTTTCTGGTTATGTCATTTGGTTTAACCAATGCACCTGCATCGTTCATGGATTTGATGAACAGGGTGTTTAAACCATTCCTAGACAAATTTGTTGTGGTGTTTATTGATGATATCCTGGTGTATTTTAAAACCAAGGAAGAAAATGTTGAACACTTAAGAGTGACGTTGGAGACATATAGAAAGGAGAAGTTGTACGCAAAATTTTCAAAATGTGAGTTTTGGTGGAACGTGTACAGTTTCTCGGGCATGTTATTGATAAAGACGAAATTTCGGTAGATCCATCAAAAGTTGAAGCTGTAGTAAACTGGGATCAGCCGAAGACACCGTCAGAGATAAGGATTTTCTTAGGATTGGCAGGTTATTATAGGCGTTTTATTCAGGACTTTTCCAAGATCGCGACCCCATTGACGAATTTAACCAGGAAGGCAGTTAAGTTTATTTGGAAGGAGAGGTGTGAGGAAAGTTTTCACGAATTGAAGAAAAGGTTAAGTACAGCACTTGTGTTGTCATTGCCTGATGATACAGGGAATTTTGTAGTGTATAGTGACGCATCACATAAAGGACTAGGCTGTGTGCTTATGCAGAACGATAGAGTTATTGAGTATGCATCACATCAATTAAAAGATTATGAAAAGGGGTATCCGATTCATGACTTAGAGTTGGCTACGGTAGTGTTTGCCCTGAAGATTTGGAGACATTATCTTTACGGAGAGAGGTGTGAGATATATACTGACCATAAAAGTCTGAAGTATATCTTTACACAAAAAGACTTAAACATGCGACAAAGAAGATGGTTAGAACTAATCAAAGATTATGATTGTGATATTTTCTATCATCCCGGAAAGGCGAATGTTGTTGCTGATGCTTTAAGCAGAGGGACGAGAGAAGTTAATGTTGTTGACTACTCAAGAGAAGCTAGTGTCGGAAATGGCTAAGATGGAGTTGGAAATTAAATATCCGACAGAATCCGATGAAAAGTTGTTCCAGATAGGAAATAATTCAACATTGGTAGATAAAGTGAAGAATGCACAACTTCAGGATGAGGAATGCGAAAAAATAAAACAGAAGATATCTGAAGGTGAGGAAAATAAATTCAAAATTGATTCGGAAGGGTTACTTCGATTCGAAGGGAGAATTTGGGTTTCGCCAGTACCAGAAATTAAAGAGGAAATTTTGAGTGAAGCTCACAACTCACGATATTCGATTCACCTTGGAAGTACAAAAATGTACCAGGATCTTAGACATCATTTTTGGTGGCCGAATATGAAGAAGGATGTGGTTGAGTGTGTGGCAAAATGCTTAACGTGACAGAAGGTTAAAGCTGAACATCAAAGGCCAAGCGGATTATTACAACCGTTGGAGATACCAGAGTGGAAATGGGAGCATATTACAATGGATTTCGTGGTAGGTCTTCCAACGACTCAACAAGGTTACGATGCTATTTGGGTGATTGTAGATCGATTGACGAAGTCGGCTTACTTTTTGCCAATCAAGATTCGATTTACCCTAGATCAGTTAGCAAAACTGTACGTGAAGGAAATCATTTCAAGACACGGTGTACCTGTATCCATTATATCAGGCAGAGATCCACGTTTCACATCAAATTTTTGGAAATGATTGCAAGAATGTTTGGAAACACGGTGAGAATGAGCACAACGTACCATCCTCAAACCGACGGAGAAAGTGAGAGAACTATCCAACCACTAGAAGATATGCTCGAAAGTAATGTATTATGGATTTCAAGGAAAATTGGGATGATCATTTACCGTTGGTTGAATTTTCATATAATAATAGTTATCACGCCGAGTATTGGCATGCGCTTATACGAAGCGTTATACGAGAGAAAATCTGAACTCCGTTGTCTTTGGGATGAGGTAGGAGAACATCGCCTATTGGGTCCAAAGTTGGTGCAACAAACCGTCAAAATCATCGTGGTGATTCAAGAAAGATTGATAGTACGCACAAGATGATGTAAGAAATATGCCGATCATCACCGACAAAATCGGGAATTCGATGTTGGTAGTTATATTTTCTTAAAAGTATCTCCCTGGAAGGGAAAAATTCAATTTGGCAAGAAAGGGAAATTGAGCCCTAGATTTATAGGACCTTTTGAAGTGCTTCGCTGAGTTGGTGAAGTAGCGTATGAGGTAGCTTTACCTCCAGAATTGGTGCATATCCATAATATTTTTCATATCTCGGTATTGAGACCGTATAAACCTGATTATAAACATGTTATAGAATATGAGCCATTGCAGTTTGAAAAAGACTTATGAAGAAGTCCCTGTTCAAATTGTTGTGATGTAAAAAGCAAATCTTCGAGGAATAAGGTGATACCTTCTGTTAAGGTAATCTGGAGGAACCACAATGCTGAGAAAGCTACGTGGGAAATTGAAGATGTTCTGATGAAGAATTATCCTCACTTGTTTCCTTGATTTTGTATAGCGATTCTGGGGACAGAATCTTGTTACGGAGGGAATAATGTAATGAATGAATTTTTCGAGTTGTGATTCTGGGGACATAATCCTTTTAAGGAGGGAAGGATGTAACGATCGAGAAATTTATAATTTTATTTAAATATTTATTGAATTAAATAAATATTTTAAATAATTTATTTATTAAGAAAAATAAATAATTGATAATTGTGGTGAATTAATTTAGTAATTAAATTGAATAATGATAATTTTATTGAAGGATTTAATTTAAGAAAATAATTAAATTAAATCAATTGTTTAATATTTAAGAGAATAATTAAAATAAATGAATTATTTAATTTAATCGAAATAAATAAATTAAATAAAGTGATGTTTCTAATTTATTAATTAAATTAGATATATAATTATTTATTAATTATAAGTATAATGATAATAAGATTTTTAAACTAAAGTTATCTAGGCTAACTAAATTAGGGTGTGACACAAAGTAACTATATAATATAATAATATTAAAATAATTTGGTTTGGGAATTATGTGGTTAGCCAAACATGGCCTTGTGGCCTTTGGTTTTTTTCCAACTGACGCCTTTTTATTTTTTAACCGATGAAGTGGGGAGTCTTCAGTTTATTTATTTTAAGCGTCTTTTATTTTAAGCCAAGTTCATAGAGGGTTTGGGAGAGAAGAAGAAATACAGAGAATTTGCAAGAGAGAAAAACAGTGATATTGAGGGTTGGAGAAGAAGGGCTTTGGGAAAGGATTTCTCATAATTTTGCTATCATACCATCAAAGATTAAGGTATAAACTAAAACTACTACTATTGTTTTGTTACTTGTAGTTTTGGTGGTGTATATATATATATATATATATATATATATTTTTGATATGATTTGGAAATCACGTGAATTATATGAGTATATGGTGTTGCAAAATCTGTTAATCATCATGAATACTGGATACTTGTTTGTCAAATTTGTGAGAAATGGTTTAAAGGAAGAAAAATAAATGACAGTGTATATTTTTCCATATGGCTTGTGAATAGTACCAATTCTAGTGGCCAATTCGTATGCTAAACTGTAAAGTGAGTCTTGTTTATGCTAGCTTATTAAGTAACGAGCATAACGTAATTTGAATTAAGTGTTTTGGCCAAGTTTTGAGATGTCAGTGATGATTTTTGTGTAAGAAGTTCAAAAATGGAGTTTTATATGAAAACATGGAATTTTGAGAAATTAAACTAGTTTAGTTGATGATAAATTGTGTAAATTGGTTGTAAATGTTAGCAAACATGTTTGTAATAGTCTGTACCAATTGTAGATGTTAATTTTACTGTTTGGTTGGGTGAAATTCGTGTTTGTTGGCCTAAAATAAAGCTCATTTCACGACCATTTACTCCTCTGTTCATGCGTGCAAAGACAACCGCATTTGAAGGTTAAGGCAAGAAAGCTGCAATTGCTGCATGCAGTTCAAGCTTAAGTATGGCGCCTTGCTACCTTACCCTACTGAATAATAATGATCTGATGCTTAATTGCAGATCATGTGTAACAGACTTGTATTGGTTTAGCATGCATGTTAATAATGTTAAGACACAATATAGACTACAATAATGGGTTGTCATGCGTTGTAATACAAAGTGTAAAAGATTTTTTAATAATTGTTAAATAAGTTATAAATTGAAACCAAAATGATGGTTGACATTTCAGATTTGTTAAGTGTGTTAACCTATATGGTTAGATGCTAAGTTAAGGTTAGGACCTAAACGATGGTTTAAATCCTTAAAGCTAATGTTCATACAACTAATTGTTGTTACGGTTTTAATGATGTATGTAGGATAATTGGACATTATTTTACACTTGTGTAGCTTACAAACAAGGCAAGTTCTTTAACCCTACTCTTATAATAATTGTGCAAGTTTCTAAACCTTATCTTTGTCATTGAGCAAGACTATTGATTCTATTCTGATGAATAATTGAATAAGCTCATGTAACCTAATTCGTTACATCGAATGAGTTTCATATTTTCATTTCTTGATATTAGTATTCAAAACATATATTGTTCTAACACATTGATTCAAGGGAGATTGTTTTAATTCCTTGAATATAATACTTTGCATATATATCATGCTTATTCAGTTATATATTGTTGATATCCGATCTTTGACTTTGATAGCCTTGTTTAGTTATACATTCTTGCATTAACCTTTATTGATGGAAATTGAATAAGTGTTCTAAAATTCTAGAAACACTGATAAGCTAGTTCCAAACTAAACTTTCTTTAGTGCGGAAAATCTAAATTCAAACTGAGACGAACAACCCTAACATAGGGGATTTTATACGTGTAACCTTTAGATGTTTGTGCACAATACATGGTACAAAGGGCTGATCCCCCTGAGTACGTTAAGAAGAGTCATGCGAGTCATCGATTTGTTGAGGTTAAGGTAATAATACCTAAACACCGTGGACATAGTTCGTGGTTATAAGACCCTCAGATAATTAAAGTTCGAACTTGTTTTCTATTTTGATTCGTAGAAAAAGTTCTTTATTATTCAGTATTCGTTGTTCACTCTCATGTTGTAATTATACTATCTTTATGTCAGTGAGCAATTGTTTGCTCACTCTTGCAATTAAACAATGCAGCTAAAGTTGAAAGAGGTGATGATCCATCTACTAGCAAGGGAAAGGGCAAGATGTCTAAGTGATGGAGAATTAGTTAAAGTTTATTTAAATGCTTGAAGTTTTATGACTTGTTTTATTTTATAATGTATTCCGCAAACTGATGTAATAATTTTAAGGTAGATTACCTGGGATTTATTTTGAGATTATGATGTAACCCTTTAATGGGAGAGATTATTGTTTAAGATATTTATTTAATGTTTTATCCTTTATTATGGGTAGTTAGATGTAATTATTTTGATAGTGAGCACCAAATTAGGTGGAAATGAAGTACCCAGATTTGGGGGTGTCACAACTTTAGAATAGTGTGATGTATTTTATACATCATTTAGTAGTTATATTTGGTGAATCAAATAGGGTGAGGCGAACCTAACGTTGGAAGGGTGTTTTGCCACTATCATACAAAATGTCTAATGACATGCGACTTTGTGTTATTATAAGACAAGGTTGTGCACATCCACTTGCTGAGTATATCTACGAGCGCTACCTATATAATCTTGGAGTTTGGATGAAATATAATTCTCAATTAGAGACAATGGAGATAATTATATGTCAAGAGAAGACTCACCATTGGAAAGAATATGATAGCAATCTTCTCGTTTTTCTTTGGGGTCTATTGGGTCAACCAAGGTTAATTCTCCAGTCTTATGATATCTATTATAACTTAAATACATGGCCTCCCATGTACGAAGGTTTCCTTGAACATTTTCTGAAGATTTTAATTTCTAAAAAAGTTATTGACTGTACCTTTATGTAAGGTGCTATTGTGACGTGCTATCAAATGTTGGGATGAGAGTCACAGTTGGTATATATTTGAATCAAAACTCACAACATATGTGTTGTTGCATTTTGCACGACAATTAAGTTGTAGTTATTTTCTGTACCATGTATTTGGCGACTCATAATGGGTTGGGTGATGTATACCTATTTTGGGGGCGTCACATGAATGATATTCCTATTTATATATGATTTGATTATTATATATATGAATGAATATGCAAGTATGCTTGCATTAAGAAAAGCTGTAAAGTCATTTGATAGATAATAGAAACATATGTACAAGGACTTAGAATGAATTGATCAAAAATGTTAGGTTGATCCTATATAAGCAAAACAGCTTTGTAAAGTCCTTTAAAAGAAATGATGTACAAGAATTATAAATATAGAAAGATCAAGTATGTTAGGTTGATCTAATGATGTAATAGATAGGCATGTCTGATCGTCGAGCACTGCACCAGAAATCGTAGTCTTCTAGGAGAGTCAAGGAAAACTCAAGAGCTATCGAGGCAGAATCGTAGTCTGCAAGATAGTAGATCTCGGAGTTCGAAAATTGTCAGGAGAGACGAGGAAGGATCGTAGTGTGTCGAGTAGAACTTCCTCGGAGCCGTAGTCTGCTGAGGAAGTCATGTTCAGAATCGTAGAGACAGCCTGCCTACGAGCCGACCGAGCATCTGTCGAAGCCAAGTCAAGAATCGTAGACTACACTCGGAGTCGTAGAGTCTACTAATCGTATCAAAGGCAAAGATCGTAGTCGAGCAAGATCAGATGAAGACAACAAGCACAACGACTGAAATCGTAGAGTGTCAAGATCTGATCTTGGAGTCGTAGTGTCTGTATAGCCGAAGCTGAATCGTAGAGTGTAGAACTAAGACCTCAACAGATGTACTCACAATGCCAAGGCAAGAATCGTAGAGTAAATACGATTTTCAACAAATGAGCACTCCCAGAATATCCAAAGGAACGAAGCCTTAGGTTGGTCCTACAAAGATACATCCCACCTAAAGAAAACCAGAGAGCACTCAACGAACGACATGTAAGCTAACAGAAGATCTAAGCACCAACTCAATCAACATCCAGATTGAGTTGTGAAGCAGTTCAAGATGAAGTCTTCCACAAGTTGATCAGAAGAAGACTTCAGTAACTGACTAAGGAAAGTTAGTAAGTGCAGTGGCTATCAAGTAAATAGAAGACGACGATCTTGAAAGCAACCAGAATCGTAGTGTTTGCCAAATAAAGAAAAAACTGATTGAGTGTACACAGAGATACTGGTTACCTTCTGAAGAACAAGGCTAAAGTGATTAAGCATTGGGTCAGTCCATTGAAGATAAGTGAACGGGAGATCACAAGGAGAAAGCGAGCTGGACACGCCACAAATCTGAAGTGTCTTGCTATTTAGAAGGGGCCATAACAAGGAGTCAAGCCATCAGTATCTAAGAGCAGTCGAAGCAAACAAAAGTGTTGAAGCACTGCACAATAGAAGGAAGAGGTGTTCTACACTGAAGATCAAAGGAACACTCTTCAAAGATCGTAGTGTTGTCTTTACATGTTAAATGGGCAACAGTCAACAAGACACTACGATCAGGTCCAAGAAAGCATGCATCAGAATAGTAGAGTTCGATCATCCGAAGATTGAAGCATTGGAAACGGTTCAATCTAAAGGTTGGGATTCGGACGAGAGCTTATTGAGAGCATCGATGCAAAAGGACAACCTCTGATCAAGAAATTAGAAGGAGGAAATAAAGTCGTCGACCTGCCCAAGACATCAGAGTGAAATCTCTGACGGGGTAGGTGAAACAGTAGATTGCAATGTTAGAAAGTCAGAAAAGGGGATGTTATGTCACATCTGCAGTCTACACTAAATAATTCAAGATCTGCGAAGCAAATCAAAGAGCTTTCAATGGCTACTTTCCAACGGGAGATTGGGAAGGAGTATAAATCAACAGAGCTTCAAAGATCAAGAGTTGCTGATTATTGCTATATTGCAGAATTGTTGATTTGGTAGAATACTAACGTTGACTCTACGAGTTCCACCTGAGCTTAACAGAACAAGTCTCAGTGACATTGAGACTACGAAGGTGGAAGTGAAGCAACTTTTAAGAAGGACTGGAACATACCAAAGCTTCACTCAACAAAGATGAGAATGCCACTTGAATTGACATCTAAGCTGAGAGCCGAGAAGGACAAGAAGATAACATTCAGAAGAGTGGCAAAGCACAAGGCAGATCCTGGGATCCACTCTACGATTCACCATGAACCTAAAGCTAAACCAGAGCAAGTGCAGAACCATGTCTGCCAACATGTTAAGAAGGGTTCACGAAATGGTGATGGTGCATAGTTGATACTATATGAAGATGAGCAGAACAGAAGAAGATCAGCTGCACCAAAGAAGATGTGGTCCAGACTCGAAGCAGAATGCAAAGAGGACCACACCAAGCTACTAAGTACAAAAGATGATCAAACTTAAAGACATCTTAGCAGCTCAGCACCACCAACAACAACAAACAACAACAACAAGAAGCCAGGGCCTGAGGGGTCCTTATTCGGAGGGACTAAATGAATTTCCAAGTCTGCTGGGCTTGAAGAGTTCCTAGGGAACTAGAGAAGTTCCAAGGCTGCTGGCCTTGAAGAGTTCTTAGTGAACTGAAGTCCCAAGGCTGCTGGCCTTGAAGGAATCTTAGTGATTCAGGGTGCTGCCCTTCCTTAGTGGAAATCTTGCTAGTTGAAAGCAGAAGAGTGGATTAGGAGCTTGAGTCTCTGAACCACTTAAAATCCCCTGTGTCTTTTACTTTATGTCATTTACATTGTGTACATTAACTGCTATAACTACTATGTATGTTTTAACTGCTTACAACCGAACTAACTCTAAGAACAATGTATGTATGATTATGAATATATCAATGAAGGGGATCTTTTACTTATTCCGCTGTGCTTGAAAAGATTTTTATGTTTGTCATATGCTAAATCATTAGCAATATAAAATAAACGAGAAAAATATTTGAAATTAAAAGGATCTATTCAACCCCCCTTCTAGATCTATATTGTGCCTACTGGGAACTAACAATTGGTATCAGAGCAGGTTCTCATGCTATATTCAAAAGCTAATCGCTTTGAGTTTGATCTTAGGCACAAACTTTATTCTAAACTTAGTTTAGTAGTAAGTCCCTTGTTACATGCAGATGAGCTCACACATTGGAAATATTGTGTACAGGTAAATGTGTATATACACCTGAAGCTGCTCAGATTGGTCTATGTTCTCGATTGTTATATCAACAAGACCAATCTTTGCCTGCAGTCAATCTTGTAGTCTGGAGACCAGGCGAGAAAGCTCAAGAGACATCAACAAAAAAGAGTCAAGCATCCACCAGCCTGAAAGATGAAAATACCATACATACTAAGAATTGCTCATCTAGAGAAGAAAGAAGAACTTCTCAAACATGTGTCTGGCCAACCAGCAGCTGGGTGCAAACTTTGTAAACTCAAGGATGTCAAAGAACTAAAGATGGTGAGATTCTCTTAGCTTGCATCTTCAAGACCACGACTAATTGATTGAAGGTCAAATGGAGCAACAAGCTGTCAGAAGCAAATGAGAAACTATGCACATCAATGCCTAAACTCAGTATATCTAAGATAAACGACTGTTAAGAAACTGACAACATAAAGGTAAAATTCCTCACTAATATAATTGTGTACATCATGTTGCTCCTCCTTATGAACTACAACAGTATTCTTTCAAGAAATCATAATCTACCTAAAAAGGTGAAGAGAGAAAGTACACTACTGAGGTTGGAAACTCAAATGCTTACAAACTTTCTCTCCATCCAAGTTTTAGGTTAAAGATGACATTTTGAAAGAAATCTAAAATAAGTCATAAGCATATCAAAGGGTAAATTTATTCTATGTGGAGTAATCTTGGCTGATGAGTTAGTATGTATGTACAAACCTATGTTCTAAGTGTTTGATAACACTCAGAGTATGATCAGTTCTACAAGAGTATCTTGAAGAGTCATAGAAACTGATCACCTCTATGATTCAACCAGATACACTAAGCAATAGTGTTGATTCTCACTCTGAGAACATTTAAACTCTGTGAACATAACCAAGCAAATGATGAAACCATCAAAGGAAACGGGTGTTTTATTAAAATGGAAAATCTTATGTGTGACGCCCCAAAATTAGGTATACATCACCCATCTTGGGTCGCCACTTACATGGTATGTAATTTAAATACAACTTATTAACATAACTGCTTTGTATAATACGATATAAATCGTGAGTTTAAATACAAATATCGTCTACTAGATATTATACAAACTCAAACAAAAGTCCTCATTACAATTATTATCACACTATTTCACGTAATAGTGAGGACTACTAATGCTATCTTCGGGACCATCACTCGCTTCCCCGACTCGTCCCAAACTATATTCTCATTTTCAAGAGAAACGGTGAAAGAAAGGGTGAGCTCAACTAGCCCAAGAAGAAATATTATGACTAAGATAATGCGTAATAAATTATCAATAGTCTTCAACAATGTTAAACCGATAAAATACAATAGACAACCGGTTTAATCTGCAATGAATATGTAATCCATTAAAAGAGTCAAGTAGAAAATAAAATCTACTATCTTTTATGATTTAAAAGTTTTTTTCATCATCTTTTTATAGCCGAGACTCAAACTTTAATAAATAATCCACATCATCGAATCACCCCCGCACTATGGCCAAGGATATTCTTTAAGATCACGACCACACAATTATTCCCGCACTACGGGCCAAGAATAGTTGTGTATTCATTAATGGTCATGATCATGCCAACAATCATCCATCAATGCACTACGCCAATCGAGGATTTTTACCACATCATTTGTAACATTACTGGCCATGATTACAATCGAATAATCCTCGGTCATAATCATACCAAGTCCATCCATGCTCTACGTGCCACGTATGACTTTAAAAAAAATATAAACATGAGGATGATGACAATGATATAAGAATTCAATAAAACAAGTTCAAGAATTATTTTATCCAGAATTATTAACGCCCAAATTGTCAACACGATATCGCTTTTGTAGAGTAAAATTCAAGAATGATCGAAGAATATTTCCATGAAAAGATATTGGATGAAACGCAAATATCAAGGATATTCTACTAATTTCATGGAGTATAGAAGTCAAAGTTTTAACCAACTGGGTATAATAAAGAATGGAATAACAAAAGAAATCACCATGCACATGCAGATTCAGACAGTATAAAAGTTATTCCAATGTAATAATAATAACGGAACTGTGTCGTGAAATTCACACCACACGATGATGTTCCAACAGAATAATAAAGATGGAACCAGATCCTGTAAAACACACGAGATAGGATATTCCAATGTAATGATAAAGACGGAACCAGTCGGTGTAAAAACACATGCATGTGATGTTCCAAATGTAATAATAAGAAAGATTTTAACCAGTCCTGTAAAACACATGCATGTGATGTTCCAATAATAATAGAAGAATGTCACCAAGTATAGGTAAAATCACAGATATAAAAGTTATTCCAATGTAATAATAAACAATGGAATAACATAAGGATTTCACCAAGTATAGGGTATGCCGCGTATACAAAGTTATATATAGGGTATGCCACTTTTACAAAAGTTATTCCAATGTAATAATAATGAATGGAATAATGTAAGTTCTCTTCAAGAAGAAAGAATAACACCCAACAAATACCGTAAAAAAGAACCTAATATAGAAGTAGTGAAGTAGGTAGTATACTCTTCTTCTTTCTCTATACTTTTCTCTCTATAGCTTCTCTCTATAATTTCTCTCTCTGTAGTTTCAATGAATTCGTAAGAAAATAATGAAGGAATGAGCTTCTATTTATAGGAAAATGGAATGCATAGTAATTAATCCATGAACGGTCTGTATTGATTTACTTTAATCTGACTCATCCATATTTAAAGCAAAATCTTTTAAATAAAATATAATATATTCTATTTATATAAAAACATTTTACTATGCAAACACTATGCAAAAACACTATGCAAAAACACTATGCATAATAAAATATAATATATTTTATTTATAAAATAACTTTAATAAAGTATTCGCTTTTATATAAAAGATGTTTCGCTTTTATTACGCTAATAATACTGAATAAAACAAAAAGTCATTATCGCTATAATAATTCATATTATTAACAATAATGGAATCAAACCGAAAGTGACTTCTCACATAAGCATCAATAATCAATACCGTGCTACTATGCAACCACATGACATCGCATTTTTTACTACCGAGTAGTTCAACAAAGATCAACCAGTAAAACTTCCGCCGTTATTTCAATAAAATTTTTTTGTCGTTTTTTCAATCCGATAATAATTTCGCTAGGGTCCACCAATGATTGAGCCGTTGCATTTAATATTCCCTCGCTAAACCTAATATTCCCCACCAATCGAATATAATATAACCACTTGATACTTTGCAAAATTTATAAATATTACCCACAACTATAACATTATATCAAATTATTCCATAATATTCAAAAATAATATTTATAGAAAATTCATCTTTATTTATAAAAGTCGGGTCTTACAACCTCCCTTCTTATGAAATTTCGCCTCGAAATTAGGGTACGACTGGTATGTCAAGAGGTAAGGATACCTTGATTTCATTTCGATTCTAACTCCCAAGTCATTTCTCAACATCGTGGTTCCTCCACAAAACTTTCGACTTGAGGTATAACCTCGAGCGTAGAATATGTTCCTTCTTATCCAAAATTTGAACAGAACCTCTTCATACGCCAAATCTTCCGCTATTTCGTCCCGGGTTCTAACTCAATAATATGGTTCGGTCTTTCACATATTTACGTAATATGGATATGTGAAAACGTTATGAACACGAGACATATTTCATGCAGAAAGCGAGTCTATAGCCACGCTCCTACTCGATCGAGGATTAAAATGGACCGATGAATCGAGGATTAAGTTTTTCTCTTTCCAAATCTTGTAACTCCTTTCCATGGAGCAACTCTTAACAACACATGATCTCCTATATCAAATTCCACGCCCTTTCGATGAAGATCAAGATAACTCTTTTGTCGATTTTGTGAGGTTTTTTATACGTTGTCGGATCGTTTCAATCTTTTCCGTAGTCATACGCGTACTCAACTCCGGTCCCAACAACGTTGCTTCACCCACCTCATCCCAAAGATAATCGAGAACGACACTTTCTTCCATACAACGCTCGAATGGAGCCATGCCAATACTTGCTTGATAACTGTTGTTAGTAGGAAAACTCCACCAATGGTAAGAACTTGTCCCAACTCCCTTGAAATCAAGAACACGTAGTCTTAATAGATCTTCAAGAGTTTGAATAGTCCTCTCCGATCGTCCGTCCGTCCGAGGATGATATGCCGAAGCTAAATCGTAAGTCTGCGCTCATAGCTTTTTTGCAAACTAACCCAAAATCGTGAAGTGAATCTTGGGTCTCGATCGTAAACTATGGATACCCCAAGATACCATGCGCCTTACAATCTCGCTTATGTACATACGAGCAAGACATTCAAGTGTATAAGTTTCAGATTCGCAGAAGAAATGAGCGACATTTGGTCAATCTATCAACAATGACCCAAATCGCATCAACGCCTTGAGAAACCTTAGGAAGACCCCAGAATCTAAATCCATGGTAATGTGCTCCCACTTCCATTCGGAATTTCAAGTGGTTGCAATGGACCTTTTGGTACTTGATGCTCCGCTTAACTCGTTGACAAGTTAGACACCTTGAGATAAGCGCTATCTCTCTCTTCATATTGCTCCACCAAAATGTATGATTTAATATCATGATACATTTTGGTACTCCTGTGATGGATTGCAAATGGTGTGTCAGGCGCCCATCATGATATTATACTTTAAATCGTGGTCGTTAGAACACAAAGTCCGGAGTTGACTCAAGTATTCCTTCTTCATCGATTCTTGCTTCCTAAGATAGCACCCTCTTGCACTTTCTTCCTCATACGCATCACCTGTGTGTCGTAGCTTGAGCAAATTTTAACTTTATCGATTAAAGTCGGTTCTACTCAGATATTCGCTATCATCACACGCGTCCCCTCGAGTCTTTAACTCTATCTCCATCCTTTGCAAGTCACACAAATGGGCCTCAGGTTGATAATAACGCACTCAGCATTTCTTGCATACGATCTTCTACTCAATGCATCGCCTACCACGCTCGCTTTTCCAGGATGGTATCGATGGTATGATCATAATCTTTCAACAGCTTCAAGCCAACGTCGTTGTCGCATGTTGAGTTCCTTTGAGTGAAGAAATATTTGAGGCTTTTATGATCCGTAAAGATCTCCACTTTCTCCCCATACAAGTAATGCCTCCAAATTTTAGTGCAAAGATAACAAACCGCTAACTCCAGATCATGAGTAGGATAATTCCTCTCATATTCTTTGAGTTGTCGCGAGGCATAGGCTATAACTTTTCCATGTTGCATAAGAACACATCCCAACCCTTTGCTCAAGCATCATCAGAGATGACAAATCCTCCGAGCCGATGGTATTCACGTAACAAAAAAATAAATAAGTCTCCTCTCGAGTTCTTGAAAACTCTTCTCACATTCTTCGCTTCCAACCGAACTTTGTATCTTTTCGAGTCACCGAGTCAATGGAGTAGCGATTCGAGAAAATCCTTCCACGAATCTCCGATAATAACCAAATTTAAACCGAGAAAGCTACGATTTTGGCCATCGATTTAGGTTGTTCCCAAACTTTCAATAGCTTCAATCTTTGCTTGGGTCAACAGATATTCCATGACTTGATACCACGTGCCCAAGGAATGCTACTTCTTCAAGCCGTAACTCGTGATTTCTTCAACTTGGCATAAAGCTTATATTCACAAAGCTTTTGGAGTGTCACCTCAAGTGTTGCTTTCATGATCTTCACGGCTTTTGGAATAAATAAGGATGTCATCAATAAAGACGACCACAAAGTGATCTAAATATTCCTTGAATACTTGGCTCATCATATCCATGAAGGCGTTAGGAGCATTAGTCAATCCAAAGGACATGACTAGGAATTCATAATGCCCGCATCGAAGTTCTCGAAAGCCGCCTTTGGAATGTCACGGTTCTAATCTTCAATTGGTGATATCCTAACGAAGATCAATCTTTGAAAAGAATTTGGTTCCTTGCAACGGGTCAAACAGTCATCAATACGCGGCAATGGATACCTATTTTTGATGGTGACATGATTCAACTCCCGATAATCAATACAAAGTCGCATACTCCCATCTTTCTTCTTCACGAATAGTAACAGAGCACCCCAAGGAGAAGTACTAGGGACTAATAAAGCCAATGTCTAACAATTCCTCGCATTGGGTCTTTAACTCCTCAAGTTCAATAGAGCTATTCGACATGGGGCTTTGGAAATAGGTTTTGTACTGTGTTCAAGGTCGATACAAAATTCAATTTCACGCCCGGGGTAGCCAGAAGTTCTTCGGGAATACGTCAGAAATTTATTAACAATAGAAATATCGCTTCAAAACCGATTTATTTTTGTTTAAATCGTGATATGAGCTAAGAAAGCTCGACATCCATTTTTCAATAAACGAATAATTTTTATGGCTTGAGATGACCGTGATTAATTTTAATGGTTTGGTCGTTTGAATTCAAGATAATAGGTTGATTAGGAATATGAAAGCTAACAAACCTTACGAAAACAATCAATTTTTGCATGATAAGTAGTTAACCAATCAATCCCTAGTAATCACGCCAAATGCAAGTATTTTTAATGAAATAAGATCGATGTGTAATGTGAGGGTACCGATTTGAACCAAACAAGACTTATAAACAAGTGGATGTAATGAAGGTTTCTCCCAACGGAGTTTCCACAGATAAGTCAAAGTCTAATTTCTCCTGAGTCAAATTTAATCGATGAGCGCAAGTAGGAGAAATAAAAGAATGGGTAGAACCAGATCAAATAAAGTGTAGACTTCATTAGAGTTTATGATAAGCTTACCCGTGATGACCTCATTCGGGTTCCTCGCTTCTCGGGAGGTCACAACAAACGCCTCCCTTGCACTACCGGTTTGACTTTTCGGGGACTACTTTTGGTGCCTCCATCCTAGTTGAATTTGTCTTCAGAAAACGACAAAATCGAGCTAAGTGACCTTCTTCCACAATTATAACATGCTTTGACGGATGGCACGCTTCGACCGATGTGTCCCTCTTCTCCGCATTTGAAGCATACGATAGGTGGTCTTTCTCCTTCCTTAACAACGGTCTTTGGTCGACGCCTTTCCATCATTGTTGAATCTCCGCTTTGAAATGTCCATTCTTATTGTTTGGGCCCGATTACACACCAAGTGGTTACCATATCCGCCCGTTGATTCCTCCACGCTTGTTGTCACCGCTCGATGACTACTCGCCGGTATTATAATTTGCTGCACCGCTTCTTTTAGTCAAGGCTGACTCATTATCGCGCTTCCACTAATCGAGCCCTATTTACAACACATTGAATACAAACACAGCTTTATGAGAAATAAGATGTCGACGATCTCGACTTCAAACCTCTTAAAACATTCGCGCCATTCTCTCTTCATTATCCACCAAGTGGGACGAAACCGTGATAACTCCGCAAATTTTGCCTCGTATCGCGATACTGGCCATATTGTTTTGTTCCAACTTGATAAACTCCACCTCCTTCATGTGGCTAATACTTTCGTGAAAGTATTTGTCGTTGAATGTACTCCCTCGAACTTCTCCCAAGATATCTTCAAGACAAAGAAGTCGAGTACGCTTTACCGATTCCCACCAAGAATCGCCTCCGCCGCAACATAAAGGCGTAAAAGGAACCTTTTGCTCTCTGAGCATCCCAAGACATCAAATATCTTGGTAATCTGCTTTATCCATGCTTCCGCCGTAAGTGGTTTTGCTTCCCTTAAACTCCGGTGGTCCCAGCTCCTTGAATTGTTTAAGCGGTGACCGCCCGAGAGTTTTTCGTGTTTCCACCCACGCTTTTGGACAGAGTCGCTCGCTCGTCATTGTTGCATAAATCGTGATAAAGCCTCCGAACATTTGATCATTCATCATTTGGTCGTTGTTGTTGTTTGCATGAGGATTGTCGCTTTCGATGCACATTATCCCGATTATCGATATGTGGTGAATCAACGATCGCTCGCGGCTCCATTGCTATTCTCAACATTCTCGATGTCATTTTCAGACATCGCCACAAAACAAAAGATTAATTGACATGTAACAATTATCTTTATATTCGACCGACCAATAAAATAGCACATAAACTTAGGTAGGTCATACTAAATAAGGTATTCCCTGCTCTGCCCCTCCTCCTATCTTAGCCAGGATCATATCCCTTTTCTCACATCTTAGCCTGTGGATCATATCCCTAAGCCCCTCGATCCGGCTTCGTGCATTCCCCATCAATCAGAAGTCACCAAGAGGACGGGGCTCTTCACACTTACAAAATTAGGTATGACGCCCCAAAATTAGGTATACATCACCCATCTTGGGTCGCCACTTACATGGTACAAAATTTAAATACAACTTATTAACATAACTGTCTTTGTACAATACGACATAAATCGTGAGTTTAAATACAAATATCGTCTACTAGATATTATACAAACTCAAACAAAAAGTCCTCATTACAATTATTATCACACTATTTCACGTAATAGTGAGGACTACTAATGCTATCTTCCTGGACCATCACTCGCTTCCCGACTCGTCCAAACCTATATTCTCATTTCTCAAGAACAAAGGAAAGAAAGGGTGGCTCAACTAGCCCCAAGAAGAAATATTATGACTAAGATAATGCAGAATAAATTATCAATAGTCTTCAACAATGTTAAACTGATAAAATACAATAGACAACCAGTTTAACTGCAGAGGAATATGTAATCCATTAAAAGAGTCAAGTAGAAAATAAAATCTACTATCTTTTATGATTTAAAAGGTTTTTCATCACTGTTATAGCTGAGACTCAGCTTTAATAAATAATCCACATCATCGAATCACCCCGCACTACTACGGCCAAGGATATTCTTTAGTATCACGACCACAATTATTCCCGCACTACTACGCCAAGAATAGTTGTGTATTCATTAATGGTCATGATCATGCCAACAAATCATCCATCAATGCACTACTACCATCGAGGATTTTTACCACATCATTTGTAACATTACGGCCATGATTACAACCGAATAATCCTCGGTCATAATCATACCAAGTCCATCCATGCTCTATGTGCCATGTAGATGACTTTAAAAAAAAATATAAACATGAGGATGATGACAATGATATAAGAATTCAATAAAACAAGTTCAAGAATTATTTTATCCAGAATTATTAACGCCCAAATTGTCAACACGATATCGCTTTTTGTAGAGTAAAATTCAAGAATGATCAAGAATATTTCCATGAAAGATATCGGATGAAACGCAAATATCAAGGATATTCTACTAATTTCATGGAGTATAGAAGTCAAAGTTTTAACCAACTGGGTATAATAAAGAATGGAATAACAAAAGAAATCACCATGCATGCAGATCAGACAGACAAAGTTATTCCAATGTAATAATAATAACGGAACCAGTCGTGAAATTCACATTTATGTGATGTTCCAATGTAATAATAAAGATGGAACCAGATCCTGTAAAACACATGATAGGATATTCCAATGTAATGATAAAGATTTTAACCAGTCCTGTAAAACACATGCATGTGATGTTCCAAATGTAATAATAATAAAGACGGAACCAGTCCTGTAAAACACATGCATGTGATGTTCCAATGTAATAATAGAAGAATGTCACCAAGTATAGGTAAATCACAGATACAAAAGTTATTCCAATGTAATAATAAACAATGGAATAACATAAGGATTTCACCAAGTATAGGTACGCCGAGACACAAAGTTATGTATAGGTATGCCACTTTTACAAAAGTTATTCCAATGTAATAATAGTGAATGGAATAATGTAAGTTCTCTCAAGAAGAAGAAAGAATAACACCCTCACCGTAAAAAGAACCGAATATAGAAGTAAGAAGTAGCAGCAAAGCATACTCTTCTTTCTTCTTTCTATAACTTTTCTCTATAGCTTTCTCTATAATTTCTCTCTGTAGTTTCAAATGAATTCGTAAGAAAATAATGAAGGAATGAGCTTCTATTTATAGGAAAATGGAATGCATAGTAATTAATCCATGAACGGTCCAGATTGATTTACTTTAACTGACTCATCCATATTTAAAGCAAAATCTTTTAAATAAAATATAATATATTCTATTTATATAAAAACATTTTACTATGCAAACACTATGCAATACTAAAAACACTATGCAAAACACTATGCAACACTATGCATAATAAAATATAATATATTTTATTTATAAAATAACTTTAATAAAGTATTCATTTTATATAAAAGATGTTTCGCTTTTATTACGTTAATAATAATAATAAAACAAAACGTCATTATCGCTATAATAATTCATATTATTAATACAATAATGGAATCAAACCGAGTGACTTCTCACATAAGCATCAATAATCAATACCGCATTGCAGCTACTACGCAACCACACGTACATCGTATTTTTACTACCGAGTAGTTCAACAAAGATCAACCAGAAAACTTCCGCCGTTATTTCAATAAAATATTTTTGTCGCTTTTTTCAATCCGACAAAATAATTTTATGCTAGGTCCACCAATGATTGAGCCGTCATATTTAATATTCCTCGCTAAACCGAATATTCCCCACCAATCGAATATAATATAACCACAGATACTTTGCAAAATTTATAAATATTACCCACAACTATAACATTATATCAAATTATTCCATAATATTCAAAAATAATATTTATAGAAAATTCATCTTTATTTATAAAAGCTGGGGTCTTACAAAGGGTCTTAGATGCTCAAGCATGCAAAGCTTGTCCTCAAGGAAGCTCACCAGAGGATCATCGAGCATCAAACATGAGGAACTCATTATGGGAGCAGAACTCCATAAGTATAAACTGTAAAAGAAGACTACGTTCGTAGTGCTGTTGTAAGACCCCAACTTTCATAAATAAAGATTATTTTTCTCTAAATATCATTTTGAATATTATGGTGTGAATTTGATATAATGTTATAGTTGTGGGTAATATTTATAGATTTTGCAAAGTAAGCAAGTTGTTATAAAATATTCATTTGGTCGGGGAATATTCTTTTTATCGGAGAATATTCATTCGATGACACAATCATTGGTGGACCCCACAATAGAATTATTGTCGGAGTTAGAAAACGACAAAAAATATCTTTTTTTATAAAAATAACGGCGAAAGTTTTACCGTTAACTATTGAAATACCCGGTGGTAAAAATACGAATGTAATACGCTGTGGTCGCATAGAAGACACGATATTGATTATCGATGCTTACGTAAGAAGCCACACTCGCTTATACTAATTATTGCTACAATAATTGCAGATATAGATCTTATATTATTGATTCAATTATTATCACAATATCATCTGCATAATATTTTATATTATTAAATCAACAATTGAGACGACAAAGTTATTCATATTATTATTTGCAATATTGACGATGTCTAGAATGTTCTGTCGAGGAGAGGTTTGGTCACCTAATCAGGCGCCATAATAGGAGAAATCCTTATGAAAAGCCCCTCTTTCCCTCGGGAATGATCCGTTGTTAAATATTGTGGGTTATAATATTAATGATGAATAATTGTTGAAAGATTAAATATGTGTTGATTGAAGATAAAATGATTTGTGGTAATATTTATTCAAACCTTGTTATAAATAAGTCAAGATAAAATGATTTGTGGTAATATTTATTCAAACCTTGTTATAAATAAGAAGTCTGTTATGAGACGTCTGTGGTAAGTTTGGTTTATTTTATGGGGGCCCATATGTCATCATCTAAGAGCCAGTTTTGTCAATAGTAATTGCCTTTACCAGACGTCAAACCAATTATCGTTTCACATTACAAGCGTCGTCCTAATTGTCGTTTCACATTACAGGCGTCGAACCAATTGTCGTTTCACATTACAGGCGTCGAACCAATTGTAATTTCACATTACAGGCGTCAAACCAATTGTCGTTTAACATTACAGGCGTCGAACCAATTGTCGTTTCACATTACATGCGTCAAACCAATTGTCGTTTCACATTATAGGCGTTGAACCAATTGTTGTTTCACATTACAGGCGTCGAACCACTTGTTGTTTTACATTACAGGTGTCAAACCACTTGTTGTTTCACACTACAGGCGTCAAACCACTTTTCTTTTCACATCACCAGTCGTCAACCCACTTGCCTTTTCATATTGCAAGGGCTAAACTAGAAATCTTCTATAAATAGAAGCTTAATTCTTCTTTCATTCTCACCAGTTCACTACGATTCACAAGAGAATTCTATAGAGAAAGAATTAGAGAGAAAGAAGAAGAGTATTCTGTTACTACAATATTTTAGTAGCCAATTTCCTACTAAGGTAAGGGGTATTATTTCTTTCGTATTCATATAGGGATATTATTTTTGTTAAATATTCGTATGAAATAATATTTTCTTCCATACTCTGTAGTATGTAAGTAATAATATTTCATTTTAGATTCTGAATTCTACACTCATGTTGTTAAGTATTACTTCTATACTCCTTGAAATTAGTAGAATATCCTTGATATTTGCGATTCATCTAGTATCGTTTCACAAGGATATTTTTCTGAACATTCTTGTTAAATTTTAATCTTTTCATGCCGGAGTACTATTCACGGGGTACTATTCATGACAAAAATTGATTTCTTTTCTGTCCAAATTATTTTTGATACAATATTATTCTTGAATTTTACTCCACAAAGCAGTATCATGTTGACAATTTGGACATTATTGAATTATGGATAAATTGAATTATAAATCTTTAAAATTTATCCTTGCTCTCGTTTAATTGAATTCTTATATCATTGTCATCATCCTCATGCTTATATTATGATGAAAGTCATCTTTGGCCGTAGTTCATAGATGAACTGTTGATTGGTATGATTATGACCATGGATCATTTAGTATAATCATGACCCGAAATATTACAAATGATGTGGTAAAAGTACTCATTGGCCCGTAGTGCATTGATGGATAGTTGTTGGTATGATCATGACCATTGGTGATACTAATGAATATCCTTGGGCATAGTGCAGGGATAATTCGATGATGTGGTTTATTTATTTAGTCGAGTCTCAGCGATAAAACTGTTGATAAACTTTTTAAATCATAGAAGATAGTAGATATCATGCTCTACTTGACTATTCTAATGGATTGCTTGTTCCGCTGCAGTTAAACTTGGTGTTTATTGTATTTTATCTGTTTAACACTATTGAAGGCTAACGATAATTTATTCTGCATTATCTTAGTCATAATATTTTTTATTGGGCTAGTTGAGCTCACCCTTTACTTTCATTGTTCTCTTCAGGAAATGAGAATATAGTTGGGACTAGTCGGGGAATGGTGTGATGGTCCAGATAGGTGGCTATAGTAGTCCTCACTATTATGCGAAATAGTGTGATAATAATAGTAATGAGGACTTTATTTGAGTTTATATACTCTCTACGAGACATTATCCGTGTTGAAACTCTCAGCTACGTTTTGTCGTACTGTATCAAAAACGTTTGTATTTAAATTCTGTACCATGTATTTGGCGACTCAAGATGGGTAATGTATACCTATTTTGGGGGCGTCACAATTGGTATCAAAGATTAGGGATATGATCCCTAGCTGAGATGTGAGACTAGAAATAGGAGGGGAGAGACAGGTAATTCCTTCACTAGTATGACCTACCTAAGTTTATTTGTTATTTAATTGGTCAGTCAGAATATAGGGATAATATGTGGCATGTCAAATAACCCTTGTTTTGTTGCAGTATTTGAAAATGACATCCAAGAATGTTGAGAATAACAATGGAGCACATGAGATCGTTGAATCACCAACGATCAATAACTAGGAAAATGTTAATCAGGAAGGCAACAATCCTCATGCAAACAATAACACCAACCAAATAATGAACGACGGAATGTTTAGGGACTTTCTGTAATTCATGCAACATCAGGCGAGAGAGACTCATGTCCAAAATGCAGGTGGAAACACTGGCAACTCTCGAACGGTCACCGCTAAGTAGTTCAAGGAGCTAGGACCACCGGAGTTTATTGGAGAGCCAAAACCACTTAAGGCGGAGGCGTGGATAAAGCGGATCACCAAGATATTTGATGTCTTGGGATGCTCCGAGGAGCAAAAGGTTCCCTTTGCCACCTTCATGTTGCGAGGAGAGGCAGATTACTGGTGGAAATCCATAAAAAGTACCCAACCTACCGAACTGAAGATGTCTTGGGAAAAGTTCCAAGAACTGTTTAACGACAAGTACTTTCCCGAAAGTATTCATCACATGAAAGAGGTAGAGTTCTTTAAGCTAGAGCAAAACAATATGACCGTGTCACAGTACGAAGCTAAGTTTACCGAGTTGTCCTGGTTTGTGCCCCACTTGGTTGATAATAAAGCGAGAATGACGCAGATTTTTCTAAGAGGTTTGAAACCTGCGATACGTCAATATCTAATTTCTCACAAACTGTGTTTGTATTCAGATGTTGTAAATAGGGCTCAGTTATTGGAGCACGATAATGAGTTAACCCAACCAAGAGAAAGTAGTTGACAAATCGATAATACCAGTGGTAGCAGTCATCGAAGCGGTGACAACAGACGTGGAGGGAATCAACATACCAGAAATGGAAACCACTTCGATGGTAGTCATGGCCAAGATAATAGAAGTGGAAATTTCAAGAAGAAGAAATTCAATAATGATGGAAAGACGTTAGCACCATCACCTGTTGTTAAGGAAGAAGAACGATCGCCAGTTGTATGTTACAAATGCGGAGGGGAGGGACACATTAGTCCAAATTGTATGCAGCAGTCCAAAGCATGTTACAATTGTGGAAGAGAAGGTCACCTAGCCCAATTTTTTCGTGCACCAAATTTAAGTCCAGCTAGGATGGAGGCATCAAAGGCCGTCCCAGACAAGACAAAATCGGTAGTTCAAGGGAGAGCGTTTGTCGTAACCTCCCAAAAAATGAGGAATCCAAACGAGGTGATCATGGGTAAGCTAATCATAAACTCTAGCGAAGTCTATACCTTATTTGATACCGATTCTACCCATTCTTTTATTTCTCCTACTTGCGCTCAACGTTTAAATTTGACCTCGGATAAATTAGACTTTGACTTATCTGTTGAGACTCCGTTGGGAGAAACCTTCATTACATCCACTGTTTAAAAGTCTTGTTTGGTTCAAATCGGTACCCTCACATTACCTGTCCATTTTATTTCATTGAAAATACTTGCATTTGACGTAATTCTAGGAATTGATTGGTTAACTACTCATCATGCAAAAATTGATTATTTTTGTAAGGTTGTTAGCTTTCATATTCCTAACCAACCTATTATGCGAATTCAAGCAACCAAACCATTAAAATAAATCACTGTCATCTCAAGTCATAAAGCTATTCGTTTATTGAAAAAAGGATGTCAAGCTTTCTTAGCTCTTGTCACGGATTTAAACAAAAATACGTCAGTTTTGAATGATATTTCTATTGTTAATAAATTTCCGACGTATTCCTCAAGAACTTCCCGCCTACCCCAGAGTGAGAAATCAAATTTTGTATCGACCTTGAACCCAGATACAAAACCCATTTCCAAAGCCCCATATCGAATGGCTCCTATTGAACTTCGTGGAGTTAAAACCCAACTACGTGAATTGTTAGACATTGGTTTCATTCGGCCTAAAGACGTCTCCTGGGGTGCTCCTCTGTTCTATTCGTAAAGAAGAAAGATGGAAGTATGCGACTTTATATTGATTATCTGGAGTTGAATCATGTCACCATCAAAAATAGATACCCATTACCTCGAATTGATGACTGTTTGACCGATTAAGGTGCTAAATTCTTTTCAAAGATCGATCTTCATTTCGGATATCATCGCTAAAAGTTAAAATCGATGACATTCCAAAGATCGCTTTAATCCCCAGACGGCATTACGTAATTCCTAGTCATGTCTTTTTGATTGACTAATGCTCTCGCTGGCCTTCATGGATATGATGAACCGAGTATTCAAGGAATATTTGGATCATTTTGTTGTTGTATTTATTGATGACATCCTCATATACTCCAATAGCCGTGAAGATCATGAGCAACAGTTGAGGCTAATACTCCAAAAGCTTCGTGAAAACAAGCTATATGCCAAGTTAAAGAAATGCGAGTTCGGCTCGAGGAAGTAGCATTCCTTGGGCACGTGATATCAAATCATGGAATATCTGTTGACCTGGTAAAGATTGAAGCAATTCAAAGCTGGGAGTAACCTAAGTCGCCATCAAGTTCTTAGCTTTCTCGGGCTTAATTGGTTATTATCGGAGATTCGTGGAAGGATTTTTCTAATCGCTACTCCATTAACTCACCGACTCGAAAAGATATAAAATTCGGGTTGAGCGAAGAATGTGAGAAGAGTTTTCAAGAACTCAAGAGGAGACTCATTTCAAAGACTGCTCTAACAATACCATCCGGTACGGAGGATATGTCATCTACAAAGCTGATGCTTCAAGAAAGGGTTTAGGATGTGTTCTCATACAACATGGGAAAGTCATAGCTTATGCCTCATGACAACTCAAAGAATATGAGAGGAATTATCCTACTCATGATCTAGAGTTGGCAAAACCGTTGTTTTCGCACTTAAAAACTGGAGGCATTACTCAGATGGGGAGAAGGTGGAGATCTTTATGGATCATAAAAGCCTCAAATATTTCTTCACTCAAAAGGAACTCAACATGCAAGAACGACGTTGGCTTGAACTGTTGAAAGATTATGATCATACTATTCAATACCATCCTAGAAAAGTTTAACGTGGTAGCCGACGTTATCGAGTAAGAAGATCATATGCGGCACGAAAGTGTGATATTGTCAACGCAAAGGCCCTTTTTGTACAACTTGAAAAGGATAGAGATAGAGATAAAGACTCCAGGGACCCACGTGATGATGGCAAATATACAATTAGAAACAACTTTAATCGATAAAGTTAAAGTTGCTCAAGCTACGGACCTGGAGCTGATGCGTATAAAGAAGAAAGTGCAAGAAGGTGCTATTCCAGAAGCAAGAATTGATGAAGAAGGAATACTTTGAGTCAACTCCAGACTTTGTGTTCCTAACGACCCTGATTTAAAGTATAAAATCATGATGGAGGCGCACAACACACCATTTGCAATCCATCCTGGGAGTACCAAAATGTATCATGATATTTGTCATACATTTTGGTGGAGCAATATGAAGAGAGAGATAGCGCTGTTTATCTCAAGGTGTCTAACTTATCAACGAGTTAAAGCGGAGCATCAAGTACCAAAAGGTCCATTGCAAGCACTTGAAATTCCAGAATGGAAGTGGGAGCACATTACCATAGATTTTGTTACCGGTCTTCCCAAGGTTTCTTAAGGCATAGATGCAATTTGGGTCATTATTGATAGATTGACCTAGTCTGCTCATTTCATATCCATATGAGAAACTTATACACTTGAACGTCTTGCTCGTATGTACATAAATGAGATTGTAAGATTGCATGGTATGTCAATATCCATAGTTTCTGATCGAGACCCATGATTCACTTCACGGTTTTAGGTCAATTTGTAAAAAGCTATGGGCACAAATTTACGATTTAGTTCGGCATATCATCCTCAAACGGATGGTAGTCGGAGAGGACTATTCAAACTCTGGAAGATCGATTAAGACTCTGTGTCTTTGACTTCAAAGGAAGTTGGGACAAGTTCTTGCCATTGGTGGAATTCTCCTACAACAACAGTTATCAAGCAAGTATCGACATGGCTCTGTTCGAGGCCTTGTATGGAAGAAAGTGTCGTTCTCCAGTATGCTGGGATGAGGTGGGCGAAGCAACATTGTTGGGACCAGAATTGGTACGTATGACTATAAAAAAGATTAAAATAATCCGACAACGTATAAAGACCTCACAAGATCGACAAAAGAGTTATGGTGATCTTCATCGAAAGGACGTAGAATTCAATGTTGGAGAACATGTGTTGTTACGTGTTGCTCCATGGAAATGAGTTACAAGATTTGGAAAGAGAGGAAAGCTCAATCCTTGATTCATTGGCCCATTTGAAATTCTTGATCGAGTAGGAATTGTGGCTTATAGACTCACCTTACCGCCAAGTATGTCTCGTGTTCATAATGTTTTTCACATATCCATGTTATGTAAATATGTGGAAGACCCGAATCACATTATTGAGTTAGAACCAGACAAAATAGCAGAAGATTTAACGTACGAAGAGGTACTTGTTAAAATCTTGGATAAGAAGGAACATATTCTACGCTCCAAGGTTATACCTCAAGTCAAAGTTTTGTGGAGAAACCACGATGTTAAGGAAATGACCTGGGAGTTAGAATCTGAAATGAAGTCAAGGTATCCTAACCTATTCGACATACCAGGTATGTACCCTAATTTTGAGGACAAAATTTCATAAGAAGGGGAGGTTGTAAGACCCCAACTTTCATAGATAAAGATTATTTTTCTCTAAATATCATTTTGAATATTGTGGTGTGGATTTGATATAATGTTATAGTTGTGGATAATATTTATAGATTTTGCAAAGTAAGCAAGTTGTTATAAAATATTTATTTGGTCAGGGAATATTCTTTTTGTCGGAGAATATTCGTACGATGACACAATCATTGGTGGATCCCACAACAGAATTATTGTCGTAGTTAGAAAACGACAAAAAATATCTTTTTTTATAAAAATAACGGCGAAAGTTTTACCGTTAACTGTTGAAATACCCGGTGGTAAAAATACAAAGAATACGCATGGGTTGCATAATAGTACATACACACAGTATTGATTATTGATGCTTACGTAAGAAGCCAATCAATTATACTCAATTATTCTTATAATAATTCTTCGCGATAAGATCTCATATTATTGATTCAATTATTATCACAAAGATCATCTCGCATAATATTTTATATTATTAAATCAATAATCGAGACGACAAAGTTATTCATATTATTATTTGCAATATATGACGATGTCTAGAAAGTTTCGTCGAGGAGAGGTTTGGTCACCTAATTGTGCCGCCAATAGGAGAAATCCTTATCGGAAAGCCCCCCTCTTTCCTGAGAATGATCTGGTTGTTAAATATTGTGAGTTATAATATTAATGATGAATAATTATTGAAAGATTAAATATGTGTTGATTGAAGATAAAATAATTTGTGGTAATATTTATTCAAACCTTGTTATAAATAAGAAGTTTGTTATGAGACGTATGTGGTAAGTTTGGTTTATTTTATGGGGGCCCATATGTCATCATCTAAGAGTCACTTTCGTCAATAATAATTGCATTTACCAGACGTCAAACCAATTGTCGTTTCACATTACAGGCGTCGAACAAATTGTCGTTTCACATTACAGGCGTCGAACCACTTGTTGTTTCACATTACAGGCATTAAACCACTTGTTGTTTCACACTACATGTGTCAAACCACTTTTCTTTTCACATCACCAGTCATCAAGCCACTTGCCTTTTCATATTGCAAGGGCTAAACTAGAAATCTTCTATAAATAGAAGCTTAATTCTTCTTTCATTCTCACCAATTCACTACGACTCACAAGAGAATTCTATAGAGAGAGAATCAGAGAGAAAGAAGAAGAGTATCCTGTTACTACACTATTTCAGTAGCCAATTTTCTACTAAGGTAAGGGTTATTATTTCTTTCGTATTCATATAGGGATATTATTTTTGTTCAATATTCGTATGAAACAATATTTTCTTCCATACTCTGTAGTATGTAAGTAATATTATTTTGTTTCAGATTCTGAATTCTACACTCATGTTGTTAAGTATTACTTCTATACTCCTTGAAATTAGTAGAATATCCTTGATATTTGCGCTTCATCTAGTATCGTTTCACAAGGATATTTTTATGAACATTCTTGTTAAAGTTTAATCTTTTCATGCCGGAGTACTATTCACGGGGTACTATTCACGAAGTACTATTAACGAGGTACTATTCATAAAGTACTATTCACGGGGTACTATTCATGACAAAAATTGATTTCTTTTCTGTCCAAATTATTTTTGATACAATATTATTCTTGAATTTTACTCCACAAAGCAAAGATCATGTCGATAATTTGGACATTATTGAATTCTGGATAAATTGAATTATAAATCTTTAAAATTTATCCTTGCTCTTGTTTAATTGAATTCTTATATCATTGTCATCATCCTCATGCTTATATTATGATGAAAGTCATCTTTGGACGTAGTGCATAGATGGACTGTTGATTTGGTATGATTATGACCGAGGATCATTCTAAGATAATCATGACCCAAATGTTACAAATGATGTGGTAAAAGTCCTCATTGGCCCGTAGTGCATTGATGGACAGTTGTTGGTATGATCACGACCATTGGTGATACTAATGAATATCCTTGGCCGTAGTGCAGGGATAATTCGATGATGTGGATTATTTATTTTGCTGAGTCTCAACGATAAAACTGTTGATAAATTTTTTAAATCATAGAATATAGTAGATATCATGCTCTACTTGACTCTTCTAATGGATTGCTTGTTCCGCTGCAGTTAAACTTGGTGTTTATTGTATTTTATTAGTTTAACACTATTGAAGGCTAACGATAATTTATTCTGCATTATCTTAGTCATAATATTTCTTACTGGGCTAGTTGAGCTCACCCTTTGCTTTCATTGTTCTCTTCAGAAAATGAGAATATAGATGGGTCTAGTCGGGGAACAGAGTGATGGTCCAGATAGGTGGCTATAGTAGTCCTCACTATTATGTGAAATAGTGTGATAATAATTGTAATGAGGACTTTATTTGAGTTTGTATACTCTCTATGAGACATTATCCGTGTTGAAACTCTCAGCTACGTTTTATCGTACTGTATCAAAAAAGTTTGTATTTAAATTCTATACTATGTATTTGGCGACTCAAGATGGGTGATGTATACCTATTTTGGGGCATGGGGAATCGTTGATCATTGTTAAGGAACAACAACACTGAGATATACTATGAAGAAATTTACCAGCTATAGAGTCCCAAAACTTTGTGGCTGATGAACAAAATAAAGATCCATAATCAGTAGGAACGTCTCAAAACGTACTACTGATAACCTATCAGCCACCCAACTCAAAATCATGGAGTGCCTACGATCAAACATCTGATCGTAGTGTAAAAATAGGAGGACACCACGATTACAACAAATGCAATTGTCTTAAGTTGGTAGAGGACAAACCTGACCCTTAGCTCACTCTAAGAGGTTGGCCCTTCCTGAGCTACCTTAACCTAGAAGGATTGCTTGATCAAGTTTATCTCAAGGACCAAGACAGTCAACGATTGTAGAGTAGAGTTTGAAGAGAACTCAATGATCGTGATGCAACCCCAACGATCATAGTGAAACCTCAGCGATCGTAGAAGCAGACTCAACAATTACAGTCTTACCAAAGGATACTCTAGCTCATGAGGAGCTTGGAAGAACCGGAAAATTGCTCAACCATTCAGATTAAGAGGAGATAAGTTCAAATACAGCTTGGAAAGATATCATACAAACGCACCTCAGAACTTAAGTGCCCAAACTGGTATGGGATACAACAGTGGTCAAGCTATGCATTTTCAAGATGAGGATTATTGCCAAAACCATCCACTACAGCATCTCTCAGAAGCAGATCGTTGAGTCAACAAAGAAAACGTAGAGTCCATAGCTATCTCACCAAGCTACTCTACGACCAAAAAGTTCAACGGTCAATCCACGTCAATTAAACGTCTATTCTCTTAAAAGAAATATCTAACTGAAAAGTTTATGGGGAGTTACAGCTCATTACTGGACATCGTGCAACCAATGGTTGGTTTACACATCACTGATTATGCAGAATCAGAAGGAACTGCCATAAAGATAAATTCAAAATGTTAAGCCAGTTACCAAAAACTATCCAATCTTTCTCCCTCACATTTTCGAACCCTAGAATCCTTTTAGAAGCCAAAATCAATTAAACCTCCAGAGCCCTGCCAAAATCACAATCAGCTATCTCTCATAAATCTCTCTGAATCAATACCCATATTCCTCGAATCAGTCAAATGGAAGATTAGCGAGTAATCACTGGCATTCAGCTCGGAACCAAGTTATTTGAGAAATCCAAAAAGAAGTTCAGAGATATTCTTGAACTTGTGAAGAAAGCTGGATTCTCAGACTGTCTTGAGGCAAGCACTCGAGTACATACTGAACTGGTTAAAGAGTTTTACTCAAATGAATCCATAAATATCGGAACCCTTTCAACCAAGGTTAAAGGTCAGTCTCCAAAGCTGAAATCATCTGATATCAATCAATGCTTAGGTTTTCCTGACATAGGATTGAAAAACTTTGATGAGATCGACACTGAGCGAACAAAGGAGATTATGGGGTACCAAAGAAACCCTAATCTGAAGGACATGAAGAAAAAGGAGTTTCCTGAGGAATTCGAGTTCCTTGCTGAGATAGTGGGAAAATATATACTATGCAAGGACACTGCACATGACACTATGCTTGATCAGCAGTTGAAGATTATGTCTACAATAGTTCTACAGAAGAGAATCAACTTTGGAGCTATCTTGTTTGATCAGATCTCTAAATGGGTAGAAAAGGCTGAGATGAAGAAGTCTACAAACAGACCCCTGACTAAGGTCTTTCATGGAAGACTGCTGAGTATTGTGATGAAGAAGAAGCTGGGAGGCAAAATCAAGGATGATGAATGAGAGCCTCTAAATATTCATAAAGTGATGTCTTCACAACTGTTCGTGAACTAGAAGAAGAACCCAATGGAAAACAGGAGGCTAACAATAACTACGAGCAGAAGCAAGGTCTCTATAAAGAAGAGGAAAGCAAAAGAGGTGGAGAGTTCTGAGTCTGGTGACTCTGCATCAGTGGCAGCCACACCAGTAAGGAAGAGATCCAGGGGTGTGAAGAAAATTGAGGCCCCACCAAGAAGTCTCTCCATCAAAGACAAAGATGAAGGTGAAAAGGTCTTAACTTCACCGGAGACCACAAAGAGAAGAAGCAACAGACTGCTTCAAGGGCCATCAGGGAAGAAAGCTAAGGTGGTAAACAAGTAAGCCCTAGTTTCCCAAGAAAGTACATCTGACAAAGAGGAGAATGTAGAGTCATAAGAAGAGAAGGGAAATGATGGTCTCAAGACCGAATCCCCAAAAAACGAATCCAGCAATGAAACTGAAGCTGGACTCATGGAAGAAAATGCAGAATCTGCTGATGAAGAAGAATGCACAAGCCCTGTGGCTAAATCTCAGAGCATTCACTCTGATGATGAAGAAAAGCTACAAGATGACCCAACTGCATCTCCAAATGCAAATGCTCCAATAAGCCAAGATGATGGGTCAAATGATGTTGATTTGGAAGAAGAAGGACCTGCCCCTGCCAATGATAAACATCAAGGAAGTTTGCCTGATGATTTAAAGGCCTCAAAGTCTGAAGAAGAAGAAGAGTCTGACTCTCCCATAGCTGAACCCCCAAGAAGAAGGAAGAGCTATAGATTACTTGCTCAATTTGCCTCCAAGAAGAAAAGTGATCACTCTACCGCAGTCATTGAAGTAAGTGATGATGAATCTGAATCAAAGGAAGAAAGTGCTGAAGGTGGGACTAGTGATGAAGAGGATGGATCCAAGGAAGATATTGCTGAAGAAGGTTCTGGTAATGAAAATCAATAAGAAGGATTCACTGATGAATCTGATCAGAATGATTCAGGCTCAGAAAGAGAAGAAATAGAGAAAGATTCTAATTCTGCACATCAGGAATCAGAGGAACCAAAATACTATCATGTCATCTCTCCAGTTGGGAGTAATAGAAGAATAGAAGTGGAAGCCTAGAATGAACCACCAGAAGTACTTCCAGAAATTCCAAGCCTAGATTTGCTGGCTCAGAACTTCCCAAAGTTGAAGAGTTATGAAACAATGATGATCAAAGACCAGCCCCACTACAAAGTCTACAGATATGCTGGCAACCACTATATTTCTTATGATCGTAGAGTGGACTCTGAAGGAAGAAGGATCATGACCAAGGAGATAATCGTAGAGTCTGTTTACTCTACTACTGATGGTGTTCAAATCCAAAATCAGAAGCCTCCATCTGCTCAAACACTGCTGCCCGATATTCCTTCATCCTCCAATAGCGATTGGTACTCAACGATTTTTTAGATTCTCAACACTTTCAAAAATCTGTCCAAGGATGAAAATCGTAGAGTCCAATCTGGTGTTCAACAAGAGGCTGCCCAACCAGATGACCAAATTCCTATGGAGCAGGAGCTGATGAAGAATTTGGATGAGCTGATTGAGAAAATATCTCTAATTAATGAAGAGTCAAAGAGGTTGTCACAGCAGAGGAGATAACTCGATTCAAGATGCATTCTAACAACCACATGGTCGATGTATCTCTCAAAATCAAAGAGAGAGATCACATCTATCTGAAGGCCATAAATGATCAGAAGGCAGAAGCTCTACGAGCACAGAAGGCCAATGAAGAGAAACTCCAAATCCTCTCTGATAAGATTGACAACATGAATTAGTTTTTCTCCGTGCAACTTGAGCTGAGCCAACAAGAACTCAAGATTGAAGTTGCTAACTCCTCTTATCTGATGGAGCAGCTTATGTCCAACATGGAACAACTCTCTCAAGTGATTAATGACAAAAAGGGAAGAAAAAGAGGCATAGAAAGAGGCACAGTAAGAGGCATTCAAGAAAGGGCAAGAAGAGCAGAAGGAAACAAGAGAAGAAGACATCGAAAAAAGAAGCTGGGTCATCATCTGAGGGGGAACCAAAGGATGATGAGCCTGTGTTTGCAAAGGCTGAGGGGGAGCCAGAAGAAGAAGAAGAGAAACATACATCTGAGGGGGAGCAGACAAAAGAAATGAAGTTAACATCCCAGGGTGAGCAAGTGCAAGAAGATCAAAGAGATGAATAGTTGATCAACAGACATCCTGGAAACACACATGGAGCCAAAGAGGTATATCTCTAATCATTAGGTATGTTCTGGATCCAGGATGTAGAAATGTCATAGTGTATTAAAATCCATATTATTATAAATGGCATTCATGATTATCTGTTTTAGAAATACAGCTGCTCACTATATATAAGATTCATTCATAACATGCATATGCACTTATTGTTTTTGTCATAATCAAATAGGGGGAGATTGTCAGGAATAAACATGTGAATGATATTCCTATTTATATATGATTTGATTATGATATATATGAATGAATATGCAAGTATGCTTGCATTAAGAAAAGCTGTAAAGTCCTTTGATAGATAATAGAAACATATGTACAAGGACTTAGAATAAATTGATCAAAAATGTTAGGTTGATCCTACATAAGCAAAACAACTTTGTAAAGTCCTTTAAAAGAAATGATGTACAAGGACTATAAATATAGAAAGATCAAGTATGTTAGGTTGATCTAATGATGTAATAGATAGGCTTGTCTGATCGTCGAGCACTGCACCAGAAATCGTAGTCTGCTAGGAGAGTCCAGAAAAACTCGATAGCTATCAAGGCAGAATTATAGTATGCAAGATAGTAGATCTCGGAGTTCGTAGACTGTCAGGAGAGACGAGGAAGGATCGTAGTGTGTCGAGTAGAACTTTCTCGGAGCCGTAGTCTGCTGAGGAAGTCATGTTCAGAATCATAGAGACAGTCTGCCTATGAGCCGACCGAGCATCTGCCGAAGCCAAGTAAAGAATCGTAGACTACACTCGGAGTCATAAAGTCTACTAATCGTATCAGAGGCAGAGATCGTAGTCGAGAAAGATCAGATGAAGACAACAAGCACAACAACTGAAATCGTAGAGTGTCAAGATCTGATCTCGGAGTCGTAGTGTCTGCACAGCTGAAGCTGAATCATAGAGTGCAGAACTAAGACCTCAACAGATGTGCTCATAATGCCAAGGCAAGAATCGTAGAGTAAATACGATTCTCAACAAATGAGCACTCCCAGAATATCCAAAGGAACGAAGCCTCTGGTTGGTACTGCAAAGATACATCCCACCTAAAGAAAACCAGAGAGCACTCAACGAATGACATGTAAGCTAACAGAAGATCTAAGCACCAACTCAATTAACATCCAGATTGAGTTGTGAATCCGTTTGAGATGAAGTCTTCCACAAGTTGAACAGAAGAAGACTTCAGTATCTGACTAAGGAAAGTCAGTATGTGCAGTGGCTATCAAGTAAATAGAAGACGACGATCTTGAAAGCAACCAGGATCGTAGTGTTTGCCAAACAAAGAAAGAATTGATGGAGTGTACACAGAGATACTAGTTAGCTTCTGAAGAACAAGGCTAAATTGATTAAGCATTGGGTCAGTCCATTGATGATAAGTGAATGGGAGATCACAAGGAGAAAGTGAGCTGGACACACCACAAATCTGAAGTGTCTTGCTATTCAGAAGGGGCCAGAACAAGGAGTCAAGCCATCAGTATCTGAGAGCAGTCGAAGCAAACAAAAGTGTTCAAGCACTGCACAATAGAAGAAAGAGGTGTTCTAAACTGAAGATCAAAGGAACACTATTCAAAGATTGTTGTCTACATGTCAAATGGGCAATAAACAAGACACTACGATTAGGTCTAAGAAAGCATGCATCAGAATCATTGAGTTCGGTCATCCGAAGATTGAAGCATTGGCAATGGTTCAATCTAAAGGTTGGGATTCGAACAATAGCTTATTGAGAGCATCGATGCAAAAGGACAACCTCTGATCAAGAAATTCGAAGGAGGAAATAAAGTCGTCGACCTGCCCAAGACATCAGAGTGACATCTCTGACGGGGAAGGTGAAAAAGTAGACTGCAGTGTCTGAAAGTCAGAAAAGGGGATGTCATGTAACATCTGCAGTCTACACCAAATAACTCGAGATCTGCGAAGAAAATCAAAGAGCTTTCAACGGCTACTTTCCAACGGGAAGATTGGGAAGGAGTATAAATCAACAGAGTTTCAAAGATTAAGAGTTGCTGATAATTGCTATGTTATAGATTTGTTGAGTTGGTAGAATGCTAACGTTGACTTTACGAGTTCCACCTGAGCTTAACAGAACAAGTCTCAGTGACAGTGATATTACGAAGGTGGAAGTGAAGCAGCTTTGAAGAAGGACTTGAACATACCAATGCTTCACTCAATAAAGATGAGAATGCCACTTGAATTGGCATCTAAGCTAAGAGCCGAGAAGAACAAGAAGATAACATTCAGAAGAGTGGCAAAGCACAAGGAAGATCCTGAGAGCCACTCTACGATTCACCATGAACCTAAAGCTGAACCAGAGCAAGTGCATAACTATGTCTGCCAACATGTTAAGAAGGGTTCACGAAATGGTGATGGTGCACAGCAGATACTATATGAAGATGAGCAGTAATGAAGAAGATCAACAAGACCCGAAAGAAGATGTGGTCCGGACATCAAGCGAGTAATGCAAAAGAGGACCACATCAAGCTGCTAATTACAAAAGATGATCAAGCTTAAAGACATCTTAGTAGCTCAGCACCAATAACAACAACAAACAACAATAACAAGAAGCCAGGGCCTGAGGGGTCCTTGTCCAAAGGGACTAAATGAAGTTCTAAGCCTGCTGGGCTTGAAGAGTTCCTAGGGAACAAGAGAAGTTCCAAGGCTGCTGGCCTTGAAGAGTTCTTAGTGAACTGAAGTCCCAAGGATCTTTGGCCTCAAGGAATCTTAGTGATTGTGGTGGTGCCCTTCCTTAGTAGAAATCCTGCTAGTTGAAAGCAGAAGAGTGGATTAGGAGCTTGAGTCTCTGAACCACTTAAAATCCCCTGTGTCTTTTACTTTATATCATTTACATTATGTATATTAACTGCTATAACTGCTATGTATGTTTTAATTGCTTATAACCGAACTAACTCTAAGAACAATGTATGTATAATTATGAATATATCAATGAAGGGGATCTTTTACTTATTCCGCTGTGCTTGAAAAGATTCTTATGTTTGTCATATGTTAAATCATTAGCAATATAAAATAAATGAGAAAAGTATTTAAAATTAAAATAATCTATTCAACCCCCCTTCTAGATCTATTTTGTGCCTACTGGGAACTAACAAGTTCATCTCATCATTTCTTTGTTTCGTGGGGATCGGGTTCGTACAACTAGTGCCAAACTCGTATATCTACCTGATTAGTTTTATAGCCCTGTGTAAGGAGGCTGGCATCACCCCTGGCCTGGACTTTTTCTTTATTTTGTTCACCATTGTCAAGTCCAAGGAACCTGGCCTTCGGCAACTTAATCGTGTGGCCGGCCGAGCCACCTTTATGAAGACCCCTTCTAGCAACAAAGGGTGGCATCCGCAGTGGTTCTTCATGAAGGGGACCGACCTCAAACTCTTGCCAAACTGGGCTAGCCCCGAAGACCCCATTGCAAAGGTGTTCAAATTCTCGATAGATCGGGTCGATGCCTTCAAGAAATTTTACAAACTCCTGCAGAAGACTGACTGGGGTTTGGGGTCTTATCCAAAGAGGCCTGGCTCTACAAACATGCCATAAGTTATAAGCTCTGAACCCTTTCATGCCTTAACTTTTTCTTCTATTATTCTTTATTGACTATCTTATCTGTCTTGCAGTAACTATTTTCAAGCCCGAGGGGGCTGCTGCATCCTTGGTGCCTCTGCCCGTCCCGACCGAGCCCATTCGCCCCTCGGCCACAGACGATTGTCTTGACGAAGAGACCATCCCAATTGCAGAACTCTCAAATGGTTCTGCATCGGGTCCAGCCCCTCCGAACACCTCCACCGCTACACCTGCCAATAAAAATGTGCTGAAGATGGATTGGGCGGAGAAGATGGATTTGTTGAAGAAGACTAAGAAGAGGCCTCTTCCCACCAAGGGCCCCTCCAAGCCATCTTCTTCGGTCGCTCTGAAGCCGACCCGTCCTGCTCCTGTACTAGTGACAGTCCTAGGGGATTCCAAGGAGACAAAAGAGGACACTCTCGGACCTCGATCCAAAAGGGCGCATCTATTTGAAGAGCCCAAACTGCCAATCGTGGAGGCCGATCCTCTACCAACTTTGACACCCACTTCCAGGGCAACCACTGAATCGAGCTTTTCACCAGGGACACCGAAGGCCTTTTGGCCTAGGAGTCCTTCGGAGGTCTTCCCCTTTGCCCAGCTCGAACACTTTAAACTACCCGGAGATGATGAGCGGTTTAAGGGGGTATTCATCCAAAGAATATCTAGTGGCCTACATCAAGGCCCAGTGTCAGGTAAACCAGATAAACTAAAACATTTCCTTTAATGATCCTTTGTTCATCATGACTGATGCATTCTTTCACTTAACTGCAGGCCAATTCTATCCTCGCTCGAGAAGTTCCGCCTCTGGCCCATGCCATTAAAAAAGAGGTTCAATTGAAGACCAATGTGGAATTGCTCGGAGTCGAGGTTCGAGGTCTGAAGTCGGACTTGAAGAAGGAAAGGGATCTTCATACCGATACCCGAAATAAAGTGACCAAATTTGAACATCGTAATCGATGAGCTCAAGGCGATATTCCCTCTACAAGTAGGGAGTTCGTCGGTCTTGACAATCATGCCAAAAAACTTATCCAAGAGAAAAATATCTTGTCAGAAGAAAACAAGGATCATGAGAAGGTCATTCATGCCCTTGAGAACAATTTTATCGAAATGCACAGCAAGATGATGCACTTGATTCAGGAAAACAACACCTTAGGGAAAGAATGTGCCGAAGTCAAGCAGCGTGCCATCGAAGAGTACGAAGAATCCCCAGCCTTGACCGAGAAGATCATGTTTTAGTTTGCTGAAGCTTATAAAGCTTATCGGGAAAAGGCTCGGGCGAAGATGAAAGTCGCTGGGCTCGATGCTGGCATTCTTGATTCTTCTGACGAGGAATCTGAAGCTGAAGATGGGGGTCCTAAAGAGTTGTTTTCTTTTAGGTTTTTTACTTGTAATTTTTGTAATCCTTTTTCATTCCTTTGTTTGTAACCTTCTCAATCAGTTATGCTTGAAACTTTTACCGATCAGTTATGTTGTTTCTAACTTTCTGATCGGTTTAGTTCGAAGCTTATCTGATCGGAATTATAAAAACTTATGGATATAAATGAAGTACAAAACTTTTCTTTGTCTGTAATTTTCTTGATCAGTTATGCTCGTAATTTTTACCGATCAGTTATGCTGTTTCTAACTTTCTGATCGGTTTTTATCCAAAGCTTGTCTGATCGAATTTGTAAAAGCTTATGATTATAAATGAAGTACAAAGTTTTCCCGAAGAGAAATTCTCATTTATTTCATTGATAAATAGCATGATTTACATAAATGAAGGAAATAATGACATAACTTTTACTGGTAATCTTTTCTAAGTCTTCTAGCATGTCATGTATTCTTTACTTTCGATCCATCCATTGCTTGAAGCCAGTAAGTACCTGGCTTCGGCACCTCTACTACTTCATAAGGCCCCTCCCAGTTCGGTATCAGCTTGCCCGTATTCTGGGGGTAGATGCCTCTGACTCCCGAAGCACCAAATCTCCAGTCTCGAACCTTCTTTGTTTGACCTTCTAGTTATAATTTCGGGTAGTGCGCTTCTGATAAATAGCTAACCGTACCAGAGCTGACTCCTGAACCTCCTCCAGGAAATCCAGATTTAGTCTTAGGCCGTTATCATTGTATAACTCTTTGTACTGACTGACCCGAAGTGTAGGAGACCCGATCTCAAGAGGTTCTGCATCAGTCCCGTAGGCCAATCTGAACTGTGAATCCTCAGTTGTCATCCTCGGAGTAGTCCAATAGATCCACAAAACACTGAGCAATTCCTCTGGCCATCGACCCTTCAATTCCTCTAATCTTATCTTGGTACCGTTGAGGAGAATTCGATTGGTGACTTCTACTTGACCATTCGACTGAGGGTGAGCAATTGAAGTCTTTCTGTGTTAAATCCCCAACTCCTTCCAAAAAGTTTCAAACTTTGACGCCACGAATTTTCTTCCGTTATCTGAGACCAAAGCCATCGGGATGCCGAACCGATAAACAACACCTTCTTTAAAAAAATTGAGACATTCTTGTTCGGTGATCTTCTGTAGAGGTTTAGCTTTGACCCATTTGGTCATATAGTCAATGGCTATGATCACGAAACTGACTTTCCCCTTGGCTTTCGGCAGTGGCCGCAAGATATCGATCCCCCATATAGCAAATGGAATAGGGAATAAAATCGAATACAACTCTTCGGGGGGCTGATGAGGGATGGAACTATTCAGCTGACATTTAGAACATTTTTTGACGAAATCTTTGGCTTCCTGAAAGATGGTTGGCCAATAGTATCCCTGCCTCAAAATTTTGTATGCCAATGATTTGGCCCCAATGTGATCTCCACAAATTCCTTTATGTACTTCCCGAAGTGTATACTCTGCTTCTGAAGGTGTTAATCACTTGAGGAGTGGAGAACTAGAAGCCCTTTGGTATAAGTCTCCGTCGATAAGGATGAAGTTTAATGTGACGCCCCCAAAATTAGGTATACATCACCCATTCTGAGTCGTCAGATACATGGTAAAAAATTCAAATACAACTTCATTTATACAACTGTTGAATACATGTAGTAGAATACGACCACGATTAAGCTGTGAGTTTTAATACAAATGTATGTAACTCTCATGGTGCCTCGACCACAACCTTACAATGGTACTTTACATAAAAGTATAGTCAAAAACTGTTTTAGAAATTAAAATCTTTGGGAAGTGCTCAAGGAAACCTTCGTATATGGGAGGCCGTGCGTCAGGTTATAATAGATATCATATGGTACGTAATTATCCTTGGTTGACCCAATAGACCCCAAAGAAAAATTAGAAGATTACTATCATCTTCTTTCCAATGGTGAGTTTTCTCTTGACATATGACTATCTCCACTCTCTCCAAGTGAATATTATATTTCAAAGAAACTCCAAGATCATATAGGTAGTGCCCATAGATATACTCAGTAAGTGGATGCGCACAACCCTGTCTTATGATAACATAAAGTCGCATGTCATTAGACATCTTGTATGATAGTGGTAAAACACCCTTCTAAAGTTGGGTTCACCTCACCCTATTTGATTCACCAAATATAACTACTAAATGTTGTATAGAATACAACACACTTTTCTATACTGTTTAGGGAGAACCTCCACAGCTAGAGACCACTGTTCTATTCCCCTGTTATTCCCGCTCGACCTGACAACACTCTTACGACAACACTCTTATTACCTGAAAGGAATTGTGAAGCAGGAAGGGTGAGCACAACTAACCGAGTAAAGAATATTATGACTAAAGATAATTAAATTATCAATAGCTTTCATCAATAATAAATCAGAGATTTAGAACATATGGTAGATGATAAAACTTTTTAACCACAGTTGCAGCGGAACGAGCAATCCACTAGAAGAGTCAAATAGACCATAAGGTCTATTATCTTCTCTATGTTAAAAGTCCACCAATAATGTTTTATCCCTGTAACATCAATCAACAATTCCCGTCCACGAACATGTGAATAACTCATAATCACAATTGTGATTCTAAATTCCTCTTCGTACCCAGGACGAAGATAATTTTCATCACCTATCTTCATCTAAAACATCAAAAATTATGGTTATACCAAATCACAATTCTTGTTCATAATCATACTAATAAATTCATCTTTGCACTACGGCCAAATATATTCATTAACAATTCATCTTTGCACTACAAGTCAAAGACATACAACTGTATTTTAGAAAAGTCAAGTAGAACATGATATCCACTATCTTCTATAAATTAAAAGTGTATAACCAATATTTTATCGCTGAGACTCAGCTTAATAAATAATCTACATCTTCGAATTATCCATGCACTACGGCCAAAGATATTCGTTAGTATCACATCCATGAATTATCCATGCACTACGGCCTAAGATATTCATTATTATCACATCCATGAATTAATATTTCATCGCTGAGACTCAGCTCAATAATTAATCCACATCATCGAATCATCCCTACACTACAGGTCAAGGATATTCATTAGTATCACGACCACGAATTATCCATGCACTACAGGCCAAAGATAATCGTGTTTTCATCAACGGTCCTGATTATGTCATAAAATAATTCATCTTTGCACCTTGACCGAAGAGAATCCATAGCCATAATCATAACAAAAACTGTCCATCAATGCACTACGGGCCAATGAGGATTTTTTTTCCACATCATTTGTAACATTACGGTCATGATTATACCGAATAATCCCTGGTTATAATCATACCAACTCCATCTATGCACTACAGGCCACAGATGACTTTTTCCACATCATTTGTAACATTACGATCATGATTATACCGAATAATCCCTGGTCAAAATCATACCAAGTCCATCTATGCACTACAGGCCACAGATGACTTTCAACATAATATAAACATGAGGATGATGACAATGATATAAGAATTCAATAAAACAAGTTCAAGAATTAATTTATCCAGGAACTAATAACGTCCAAATTGTCAACATTATATTTCTTTGTGGAGTAAAATTCAAGAATGCTCAGAAGAATATTTCCATGAAAAGATACTGGATGAAGCGCAAATATCAAGGATATTCCACTAATTTCATGGAGTATATAAGTCAAAACTTTAACCATTTGAGTATAATAAAGAATGGAATAACAAAAGAAATCACCATGCATGCTAGATTTCTTAGATGTATAAAAGTTATTCCAACAGAATAATAATAACGGAACCAGTCAAAGTAAATTTGTCTTGACAGGATGTTCCAATGTAATAATAAAAATGGAATAACAACAAAATCACCATGCATACGGTGCCAGATAGACAAAAGTTATTCTAATGAGAATACTAAATAATGGAACTAGGTCAGGCGTAATACGACCCAGATGGATATTCCAACAGTAATAATAAAGAATGGAACTGTGTCCCGTGAACGCGACGGATAGGATATTAAACGAGAATAATAAAGAACGGAATATTAGAAGAATTTCACAATGTATGCGGTACTTCACATAAACATGTTATTCCAACATAATAATAAAGAATGGAATAATAGAAGAATTTCACCAAGTATAGGGTATCCCGCGTATACAGGTTATTCCAACAGAATAATAAAGAATGGAATAACAGAAGTTATCTTCATGAAAAAGAAAGAAAGAATACCCCTTACGAGTACAACAAATAATATCCCCTACCTTAAGAAGAAGAGTACTAGATATATGAGTAGTGAAGTAGCAGAATACTTTTCTTCTTTCTCTCTATAGTTTATCTCTGTAGTTTCAAGGTGAATTCTTTGAAATAATGAAGGAATGAAATTCTATTTATAGAAAAAAATAGATCGCGCATAGTAACTAACTCATGAACGGTCCAAATTTTGATTTACTTTAATCGACGGTCCATATTTAAAGCAAAATCTTTTAAATAAAATATAATATATTCTATTTATAATCTAATAAAATGAATAACTTTATAAAAGATTTTACTATGCAAACACTATCGCAGCACTATGCAAGCACACTATGCATAATAAAATATAATATATTCTAATTATTGTCTAATAAAATAGATAACTTTATAAAAGTATTACATTTTATATAAAAAGATTTTATTATGTGAAAACACTATGCACAATAGAATATAATATATTCTATTTATAGAATAACTTTATAAAAGTATTCTGTTTTATATAAAAAGCTTTTCTGTTTTATTACATTAATAATACCAATAAAGCAAAACTGAGTGACTTATCACATAAGCATCAATAATCAATACCGTGCTATTTACCAAAATATAAAAAAATTTGAATACTTTTATTTTATAAAATTCGGGGTCTCACATTTAAGCTCTTATGCTTGATCATTTTCGCATAGATGCGATCTGAAGGTAGGACCCCATCAGCTAGGTATGAGATGTATGGGGTGAGCCAGCAGTCCAGCCGATCCAAAGCTAAGACATCCACCTTCGGGATGTTGGGGTGTTCTAACACTTCTAGATATACTGAACCATTGAAGGAACTCGCTTCTGTTGTTTCCAATCGGGCCAAAGCATCTACTACTGTGTTATCTGACCGATCAACTCCCTGGCAACTATGCGAAGCAAAGTATGCGAGTTGTTCCTTTAACTCGGCTAGGTATCTTGTCATTCTTGTCCCCCGAGCCTCATATTCCCTAGATATCTGCTTGACGACCAGTTGAGAATCGCTGTAGATAACTAACTTCTGAACCTCCAAGCTTCGAGCCAACTGAAGTTCAGCTAGAATGGCTTCATATTCTGCTTCGTTGTTTATGGCTTTGAACTGAAACCGAATGGCTTGCTGGACTTTGAACCCTTCGGGACTTGTCAGAATAACCCCTACTCCGCTGATGTCTAAAGTTGCTGACCCATCCACATAGAAAGTCCATGACGTTTGCACTTGTTGTGTTTCAGTAACTGATCCCACATCCGGCTATGTGAATGAACATTCTACTATGAAGTCTGCCAAAACCTGTCCTTTGATTGCTATTCGAGGATGATATTCTAAAGCAAACTGTGTTAATTCCATCGCCCATGTAGCAAGCCGACCTGAGACTTCTGGCCTATGCAGTACCTTCTTCAATGGCTGATCCGTATACACCACCACCAACCGACCCTGGAAATAATGGCGAAGCTTCCTGCTTGCAATGATTAAGGCGAAGGAGAATTTTTCCAGGTTCGGATGTTGGGTCTCTACATCTCAAAAAACGTGGCTAACGTAATATACTGGGAACTGCTTTCTCCCTTTGTCCCGTACCAGTGCAGCACCCACTGCCATCGAGCTTGCAGCCAAATATAGGTATAATGGTTCTGAAGGGATCGATTTCATCAATAATGGTGCTCATGACATATATCGTTTAATCCCTTGGGACGCATCTTCACACTTCGACGTCTACTGAAAACTCTTCTCATTTTTTGGCCCCTTCAAAGTATCAAAGAATGACAGGCATCTCTCTGCTGATTTTGACACAAACCTCCGAAGGGAAGCAATCCGACCTGTCAACCTCTGAACATCTTTGTAAGATTTAGGGGATTTCATATCTAAGACTGCCTGAATCTTCTTCGTGTTCACTTCGATTCTCCTTTTGCTGACCAGATACCCTAGAAAATTTTTAGATCCCAATCCGAAGGTACACTTAGTCGGGTTTAAATGCAGCTTATGTCTCCTGACTGTTTTAAAGCATCTTTTCAGGTCTTCGAGATGGTCCCGGACTAACATGCTTTTTACAATCATGTCGTCCACATAGACCTCCATGTTTCGGCCTAACTGCCTTGTGAACACGAAGTTCATCATTCGCTGATACGTCGCCCCTGCGTTTAACAGCCATAAGGTCATCTTCTAATAAGCATAAATATCCTGATGCGTTATAAAACTGGTCTTCGGGATGTCCTCCTTGCTCATCGAGATCTGATGGTACCCCGAAAAGGCATCCATAAAACTCAGCATGCCATATCCTAAAGTGGCGTCAATCAACTGGTCTATATTGGGCAAATGATAGAAATCTTTTGGGCATGCCTTGTTCAGGTCCGTATAATCGATACATAATCTGTGACGCCCACAAAACAGGTATACATCACCCATCTTGAGTCGCCAAATACATGGTACGTAAATTTAAATACAACTTAATTATACAACAGTCGTGTAAAATACGACAAAACATAGCTGAGAGTTTAAACAAGAATATTGTCATCTAGACAATATCCACACTCAATGGAGTCCTCATTACAATTATTATCACATTATTCCGTAGAATAGTGAGGACTACTAAAGCCACTTATCTTTGGATCATCACTCCATTCCCCGACTCGTCCTAGCTATATTCTCATTTTGAAGAAGAGAACAATGAAAGGAAGGGTGAGCTCAACTAGCCCAGTAAGAAATATTATGACTAAGATAATGCAGAATAAATTTTCCTTAGTCTTCAACAGTATAACAACTAATAGAATATAATAGACAACAAATTTTAGATCAACAACTGCAACGGAATAAACAATCCATTAGAAGAGTCAAGTAGAGCATAAAATCTACTATCTTCTATGATTTAAAAAGTTTTTCATCAACTTTATCATTTGAGACTCGGCTTAATAAATAAAATCAAATCATCCCTGCACCACGGCAAAGGATATTCATGTAATCATCAATGGTCAAGATTATACCGAATAATCCCTGGTCATAATCATACCAACAACTATCCATTAATGAACTACAGGCTAATGAGGGCTTTCACCACATCATTCGTCACATTACGGTCATGATTATACAGAAAAATCCCTGGTCATAATCATACCAAGTCCATCTTTGCACGTAAGCCGAAGATGACTTTCATCACAATATAAGCATGATGATGATGATAATGACATAATAATTCAATAAAACAAGTTCAAGGATAAATTTTAAAGATTTATAATTTAATTTATCCAGAAATCAATAACGTTCAAATTGTCAACATGATACTGCTTTGTAGAGTAAAATTCAAGAATAATATTCATGTACCAAAAATAATTTGGACATAAAAGAAATATATTTTTCGGGTAAATAGTACCCCGTGAATAGTATGTCGTGAATAGTACTTCAGGAATAGTACCTCGTGAATAGTACCCCGACATGAAAAGTACCGCAAATACCCGAGTGAATAATATTCGGGTGAATAATAATTGGTTGAATAGTAACCCGTGAATAGTAACTCGTGAATAGTACTCTGACACGAAAAGTGCCCCGAATACCCGAGTGAATAATACTAGTGAATAGTAACTGGGTGAATAGTAACCCGTGAATAGTAACTCGTAAATAAAATACCAAATAAAATGATATTTCATGACGAGTACAAAATAAATGATATCTCATACGAGTATAATAGAATATACGAAACTGCAAATGAATTTTCACCCGTCATGCGGTAATCCACGTAGATAGATCATTTCCATAATTTAATAAGGAATGAATACAAATGATCATTCACCATGCATGCGGTAGTCCACACCGACAGGTTATTCCAACAGAATAATAAAGAATGCAATAATAGAAGAATTCACCATGCATGCGATAGACCGCACAGACAATTTATTCCAACAGAATAATAAAGAACAGAACCAGGTCATGCGTAATATGCACAGACAAGATATTCCAACATAATAATAAAGAATGGAACCAGGTCATGTGTAATTCGCACAGACAGGATATTCCAACAGAATAATAAAGAATGGAATAACAGAAAAATTTCACCATGTATCAGATTACAGATGTATAAAAGTTATTCCAACATAATAATAAAGAATGGAATAATGTAAGAATTTCACCATGTATGCGGTGCCAGCATAGGCAAAGTTATTCCAACATAATAATAAAGAATGGAATAACAATAGTGTAAGACCCCAACTTTTATGAATAAAGATGAATTTTCTATAAATATCATTTTTGAATATTAAGGTGTGAATTTGTTATAATGTTATAGTTGTGGGTAATATTTATAAATTTTGCAAAGTAAGCAAGTTGTTATATAATATTCGATTGGTCGGGGAATATTCATTTTAATAGGGAATATTCATACAATGGCACAATCATTGGTGGACCTCACAACAGAATTATTGTCGGAGTTAGAAAACGACAAAATTATCTTTTTATAAAAATAACGGCGGAAGTTTTACCATTAACTGTTGAAACACCCGGTGTTAAAAGTACAGTAATACGCGTGGTTGCATAGTAGCACACGGTATTGATTATTGATACTTACGTGAGAAGTCACTCAGTTTTGTTCAATTATTGCTACAAAGAATTCTTTGCATAGTATCTCACGTTATTTGATTCAATTATTGTCAATATTTATATATTATTAAATCAATAATTGAGATGAAAAATTTATTAATATTATTATTTGCAATATTAACGATGTCTAGAAGTTCAATCAAGGAGAGGTTGGTGGTCAATCAATTGCGCTGATAGGGAGAAATTCTTATTGGAAAGCCCCCTCTTTCCTGGGAACGACCTGGTCGATTAATATTGTGAATTATAAGAATGGTGATAAATGTTGTTAAAATTATTAAGATGATTTTTATGAAGTTTTGCTTATTTTATGGACCACCCCCATTTACCCATTTTTTAAAATAATCAGTAGAAATTTCTTAAAAGGTGGGCCCACATAGGGGCCCACGAAAGAAAAAATGGGGGGAAATAACTGGGTTTCCAAGAGTTATTTGTCCCTTCAGTTTTCCAAGAGTTAATTGCCCCTTCGCAAATAGTTATTACCAGGAGTCATTTTGAACATTCGTTAAGACCAAGAGCTACTTTTAGTTCTTCTATAAATAGAAGCTCATTCCTTCATTATTTCTTTACGAATTCAAACTGAACTCTAGAGAGAGAAACTATAGAGAGAAAGAAAAAAGTATTCTCGCTACTTCACTACTCTAGTATTCATTTTTTCTAAGGTAAGGGTATTATTATTCTTCGTATTCACGAAGAAGAGAGTTATTTTCTTTCAATACTCGTAAGGGTTGTTATTCCATTCTTTATTATTCGTTGGAATAACTATATGCATGCGGTCTATCGCATGCACAGTGAATTTTGTTGTTATTCCATTCTTTATTATTTCGTTGGAATATCACATGCATGCTGGTAAGTGCGGATTACGTGACAATTCGTTCCATTCTTTATTATTACATTGGAATATCCATGCGTGCAATGGATGGGTTACGCGTGACACTGGTTCCATTCTTTATTATTCTGTTGGAATAACCTTTCTGTGTGGATTACGCACGCCTGGTGAATTCTTCTGTTATTCCATTCTTTATTATTCTGTTGGAATAATCTGTCTACGTGGATTACCGCATGGCGACAAAAATCCATTTGTAGTTTCATATATTCTATTATACTCAATTGGTTAAAGTTTTGGCTTTTATACTCCATGAAATTAGTGGAATATCCTTGATATTTGCGCTTCATCCAGTATCTTTTCATGGAAATATTCTTACGAGCATTCTTGAATTTTACTCCACGTAACAATGATTCGTCGACAATTTGGACATTATTGGTTTTTGGATAAATTAAATTATAAATCTTTAAAAATTTATCCTTGAACTTGTTTTATTGAATTCTTATATCATTGTCATCATCCTCGTGTTTATAATATGTTGAAAGTCATCTGTGGCCTGTAATTCATAGATGGACTTGGTATGATTATGACCAGGGATTATTCGGTATAATCATGATCGTAATGTTAAAAATGATGTGGTAAAAATCCTCATTGGCCGTAGCGCATTGATGGACAGTTGTTGGTATGATCATGACCATTGATGAATACACGAATATCCTTGGCCCGTAGTGCATGGATAATTTGTGGTCGTGATACTAATGAATATCCTTGGTCAGTAGTCTTGCGGGGATGATGTGGATTATTTATTAAGTCGAGTCTCAAGCGATAAAAGTGATGAAAACCTTTTAAATCATAGAAGATAGTAGATTTTATTCTCTACTTGACTCTTCTAATGGATTGTTTGTTCGGCTATGATTAAACTTGATGTTTATTATATTTTATCGGCTTTTAACCTTTGTTGAAGGCTAACGATAAATGATTCTGCATTATCTTAGTTATAATATTTCTTACTGGGCTAGTTGAGCTCACCCTTTATTTCACTGTTCTCTTCAGGAAATGAGAATATAGCAGGGACGAGTCGGGGAACGGATTGACGGTCCAGATGGTTGTTTTAATAGTCCTCGCTATTCTATAAAATAGTGTGATAATAAATGTAATGAAGACTCCATTGAGTGTGGATATTGTCTAGATGACAACATTTGTATTAAAACTCATATCATATGTTTTGTCGTATTTTACACGACAGTTATATAATTAAGTTTTTATTTGTATTTTGTACCATGTATTTGGTGACTCAAGATGGGTGATGTATACCTATTTTGGGGGCGTCACAGTTGGTATCAAATCTTTGGGATATGATCCCTGGCTAAGATGTGAGACTAGAACTAGGAGGGGAGAGACGGGAAATTCCTTCGCTAGTATGACCTACCTAAGTTTATTTGGTATTTAATTGGTCGGTCAGAGTATAAGGATAATATGTTGCATGTCAATTAACCCTTGTTTTGTGGCAGTATTTAAAAATGACATCCAAGAATGTTTAGACTAGCAATGGAGCACATGAGACCGTTGAGTCTCCACAGATCAATAAACAGGATAATGTGCATCAGGAAGGCGACAATCCTCATGCAAACAACAACACTGACCAAATGATGAACGATGGAATGTTCAGAGGCTTTATGCAATTCATGAAACATCAAGCGAGAGCGGCTCCTGTCCAAAATGTAGGTGCAAATAGTGGAAACTCTCGGACGGTCACCGCTAAACAGTTCAAGGAGCTGGGACCACCGGAGTTTATTGAAGAGCCAAAACCACTTAAGGCGGAAGCGTGGATAAAGCAGATCACCAAGATATTTGATGTCTTGGGATGCTCCGAGGAGTAAAAGGTTCCATTTCCACCTTTATGTTGCGAGGAGAGGCAGATTACTGGTGGGAATCGGTAAAGTGTACTCAACCTGCCGCACTGAAGATGTCTTGGGAGAAGTTCCAAGAACTATTCAACGACAAGTACTTTCCCGAAAGTATTCGTCACATGAAAGAGGTAGAGTTCATCAAGTTGGAGCAGAACAATATGACTGTGTCATAGTATGAAGCTAAGTTTGCCAAGTTATCCCGGTTTGCGTCTCACTTGGTTGATAACGAGGAGAGAATGACGCGGATGTTTCTAAGAGGTTTGAAACCCGAGATACGTCAATACTTAATTTCTCACAAATTGTGTTTGTATTCAGATGTTGTTAATAGGGCTCAGTTATTGGAGCGCGATGACGAGTCAAATCAACCAAGAGAAAGAAGCCAGAAAAATTGTAATACAAGTGGTAGCAGTCATCGAAGCGGTGACAACAAACGTGGAGGGAATTAACATGCCAGAAATGGTAACCACTTCGGTGGTAATCATGGCCAAGACAATAAAAGTGGACATTTCAAGAAGAGGAGATTCAACAATGATGGAAAGACGTCATCACCAGCTCCCGTTGTTAAGGAAGGAGAACGACCACCTATCATATGCTTCAAATGCGGAGGGGAGGGACATATCAGTCCAAACTGCGCGATGCCATCCAAAGTGTGTTATAATTATGGAAGAGAAGGTCACCTAGCCCAATTTTGTCGTGCACCAAATTCAAGTCCAAATTGGAGCGGTGACACAAAAATACGAAAAGTCGAAATAAGTCAAAACCAAAGAGTTCAAGGACCTCCCAGAAAGTAAGGAGCCCGAACGAGGTCGTCACGGGAAAGCTTATCATAAACTCTAATGAAGTCTATACCTTATTTGATACTGGTTCTACCCATTCTTTTATTTCTCCTACTTGCGCTCAACGATTAAATTTGACTCCGGAGAAATTAGACTTTGACTTATCTGTGAAAACTCCGTTGGGAGAAACCTTCATTACATCCACTGTTTATAAGTCTTGTTTGGTTCAAATCGGTACCCTCATATTACCTGTCGATCTTATTTCATTGAAAATACTTGCATTTGATGTGATTCTAGGGATTGATTGGTTAACTACTCATCATGCAAAAAATTGATTATTTTCGTAAGGTTGTTAGCTTTCATATTCCTAACCAACCTATTATGTGAATTCAAACAACCAAACCATTAAAATCAATCACTGTCATCTCAAGCTATAAAGCTATTCGTTTATTGAAAAACGGATGTCAAGCTTTTTTGGCTCATGTCACAGATTTAAACAAAAATACGTCAGATTGGAATGATATTTCTATTGTTAATAAATTTCCTGACGTATTCCCTGAAGAACTTCCTGGCCTACCCCCAGAGCGTGAAATTAAATTTTGTATCGACCTTGAACCTGGTACAAAACCCATTTCCAAAGCCCCATATCGAATGGCTCCTATTGAACTTCAGGAGTTAAAGACCCAATTGCAGGAATTGTTAGACATTGGTTTCATTCGTCCTAGTACGTCTCCTTGGGGTGTTCCTGTTCTATTCGTTAAGAAGAAAGTGGGAGTATGCGACTTTGTATTGACTACCGGGAATTGAACCATGTCACCATCAAGAATAGGTATCCGTTACCTCGCATTGATGACCTGTTTGACTAGTTGCAAGGAGCACAATTCTTTTTAAAGATTGATCTTCATTCTGGATATCATCAACTAAAGGTTAAAACTAAGGATATTCTAAAGACTGCCTTCAGAACTCGGTACATGCATTATGAATTCTTAGTCATGTCTTTTGGATTGACTAATGCTCCTGCTGCCTTCATGGATATGATGAACCGAGTATTCAAGGAATATTTGGATCACTTTATGGTCGTCTTTATTGATGACATCCTCATATATTCCAAAAGCCATGAAGATGATGAGCAACACTTGAGGCTGATACTGCAAAAGCTTTGTGAAAATAAGCTTTATGCCAAGTTGAAGAAATGCGAGTTCTGGCTTGAGGAAGTAGCATTCCTTGGGCACGTAGTATCAAGTCATGGAATGTCTATTGACCTGGCAAACATTGAAGCTATTCAAAGCTAGGAGCAACCTAAATCAGTGACCGAAGTACGTAGCTTTCTCGGATTAGCTGGTTATTATCGGAGATTCATGGAAGGGTTTTCTCGAATCGCTACTCCATTAACTCAGCTGACTCGGAAAGATATAAAATTCGGTTGGAGCGTGGAATGTGAGAAGAGTTTTCAAGACCTCAAGAGGAGACTCATTTCAGCACCTATTCTGACAATACCATCTGGTTCGGAGGGATTTGTCATCTATAGTGATGCATCGGGCAAAGGGTTAGGATGTGTTCTCATGCAACATGGGAAAGTCATAGCCTATACCTCTCGGTAACTCAAAGAATATGAGAGGAATTATCCTACTCATGATTTAGAGTTGGCAGCTGTTGTCTTCGCACTTAAAATTTGGTGGCATTACTTATATGGGGAGAAAGTGGAGATCTTTACGGATCATAAAAGTCTCAAATATTTCTTCCCAAAAGGAACTCAACATACAGCAATGACGTTGGCTTGAACTGTTAAAAGATTATGATCATACCATTCAATACCATCCTGATAAAGCGAACGTAGTAGCTGATGCATTGAGTAGAAGATCATATGTGGATACGAGTGCGATATTGTCAATGTAAAGGCCCATTTTATATGACTTGCAAAGGATGGAGATAGAGTTAAAGACTCCAGAGACCAACGTGATGATGGCGAATATACGAGTATAACCGACTTTAATCGATAAAGTTAAAGCTGCTCAAGCTCTGAGACACGAGGCGATGCGTATGAGGAAGAAAGTGCAAAAAGGTGCTATGCCGGAAGCAAGAATCGATGAGGAAGGAATACTTTGAGTCAACTCCAAACTTTGTGTTCCTAACGACCCTGATTTAAAGTATAAAATCATGATGGAGGCGTATAACACACCGTTTGTAATCCATCCTGGGAGTACCAAAATGTATCATGATCTTCAACATATATTTTGGTGGAGCAATATGAAGAGAGAGATCGCGGAGTTTATCTCAAGGTGTCTAACTTGTCAATGAGTCAAGGCAGAGCATCAAGTACCAAAAGGTCCGTTGTAACCACTTGAAATTCCAGAATTGAAGTGGGAGCACATTATCATGGATTTTGTTATCGGTCTTCCCAAGGTTTCTCAAGGCATAGATGCGATTTGGGTCATTATTGATAGATTGACCAAGTTAGCTCATTTCTTACCTAGAGAAACTTATACACTTGAGCATCTTGCTCGTATATACATAAATGAGATTATAAGATTGCATTGTATGCCAGTATCCATAGTTTTTTATCAAGACCCAAGATTCACTTCACGATTTTGGGTTAGTTTACAGAAAGCTATGGGCACGAATTTATGATTTAGCTCGGCATATCATCCTCAGACGGATGGGCAGTCGGTGAGGACTATTCAAACTCTTGAAGATCTATTAAGACTCTGTGTCCTTGACTTCAAGGGAAGTTGGGACAAGTTCTTACCATTGGTGGAGTTTTCCTACAACAACAGTTATCAAGTAAGTTTTGGCATGGCTCCATTCGAGGCGTTGTATGGAAGAAAGTGTCGTTCTCTAGTATGCTGGGATGAGGTGGGTGAAGCAACATTGTTGGGACCAGAGTTGGTACGTATGACTATGGAAAAGATTCAAACGATCCAACAACGTATAAAAATCTCACAAGATCGACAAAAGAGTTATGTTGATCTTCATCGAAAGGACGTAGAATTTGATATTGGAGATCATGTGTTGTTACGTGTTGCTCCATGGAAAGGAGTTACGAGATTTGGAAAGAGAGGAAAGCTCAATCCTCGATTCATTGGTTCATTTTTAATCCTTGATCGAGTAGGAACAGTGGCCTATAGACTCACTTTACCGCCAAGTATGTCTCGTGTTCATAACGTTTTTCACATATCTATGTTACGTAAATATATGAAAGACCCGCACCACATTATTGAGTTAGAACCAGACGAAATAGCAGAAGATTTAACGTATGAAGAGGTTTCTGTTAAAATCTTAGATAAAAAGGAGAATATTTTACGCTCCAAGGTTATACCTCAAGTCAAAGTTTTGTGGAGAAACCACGATGTTGAGGAAATGACCTGGAAGTTAGAATCTGAAATGAAATCAAGGTATCCTTACCTCTTCGACATACCAGGTACGTACCCTAATTTCGAGGGCGAAATTTCATAGGAAGGGGAGGTTGTAATACCCCAACTTTTATGAATAAAGATGAATTTTCTATAAATATTATTTTTGAATATTAAGGTGTGAATTTGTTATAATGTTATAGTTGTGGGTAATATTTATAAATTTTTCAAAGTAAGCAAGTTGTTATATAATATTCAATTGGTCAGGGAATATTCGTTTTAACAAGGAATATTCTTACAACGGCACAATCATTGGTGGACCCCACAACAGAATTATTGTCGGAGTTAGAAAACGACAAAATTATCTTTTTATAAAAATAACGGCGGAAGTTTTACTGTTAACTGTTGAAACACCCGGTGTTAAAAGTACGGTAATACGCGTGGTTGCATAGTAGCACACTGTATTGATTATTGATGCTTACGTGAGAAGTCACTCAGTTTAGTTCAATTATTGCTACAGTAATTGCTGCATAGTATCTCACGTTATTTGATTCAATTATTGTCAATATTTATATATTATTAAATCAATAATTGAGACGACAAAGTTATTAATATTATTATTTATAATATTAACGATGTCTAAAGTTACGTCAAGGAGAGGTTTGGTCACCTAATTGCGCTACCAATAGGGAGAAATCCTTATTGAAAGCCCCTCTTTCACGGGAACGACACGGTCGATTAATATTGTGAATTATAATAATGGTGATAAATGTTGTTAAAATTATTAAGATGATTTTTATGAAGTTTTGCTTATTTTATGGACCACCCCCATTTACCCATTTTTTAAAATAATCGGTAGAAATTTCTTAAAAGGTGGGCCCACATGTGGGGCCCACGAAAGAAAAATGGGGGGGGAATCTGGGTTTCCAAGAGTTATTTGTCCCTTCAGTTTTCCAAGAGTTAATTGCCCCTTCGCAAATAGTTATTACCAGGAGTCATTTTGAACATTCGTTAAGACCAAGAGCTACTTTTAGTTCTTCTATAAATAGAAGCTCATTCCTTCATTATTTCTTACGAATTCACTGAAACTCTAGAGAGAGAAACTATAGAGAGAAAGAAGAAAAGTATTCTGCTACTTCACTACTCTAGTATTCATTTTTTCTAAGGTAAGGGGTATTATTCTTTCGTATTCATGAAGAGAGTTATTTTCTTTCAATACTCGTAAGGGTTGTTATTCCATTCTTTATTATTCTGTTGGAATAACCTGTCTGTGCGGTCTATCGCATGCCTGGTGAATTCTGTTGTTATTCCATTCTTTATTATTCTGTTGGAATATCCTGTCTATGCGGATTACGCATGACCTGGTTCCATTCTTTATTATTCTATTAGAATATCCTTTCGTCTTGGGTTACGTATGAATTCGGTTCCATTCTTTATTATTACTGTTGGAATAACCTTTCGTGTGGATTACATGCGCTTTGGTGAATTCTTTCGTTATTCCATTCTTTATTATTACGTTGAATAAATGCATCACGTGGATTACCGCATGGCGACAAAAATCCATTTGTAGTTTCATATATTCTATTATACTCAATTGGTTAAAGTTTTGGCTTTTATACTCCATGAAATTAGTGGAATATCCTTGATATTTGCGCTTCATCCAGTATCTTTTCATGGAAATATTCTTCTGAGCATTCTTGAATTTTACTCCACGTAAAAAGATATCATCTTCGACAATTTGGACGTTATTGGTTTTTGGATAAATTAAATTATAAATCTTTAAAAATTTATCCTTGAACTTGTTTTATTGAATTCTTATATCATTGTCATCATCCTCGTGTTTATAATATGTTGAAAGTCATCTGTGGCCTGTAATTCATAGATGGACTTGGTATGATTATGACCAGGGATTATTCGGTATAATCATGATCGTAATGTTAAAAATGATGTGGTAAAAATCCTCATTGGCCGTAGCGCATTGATGGACAGTTGTTGGTATGATCATGACCATTGATGAATACACGAATATCCTTGGCCCGTAGTGCATGGATAATTTGTGGTCGTGATACTAATGAATATCCTTGGCTGTAGTGCAGGGATGATGTGGATTATTTATTAAGCTAAGTCTCAGCGATAAAAGTGATGAAAAACCTTTTAAATCATAGAAGATAGTAGATTTTATTCTCTACTTGACTCTTCTAATGGATTGTTTGTTCCGCTGCAGTTAAACTTGATGTTTATTATATTTTATCAGTTTAACACTGTTGAAGGCTAACGATAAATGATTCTGCATTATCTTAGTTATAATATTTCTTACTGGGCTAGTTGAGCTCACCCTTTATTTCACTGTTCTCTTCAGGAAATGAGAATATAGCGAGGGATTTAGCCTGGGAAGCGGATTGACGGTCCAGATGGTTGTTTTAATAGTCCTCGCTATTCTATAAAATAGTGTGATAATAAATGTAATGAAGACTCCATTGAGTGTGGATATTGTCTAGATGACAACATTTGTATTAAAACTCATATCATATGTTTTGTCGTATTTTACACGACAGTTATATAATTAAGTTTTTATTTGTATTTTGTACCATGTATTTGGTGACTCAAGATGGGTGATGTATACCTATTTTGGGGGCGTCACAGTTGGTATCAAATCTTTGGGATATGATCCCTGGCTAAGATGTGAGACTAGAACTAGGAGGGGAGAGACGGGAAATTCCTTCGCTAGTATGACCTACCTAAGTTTATTTGGTATTTAATTGGTCGGTCAGAGTATAAGGATAATATGTTGCATGTCAATTAACCCTTGTTTTGTGGCAATATTTAAAAATGACATCCAAGAATGTTTAGACTAGCAATGGAGCACATGAGACCGTTGAGTCTCCACAGATCAATAAACAGGATAATGTGCATCAGGAAGGCGACAATCCTCATGCAAACAACAACACTGACCAAATGATGAACGATGGAATGTTTAGAGGCTTTATCCAATTCATGAAACATCAAGCGAGAGCGGCTCCTGTCCAAAATGTAGGTGCAAACACTGGAAACTCTCGGACGGTCACCGCTAAACAGTTCAAGGAGCTGGGACCACCGGAGTTTATTGAAGAGCCAAAACCACTTAAGGCTAAGCGTGGATAAAGCGAGATCACCAAGATATTTGATGTCTTGGGATGCTCCGAGGAGTAAAAGGTTCCATTTCCACCTTTATGTTGCGAGAGAGGAAGCGATTCTTGGTGGGAATCGGTAAAGTGTACTCTCAACTGCCAGATGAAGATGTCTTGGGAGAAGTTCCAAGAACTATTCAACGACAAGTACTTTCCCGAAAGTATTCGTCACATGAAAGAGGTAGAGTTCATCAAGTTGGAGCAGAACAATATGACCGTGTCATAGTATGAAGCTAAGTTTGCCAAGTTATCCCGGTTTGCGTCTCACTTGGTTGATAACGAGGAGAGAATGACGCGGATGTTTCTAAGAGGTTTGAAACCCGAGATACGTCAATACTTAATTTCTCACAAATTGTGTTTGTATTCAGATGTTGTTAATAGGGCTCAGTTATTGGAGCGTGATGACGAGTCAAATCAACCAAGAGAAAGAAGCCAGAAAAATTGTAATACAAGTGGTAGCAGTCATCGAAGCGGTGACAACAAACGTGGAGGGAATTAACATGCCAGAAATGGTAACCACTTCGGTGGTAATCATGGCCGAGACAATAAAAGTGGACATTTCAAGAAGAGGAGATTCAACAATGATGGAAAGACGTCATCACCAGCACCCGTTGTTAAGGAAGGAGAACGACCACCTATCATATGCTTCAAATGCGGAGGGGAGGGACATATCAGTCCAAACTGCGCGATGCCATCCAAAGCGTGTTATAATTGTGGAAGAGAAGGTCACCTAGCCCAATTTTGTCGTGCACCAAATTCAAGTCCAGCTGGAACGGTGACACAAAATACCGTCCCAGACAAGTCAAAACCAGTAGTTCAAGGACCTCCCAGAAAGTAAGGAACCCGAACGAGGTCGTCACGGGAAAGCTTATCATAAACTCTAATGAAGTCTATACCTTATTTGATACTGGTTCTACCCATTCTTTTATTTCTCCTACTTGCGCTCAACGATTAAATTTGACTCCGGAGAAATTAGACTTTGACTTATCTGTGAAAACTCCATTGGGAGAAACCTTCATTACATCCACTGTTTATCTTAGTCATAATATTTCTTACTGGGCTAGTTGAGCTCACCCTTTCTTTCACTGTTCTCTTCAGAAATGAGAATATAGCTGGGACGAGTCGGGGAACGGATTGACAGTCCAGATGGTTGTTTTAGTAGTCCTCACTATTCTATGAAATAGTGCGATAATAAATGTAATAAGGACTCCATTGAGTGTGGATATTGTCTAGATGATAATATTTGTATTAAAACTCATAGCATATGTTTTGTCGTATTTTACACGACAATTGTATAATTAAGTTTTTATTTGTATTTTGTACCATGTATTTGGCAACTCAAGATGGGTGATGTATACCTATTTTAGGGGCATCACAAATAGCTCTCTTCATGAATATGAAAGAAATAATACCCCTTACCTCAGAAGAAGACTGGATACTGGATTAGTGAGGTAGCAGACTTCTCTTCTTCTTTCTCTCTATAATTTCTCTCTATAATAATTGCTCTATAGCTTTAGTGAATTGGTGAGAAATGAAGGAAGAACGAGCTTCTATTTATAGGAAAATATAGTGTCGATAATTGCACATTTTGGGCCTCAAAATATTACAGTATAATACCTCCCTCTTTTTCTTCATTTTTAATTTAGTCCTGCAAGTATTATCAAATTTGCACCACCTCCCCTAATAGTAAATCATGTGAATCAATAGTAAATCATTTGACTCAACAGTATAATCATGTGAAAAAACTAATTACAGTATAGTACCTTCAACTATATCTCCATTTTTAACTTAGTCATGCAAGTATTATCAATCTTGCACCAACTCCCCTAATAGTACAAGAATGTAAATCAATTGTACTCACATGTGAACAAATAGTTATAAGCATGTGAATTAATAACAATTAATTGCTCATTTATCCAGTTAATTACCCGATTGGTCAATATAACCTCCAGACATCAATTATTATCGAAATATCAATTTCATCTTTAATCAACAAGAACTTATTCATCATTAATATTATAACTCACAATATTTAACAACCAGATCATTCCTAGGAAAGAGGGGGCTTTACGATAAGGATTTCTCCTTATTGGCGCGCAATTCGGTGACCAAACCTCTCCTCGATAGAACTTTCTAGACATTGTCAATATTAAAAATAATAATATGAATAACTTTGTCATCTCAATTAATGATTTAATAATAATAAATATTATGCAAATGATACTGTGACAATAATTGAATAAATAATATGAGAGATATGATGCAGCAATTACTGTAGCAATAATTGAGTATAACTGAGTGACTTTTCACGTAAGTATCAATAATAAATACCGTGTGCTACTATGCAACCACGCGTATTACTGTACTTTTACCACCGAGTATTTTATTACAACTTTCTTATTTTGAAAATTTTTCACACATCACCCTTAACTTTAACCTTTTATCAATTTAACCATTACTCAATAGAATAATTATAAGAAAATTGAAAACTTTCATTTCATAAAATTCGGGGTCTCACGATCTCCCCTCCTTATGAAATTTCGCCCTCGAAATTTACGTACCTGATAGTTCAAAGAGATGAGAATACCTTACTTTCTTTTCGGATTGTACCTTCCCGGTTAGCTCCTCTCTATCAGGATTTTCTCATTTCTCATTTCCTGTATTTCAGATATCATTCTAGAATATAGTTTTAAAATAAGGGTTAATTGACATGCCACATATTATCCATATACTCTGACCGACCAATTAAATACCAAATAAACTTAGGTAGGTCATTCTAGCGAAGGAATTCCCTGTCTCTCCCCTCCTAGTTCTTGTCTCACATCTCAACTAGGGATCATATCCCTAAGCTTTGATACAAACTGTGACGCCCCCAAAGCAGGTATACATCATCCATCTTGAGTCACCAGATACATGGTACATAAATTTAAATACAACTTAATTATACAACAATCGTGTAAAATACGACAAAACATAGCTGAGAGTTTAAACAAGAATATTGTCATCTAGACAATATCCACACTCAATGGAGTCCTCATTACAATTATTATCACATTATTCCGTAGAATAGTGAGGACTACTAAAGCCACTTATACTGGATCATCACTCCATTCCCCGACTCGTCCCAGCTATATTCTCATTTCCTGAAGAGAACAATGAAAGGAAGGGTGAGCTCAACTAGCCTAGTAAGAAATATTATGACTAAGATAATGCATAATAAATTTTTCTTAGTCTTCAACAGTATAACAACTGATAGAATATAATAGACAATAAGTTTTAGATCAACAACTGCAGTGGAATAAGCAATCCATTAAAAGAGTCAAGTAGAGCATAAAATCTACTATCTTCTATGATTTAAAAAGTTTTTCATCAACTTTATCGCTGAGACTCAGCTTAATAAATAAAATAAAATCATCCCTGCACCACGGCCAATGATATTCATGTAATCATCAATGGTCATGATTATACCGAATAATTCCTGGTCATAATCATACCAACAACTGTCCATCAATGAACTACAGGCCAATGAGGACTTTCACCACATCATTCGTCACATTACGGTCATGATTATACCGAATAATCCCTGGTCATAATCATACTAAGTCCATCTCTGCACATAAGCCAAAGATGACTTTCATCACAATATAAGCATGGGGATGATGACAATGACATAATAATTCAATAAAACAAGTTCAAGGATAAATTTTAAAGATTTATAAGTTAATTTATCCAGAAATTAATAACGTCCAAATTGTCAACATGATACTGCTTTGTAGAATAAAATTCAAGAATAATATTCATGTACCAAAAATAATTTGGACAGAAAAGAAATATATTTTTTCGGTAAATAGTACCCCGTGAATAGTACTTCGGGAATAATACCTTGTGAATAGTACCCCGACATAAAATGTACCCCAAATACCCGAGTGAATAATATTCGGGTGAATAGTAATTGGGTGAATAGTAACTCGTGAATAGTACTCAGACACAAAAAGTGCCCCGAATACCCGAGTGAATAATACTAGAGTGAATAGTAACCGGGTGAATAGTAACCCGTGAATAGTAACTCGTAAATAAAATACCAAATAAAATGATATTTCATGGACTAGTACAAAAGAAATGATATCTCATACGAGTATAATAGAATATACTTAAAGCTATGAATGAATTTTCACCGCCGTACGCAGTAATCCACGTAGATAGATCATTTCCACAATTTAATAAGGAATGAATACAAATGATCATTCACCATGCATGCACGAGAGTCCACACACCAAGCGACAGGTTATTCCAACAAAATAATAAAGAATGAAATAACATAAGAATTCACCATGCATGCGATAATCGCAGCGACAAAAGTTATTTCAGCGAGAATAATAAAGAACGGTCTGAATAAGTCATACGTAATACGCATGCATGTGATATTCCAATGAATAATAAAGAATGGAACCAGATCATGCGTAATCCGCACAGACAGGATATTCCAACAGAATAATAAAGAATGGAATAATAGAAGAATTTCACCATGTATGAAGTACTTCGCATAGACAGGTTATTCCAACATAATAATAAAGAATGGAATAACAGAAGAATTTCACCATGTATGCGGTACTTCGCATGGACAGGTTATTCCAACATAATAATAAAGAATGGAATAATAATAGCTCTCTTCATGAATACGAAAGAAATAATACCCCTTACCTCAGAAGAAGACTGGATACTGGAGTAGTGAGGTAGCAGACTTCTCTTCTTCTTTCTCTCTATAATTTCTCTCTATAATAATTTCTCTATAGCTTTAGTAAATTGGTGAGAAATGAAGGAAGAGTGAGCTTCTATTTATAGGAAAATATAGTTTCGATAATTGCACATTTTGGGGCTCGAAATATTATAGTATAATACCTCCCTCTTTTTCTTCATTTTTAATTTAGTCCTGCAAGTATTATCAAACTTGCACCACCTCCCCTAATAGTAAATCATGTGAATCAATAGTAAATCATGTGACTCAATAGTATAATCATGTGAAAAAACTAATTACAGTATAGTACCTTCAACTATACAACTATTTTTATCTTAATCATGCAAGTATTATCAACTTGCACCAACTCTCCTAATAGTACAAGAATGTGAATCAATAGTACACAAATGTGAACAAATAGTTATAAGCATGTGAATTAATAACAATTAATTGCTCATTTATCCGGTTAATTACCCGATTGGTCAATATAACCTCCAGACATCAATTATTATCGAAATATCAATTTCATATTTAATCAACAAGAACTTATTCATCATTAATATTATAACTCACAATATTTAACAACCAGATCATTCCTAGGAAAAAGGGGGCTTTTCGATAAGGATTTCTCCTTATTGGCGCGCAATTAGGTGACCAAACCTCTCCTCGACAGAACTTTCTAGACATTGTCAATATTGAAAATAATAATATGAATAACTTTGTCGTCTCAATTATTGATTTAATAATAATAAATATTATGCAGATGATACTGTGACAATAATTGAATCAATAATATGAGAGATATGATGCAGCAATTACAATAATTGAGTAAAACTGAGTGACTTCTCACGTAATTATTAATAATAAATACCGTGTGCTACTATGCAACCACGCGTATTACTGTACTTTTACCACCGAGTATTTTATGACAACTTTCTTACTTTGAAAAATTTTCACACATCACCCTTAACTTTAACCTTTTATCAATTTAATCATTTACTCAATAGAATAATTATAAGAAAATTGAATACTTTCATTTCATAAAATTTGTGGTCTCACATAATCTCCACTTCCCGTTCTATTTCTGAACCAAAACCACATTAGCCAGTCATTCTAAGTAATTGATCTCTAAGATGAATTCTGCTTCCAGGAGTTTGGCGATTTCTTCGTCTATGATTCTCTGCCTTTCTGGAGCAAAAGTCCTTCTTTTTTATGTAATTGGATTTCTCTTATGGTCCACATGCAGCCGGTGTAGTGTTACTAATTCATCCACACCCGACATGTCACTAGGTTCCCATGCGAAGATGTCAGCGTAAACCCGAAGTAGATCTATTAGCCCAGTCTGAAGCGGTTCTGTCAACCCTTATCCGATCTTGACCAATTTCTCACCATTCCCCGGGATCAGCTCCACATCCTTTGTCTCCTCTTTAGGCAAGCGGTTCCGTGCTACTCTCAATGAATGGCTCTATCTCGATGGCCATCGTCTGCTTCTGCTTACTTACCCCGACTCCCGATGAGATCAAAGTATTCCTATAACACCTTCGGGCGATATCTAGATCGCCTTTTACCTCCTCGATTTCGTTCGGTGTGGGAAGCTTGATTTTAAAGTGAGGTATGGACATGACTTCTTGCAAGGCTGTCAAGGCCGGCCTCCCCAAAATTGCATTGTATGCCGAATCCACCTGGACAACAAAAAATTTGACCATGACCTCTACTTGCTGAGGTGTCGTGCCGAACCTGACAAGTAACTCAATGGTGCCCGACACATGCACGGGATCTCCACTGAAACCATATATGGGACCTTCTCCTCCTAACTCCATCTTCTTTCCCTCCAAGTCCATTATCTAGTAGGCATGGGTGTACAATATGTCGATCAAAGACCCTTTATCGATCATCATCCTTCTCATGTCCACTGGTCCAACTTGAGCCGTTATCACCAATGCCCCGTCATGCAGCTCTATGAGGTCTGTAGGATAATCTTCATCCGAGAAAGAGATTGATGTTCTCGGGAATGCCCGATCCTTCCTTACTGAAGACCCCGCAACTGATAATACTGCATCGAGGTGCCCACCCATCTTCTTTCCAGTCACACGCCTTACAAAACTACCTTATATGACATCAATCACGCCTCGATCTGGTGGGTTCTGTTTCGACTGTGTGTCCCTAGCCGGCCCTCTATTTTTGTCCCTCTGTGTATCCATATTCTTCTAACCTGCTACGTACTGGACTAGCTGGCCATTTTGAACATTTTTCTCTATCAGGTCCTTCAGATCGTTACACATCTCCGTTGTATGCCCGGGACTCTGATGTTATTCACAAAACTTATCTCGACCCCTCTTTGTGGGCTTCAGATTCATCGAGTAAGGCTCATAAAATGACTTACTCCATATTTCCTCCATTATATTCGCTCGATCTGTATTGAGGGGGGGGGGGGGGTGTAAGCTTTATTAACGTTTCTACTCGGGAAGGGTGGTCGGCCACTATCCGATCCTCCCCCATTGTAATTCTTCTTCCCCGAATGATCCGTCCTTCCCTGGTTGTCTGAATGATGATAGTTTTTTATCCCGATCCTTGGATTTGTCGTAGGACTGAGAGTGTGGTTAAAAATTTTCTATAGCCTCTTCTATGGCGATGAACCCTTCGGCCCGATGGAAAGATTTGGTCAGATCGACAGGAGGGTTAATTACCAGATCCATCATTAGTTTCTTAGACCTTCCTATATCCAAACCTGTTGTAAAAAATCCCAACGCCTGATGGGAGTTCAATTTCGCCACTGATCCCACTGCCTCCCGGAACCTTTTAACATATAGACCAAGACTTTCGTCTGAACGCTGTCTCACCTAAATGAGGGAAGCAGTGATCTTCCCCCTTCTTTTTTTACTCCCAAACCGAACATAAAATATTTCCCGAAGGTCATTCCATTAACTGATTGATCCTGCTGCCAAGGTTCCCATCCATTCTTCGGCACTCTTTTTTAATGTCGTGGCGAACATGTGGCATTTGGCAGCATCTGAATGCCCATAGTAAGGCATCAGCCGATCATAGCCATCAAAATAATCATAAGGATCCCCCAGCCCATCATACGTCTCCATCGGAGGCATTTTCTTCTTCGAGTCGGCCGTGACCTGATTGATTTTGGGTGAGAATGGTGAACTGGGGCAGCTTGAAGGTGTTCCTATCGGGCTTTTTACCGCCAGCATCTTTTCCAACTCCGTAACCCTTCTAGTAAGGGGATCAGACTCCTCTTTATGAGGGGACGACCTATGCTTGTCCCTCTCATATTCAAGAGACGCGACCCTCCTCCTCTGCCCCGATTTGCCTTGATGCTCGAACTTTCTGTTGATAGAAAAACTCCTCCTTCGGCTCCTGCCTTCTTAAGAACGACTCCTGGGTCTGCTCCTTTCTCCTCCAGCCTTTTCCTGACGCGCCGATCGGGATTGACTCTGATGCCTACGCCTCTTTGAAGAAGCCTTTTGTTCCCCGGCCATCTTAGCCATCTGCTCTTCGAGCTCTCCCTGCTGAACGTATAGTGCCGTCATGGCTTCTTTGTTCTGCTGCATCTTCTTCTATAGAATGAATTCACGGTGATTTCAGCTACCCTATACCCGATCTCTACCTCGTCTTTCGTGTGCCCAAGACTGATTGTCGTCGGCATGACTGATGGGGATGGGTTTGTGCTGACTAGCCGAAAAACGTTATCGCCGGAGAGATTGGGCGTGTTCAGCATGATTTCCCAGAGTTATAGAACCCAACCTATCTTTCACCGACCCCCTCACCTGGGTGGTCTGGTGGGTTTTAGCCTTTTCCTAGACAGGGGAACTGTTATCTCCACTCGCCATAGCCTTCCACCGGAAAAGTTTACTGTGATTGTAAAAAGCACTAAAATCCCTTCTTCTAGCGCCAATGTTAATGCCAAGTTTCGTCGGCGCGTCCAAACACCAAATCCACGCGCTGAATCCTGCACAGTAACATATCATACACGAAGCTTGATATCTTGTGCTGCCGGGTGATAACTTCGGTGTAAGAATGAGTATAGGCCATTACAAGGTTTAACAATGGAGACTTTAGTGTTTGGTGCTCAAGAGGGTATTACCTATTAATTGTAGTCTAGCCTTGCATTTATAGCCATTCTCGTCACCTTAGAGTCTACTTCTGAGTCAGATTAGGACTCCTAAATATGGAAGTTACCATTATTTGGGTCCAACATAATCTCCTTAAAAGGTGTAAGTTGGATACAATCCAAACACTACCTTTGGAGTTACTTTATTCAAATATGGTTAGGATTAGGATCCTTAACCATTTAGAGCCTTTATCACTCCGGACTCCATATAAGGAACAACCCACTGTACAGGCCCAATCCAACCAAACCACATAAATTGGTCTGGGCTCCGGCCTAATAAACTCGGATGCCCGACCCCAAACATCACCAGTTAGAACAGGACTCCAGCCCGGAGGGCTCGGATGTCCGAACTCGAACATCTTTAATATCTTTTAACTGCGCCGGCGCCCAATGAGCTCAATCTCCTCGACCTCATTTCTCGGCCTTCAAATTTCATATGAGGGTCGGTAAAATGTTCCCGAACTCCAGTGTTGAAAGACTTAGCAGCAGAGCAAGATGTTCAAGTTCGTAGAGTAAAGTTCTTTTTAATTTGGCAGTAGTTCAACTTTTTGATTGTCCGTTCGATACTATTTGGTTGAATTTGCTTGACTTTTATAAACATTCCTCAAAAAAATCCCATGAAAAAGTTGTATTTGCTCATTTAATGCTTAGATATTTGAAGATCTCTGATTATTGGCTTTCGAAGAGGATGTGTTAGTTTTTGGTTATGATATATCACATCAGTACTTCTATAATAACATTCGTGGTTGTTGTCTTTTCATCAATAGAGTTGTTAAATACATTTCGTACTAACCTTCTCCTTAGTCTTAAGAGATTTAGCAAACTTTCTTGGGATCTTGACTTTACGAATATTATCATTGTCAGTCAATGTCAGAACTAATGTATTCTATGATTTTTCCTAATCATAGAGTTTAATGTCAGTCGTAGAGTACTTAGTTACGTAGACTCTACAGTTTACACTTAACTTCGGTGTACTCTACGATGCTTCTCTTTTTTTTTTTTTTTTTTTGCTATATTCGACTAAAATTTAACATTCTTACCTTTGACAATAATGGATCCCAAGATCTCATGCACCCAAAGCCTTATGAGTAGTTTTTTACCATTAAGCCATGAGAGGCTTGGTTCTCCGGTGCTTCTCTTTAGTTAGTCTTCGACTGTTCTTGGCTCTACCATCTTCAACTTTGCTATAGTCATTTGATCATTGCTTGTACTCTAAGAAATTTAAGAAATGACTTGACAATTCTGCAGACCTAGACTACTGATAGTTGTAGCTCTACGATCATCAGACTCTACGATCTTCAGATTTACTTAACTGTAAGACCCCAACTTTTATGAATAACTACTTCTGAGTCAGATTAGAACTCCTAAATATGGAAGTTACCATTATTTGGGTCCAACATAATCTCCTTAAAAGGTGTAAGTTGGATACAATCCAAACACTACCTTTGGAATTACTTTATTCAAATATGGTTAGGATTAGGATCCTTAACCATTTAGAGCCTTTATCACTCCGGACTCCATACAAGGAACAACCCACTGTACAGGCCCAATCCAACCAAACCACATAAATTGGTCTGGGCTCCGGCCCAATGAACTCGGATGCCCGACCCCAAACATCACCAGTTAGAACAGGACTCCAGCCCGGAGGGCTCGGATGTCCGAACCCGAACATCTTTAATATCTTTAACGGCGTCGGCCCAATGAGCTCAATCTCCTCGACCTCAGCTCAGGCCTTCAGCCCATATGAGGGTCGGTAAAATGTTCCCGAACTCCAGTGTTGAAAGACTTAGCAGCAGAGCAAGATGTTCAAGTTCGTAGAGTAAAGTTCTTTTTAATTTAGCAGTAGTTCAACTTTTTGATTGTCCGTTCGATACTATTTGGTTGAATTTGCTTGACTTTTATAAACATTCCTCAAAAAAATTCCATGAAAAAGTTGTATTTGCTCATTTAATGCTTAGATATTTGAAGATCTCTGATTATTGGCTTTCGAAGAGGATGTGTTAGTTTTTGGTTATGATATATCACATCAGTACTTCTACAATGACATTCGTGGTTGTTGTCTTTTCATCAATAGAGTTGTTAAATACATTTCGTACTAACCTTCTCCTTAGTCTTAAGAGATTTAGCAAACTTTCTTGGGATCTTGACTTTACGAATATTATCATTGTCAGTCAATGTCAGAACTAATGTATTCTATGATTTTTCCTAATCATAGAGTTTAATGTCAGTCGTAGAGTACTTAGTTACGTAGACTCTACAGTTTACACTTAACTTCGGTGTACTCTACGATGCTTCTCTTTTTTTTTTTCTTTTTTTTTTGCTATATTCGACTAAAATTTAACATTCTTACCTTTGACAATAATGGATCCCAAGATCTCATGCACCCAAAGCCTTATGAGTAGTTTTTTACCATTAAGCCATGAGAGGCTTGGTTCTAGGCTCTCTTTAGTTAGTCTTTAACGTTCTTCGCTCTACCATCTTCAACTTTGCTATAGTCATTTGATCATTGCTTGTACTCTAAGAAATTTAAGAAATGACTTGACAATTCTGCAGACTTAGACTACTGATAGTTGTAGCTCTACGATCATCAGACTCTACGATCTTCAGATTTACTTAACTGTAAGACCCCAACTTTTATGAATAAAGATTAATTTTTCTCAAAATATATTTTTGAATATTATGGTGTGGATTTGATATAATGTTATAGTTGTGGGTAATATTTACAAATTTTGCAAACTAAGAAAGTTGTTATAAAATAATCGATTGGTCGCGGAATATTCGTTTTAACACAGAATATTTGTACGATGGCATAATCATTGGTGGACCCCACAACAGAAGTATTGTCAGAGTTAGAAAATGACAGAATAATCTTTTTATAAAATAATGACGAAAGTTTTACCGTTAAACTGTTGAAATACCCAGTGGTAAAAGAACAGTAATACGCGTGGTTGCATAGTAGCATACAGTATTGATTATTGATGCTTACGTGATAAGTCACTCAGTTATACTCAATTATTACTACAGTAATTGCTGCATAATATCTCTCATATTATTGATTCGATTATTGTCACAACATCATCTGTATAATATTTTATATTATTACATCAATAATTGAGACGACAAAGTTATTCATATTATTATTTGCAATATTGACGATGTCTAGAAAGTTCTGTTGAGGAAAGGGGTTTGGTCACCTAATTGCGCGCCAATAGGGAGAAATCCTTATCGGAAAGCCCCCTCTTTCCTGGGAATGATCTGGTTGTTAAATATTGTGAGTTATAATATTAATGATGAATAAGTTCGTGTCGATTAAAGACGAAATTGATATTTCCATTGTGTTGGGATTATTAGTGTTAGTGAAAATCGACATTTATTTCGATAATAATTGATTTCTGGAGGTTATATTGACCAATCGGGTAATTAATCGGATAAATGAGTAACTAATTGCTATTAGTTCACATGCTTATAACTATTTGTTCACATATATGTACTATTGATTCACATGCATGTACTATTAGGGGAGGTGGTGCAAGTTTGTTAATACTTGCAGGACTAAATTAAAAATGGAGGAAAAGATGAATGTATTATATTGTAATAATTCGAGCCCCAAAATGTGAAATTATCGAAACTATGTTTTCCTATAAATAGAAGCTCATTCTTCTTTCATTCTCACCAATTCACTAAGACCCATAAGAGCAATTATAGAGAGAAAAGTTATAGAGAGAAAGAAGAAGAGTAGTCTGCAACTTCACTATTCCAGTATCCAGTCTTTTTCTAAGGTAAGGATATTATTTTGTTCAGTATTCGTAAGAAATAATATTTTCTTCCATACTTTGTAGTATGTGAGTAATATTATTTCGTTTTGTATTCCTAATTCTACTCTCATTCTGTTAAAGTATTGCTTCTATACTTTGTGAAATTAATAGAATATCCTTAAAATTTGCGCTTCATCTAGTATCGTTTCACAAGGATATTTTTCTGAACATTATTGTTAAATTTTAAGCTTTTCATGCCGGAGTACTATTTATGGGTACTATTCATTTATATGGTACTATTCACGGGGTACTATTCACGAAGTACTATTCACGGGTACTATTCACAAAGTACTAGTCATGGGGTACTATTCTCAAAGTACTATTCACTCAGGTACTATTCATGACAAAAATTGATTTCTTTTCAGTCCAAATCATTTTTGATACAATATTATTCTTGAATTTTACTCCACAAAGCAGTATCATGTTGACAATTTGGACATTATTAAATTCTGGATAAATTAAATTATAAATCTTTAAAATTTATCCTTGCTCTCATTTAATTGAATTCTTATATCATTGTCATCATCCTCATGCTTATATTGTGATGAAAGTCATCTTTGGCTTACGTGCATAGATGGACTGTTGATTGGTATGATTATGACCAGGGATCATTCGGTATAATCATGACCCATAATGTTACAAATGATGTGGTAAAAGTCCTCATTGGCCCGTAGTGCATTGATGAACAGTTTTTGGTATAATTATGACCAGGGATTATTCAGTATGATTATGACCATTGATGAAAACACGAATATCCTTGGCCCGTAGTGCATGGATAATTCGTGGTTGTGATACTATTTATTGAGCTGAGTCTCAGCGATAAAATTGATGATAAACTCTTAAATCATAGAAGATAGTAGATATCATGCTCTACTTAACTCTTCTAATGGATTGCTTATTTCGATGCAGTTAAACTTGTTGTTTATTATTAGTTTAACACTATTGAAGGCTAACGATAATTTATTCTGCATTATCTTAGTCATGATATTTCTTACTGGGCTAGTTGAGCTCACCCTTTTGTTTTCATTGTTCTTTCAGGAAATGAGAACGTAGCCGGGACTAGTCGGGGAATGGAGTGACGGTCCGAGATGGTGGCTGTTGTAGTCCTTACTATTTTATAAAATAGTGTGATAATAATTATAATGAGGACTCCATTTGAGTTTGAATACTGTCTATTAGACAATATTCGTGTAAAAACTCTCAGCTACGTTTTTGTCGTATTGTATAAAGAAGTTTGTATTTAAATTCTGTACCATGTATTTGGCGACTCAAAATGGGTGATGTATACCTATTTTGGGGGCATCACAGTTGGTATCAGAGCTTAGGGATATGATCCCTGGATAAGATGTGAGACTAGAACTAGGGGGAGAGACGGGTAAATCCTTCGCTAGTATGACCTACCTAAGCTTATTTGTTATTTAATTGGTCGGTCAGAATATAGGGAAAATATGTGGCATGTCAATTAACCCTTGTTTTGTGGTAGTGTTTGAAAATGACATCCGAGAATGTTGAGAATAGCAATGGAGCACAAGAGACCGTTGAGTCACCACAGATCAATACCTAGGATAATGTGCATCAGGAAGGCAATAATCCTCCGGTAAACAATAACACCGACCAAATGATGAACGACGGAATGTTCAGAGGCTTTCTACAATTCATGCAACATCAGGCGAGAGAGACTCCTATCCAAAATGCAGGTGGAAACACTGGTAACTCACGGATGGTTACCGCTGAGCAGTTCAAGGAACTGGGACCACCAGAGTTTTTGGGAGAGCCAAAACCACTTAAGGCGGAGACGTGGATAAAGCAGATCACCAAGATATTTGATTTCTTGGGATGCTCCGAGGAGCAAAAGGTTCCCTTTGTCACCTTCATATTGCGAGGAGAGGCAGATTACTGGTGGGAATCTATAAAGCGTACTCAGCCTGCCGCACTGAAGATGTCTTGGGAAAAGTTCCAAGAACTGTTTAATAACAAGTACGTTCCCGAAAGTATTCGTCACATGAAAGAGGTGGAGTTCATCAAGCTAGAACAAAATAATATGACCGTGTCACAATACGAAGCTAAGTTTAAATGTCCTGGTTTGCGCCCCACTTAGTTGATAATAAGGAGAGAATGACGTGGATGTTTCTAAGAGGTTTAAAACTCGAGATACAACAATACCTAATTTCTAACAAACTGTGTTTGTATTCAGATGTTGTAAATAAGGCTCAGTTATTTGAGCGTGATAATGAGTCAACCTAACCAAAAGAGAGCAGCAGACAAAATGATAATACCAGTGGTAGCAGTCATCGAAGCGGTGACAACAAACGTGGAGGAAGTCAACATGCCAGAAATGGTAACCTCTTCGGTGGTAATCATGGCCAAGGCAATAAAAGTGGAAATTTTAAGAAAAGGAGATTCAATAATGATGGAAGGACGTCATCAACGTCACCCATTGTTAAAGAAGGAGAAAGATCATCGATCGTACGCTACAAATGCAGAGAGGAGGGACACATCAGTCCAAACTGTACGCAGCAGTTCAAAACATATTACAATTGTGGAATTGAAGGTCACCTAGCTCGATTTTGTCGTGCACTAAAGCCAAGTTCATCTGGGATAGAGGCACCAAAGGTCGTCCCAGAGAAGTCAAAGCCGGTAGTTCAATGGAGAGCATTTGTCGTGACTTCCCAAAAAGCGAGGAACCCGAACAACGTTATCACGAGTAAGTTAATCATAAACTCTAGCAAAGTATATACCTTATTTGATACCGGTTCTACCCATTCTTTTATTTCTCCTACTTGTGCTCAACATTTAAATTTGACTCTGGAGAAATTAGACTTTGACTTATCTGTGGAAACTCCATTGGGAGAAACCTTCATTACATCCACTGTTTATAAGTCTTGTTTGATTCAAATTGGCGACCGCACGTTACCTATCGATCTTATTTCTTTGAAAATACTTGCATTTAATGTGATTTTAGGGATTGATTGATTAACCACTCATCATGCAAAATTGATTGTTTTCGTAAGGTTGTTAGCTTTCATATTCCTAACCAACCTATTATGCTAATTCAAGAAACCAAACCACTAATGTCAATCAGTGTCATATCAAGCCATAAAGTTATTCGTTTATTGAAAAATGGATGTCAAGCTTTCTTAGCCCATGTCACAGATTTAAACAAAAATACGTCAGATTTGAATGATATTTCTATTGTTAATAAATTTCCTGACATATTCCCCGAAGAACTTCATGGACTACCCCCGGAGCGTGAATCGAGTTTGGTATCGACCTTGAACCCGGTACAAAACCCATTTCCAAAGCCCCATATCGAATGGCTCCTATTGAACTTCAGGAGTTAAAGACCCAACTGCAGTAATTATTAGACATCAGTTTCATTCGTCCTAATACGTCTCCTTGGGGTGCTCCTTTTCTGTTCGTAAAGAAGAAAGATGGAAGTATGAGACTTTGTATTGATTATCGGGAGTTGAATCATGTCACTGTCAAAAATAGGTACTCGTTACCTCGCATTGATGACCTGTTTGACCAGTTACAAGGCGCCAAATTCTTTTCAAAGGTCAATCTTCATTCCGGATATCATCAGTTAAATATTAAAACTGATGACATTCCAAAGACTGCTTTCAAAACTTGGTACGGGCATTATGAATTTCTAGTTTTATCTTTTGGATTGACTAATGCTTCTACTGCCTTCATGGATATGATGAACCGAGTATTCAAGGAATATTTGGATCATTTTGTTGTTGTCTTTATTGATGACATCCTCATATACTCCAAAACCCGTGAAGATCATGAGCAACACCTGAGGCTGATACTCCAAAAGCTTCGTAAAAACAAGTTGTACGCCAAGTTGAAGAAATGCGAGTTCTGGCTTGAGGAAGTAGCATTCCTTAGGCACGTGATATCAAATCATGGAATATCTGTTGACCCAGCGAAGATTGAAGCAATTCAAAGTTGGGAGCAACCTAAGTCAGTGACCGAAGTACGTAGCTTTCTTGGTTTAGTTGGTTATTATCAGAGATTTGTGGAAGGATTTTCTCGAATCGTTACTCCATTAACTCAGCTGACTCGAAAAGATACAAAATTTGGTTGGAGCGATGAATGTGAGAAGAGTTTTCAAGAACTCAAGAGGAGGCTCATTTCAAAGACTGCTGTTACGACAATACCATCCGGTTCGGAGGATTTGTCATCTACTGATGATGCTTGCATGAGGAGGTTAGGATGTGTTCTCTGCAATATGGGAAAGTCATAGCCTATGCCTCATGATAACTCAAAGAATATGAGAGGAATTATCCTACTCATGATCTCAGAGAGTCAGCATTTGTTGTCTTCGTGACTTAAAATTTGGAGGCATTACGTATGGGGAGAAAGTGGAGATGTATACGGATTATAAAAGCCTCAAATATTTCTTCACCGAAAAGGAAATCAACATACGGCAACGACGTTGGCTCGAGCTGTTGAAAGATTATGATCATACCATTCAATACCATCTTGGAAAAGCGAACGTAGTAGCTGACGCATTGAGTAGATGATCATATGCGGGTATGAGTGCGATATTGTTAACGCAAAGGTCCATTTTGTATGACTTACAAAGGAGGGAGATAGAGTTAAAGACTCCAGGGACCCACATGATGATGACAAATATATGAGTAGAACCGACTTTAATCGATAAAGTTAAAGCTACTTAAGCTACAGACCTAGAGCTAATGCGCATGAGGAAGAAAGTACAAGAAGGTGCTATTCTAGAAGCAAGAATCGATGAAGAAGGAATACTTTGAGTCAACTCCAGACTTTGTGTTCCTAGCGACCCTGATTTAAAGTATAAAATCATGATGGAGGCACACAAAACACCATTTGCAATCCATTCTGGGAGTACCAAAATGTATCATGATCTTCGACATACATTTTGATGGAGCAATATGAAGAGTGAGATAACAGAGTTTATCTCAAGGTGTTTAACTTGTCAACGTGTCAAGGCAGAGCATCAAGTGCCAAAAGGTCCATTGCAACCACTTGAAATTCTAGAATGGAAGTGGGAGCACATTACCATGGATTTCATTACTAGTCTTCTCAAGGTTTCTCAAGGCATGGATGCGATTTGGGTCATTATCGATAGACTAACCAAGTCTGCTCATTTTTTACCTATACGAAAAACTTATTCACTTGAACATCTTTCTCATATGTACATAAATGAGATTGTAAGACTGCATGGTATGCCAGTTTACATAATTTATGATTGAGACCCAAGATTTACTTCACGATTTTGGGTTAGTTTGCAAAAAGCTAAGGGCACGGATTTACGATTTAGTTCGGTATATCATCCTCAAACGAACGGGCAATCAGAGAGGACTATTCAAACTATTGAAGATCTATTAAGACTCTGTGTCCTTGAATTAAAAGGAAGTTGGGACAAGTTCTTGCCATTAGTGGAATTCTCCTACAATAACAGTTATCAAGTAAGTATTGGCATGGCTCCATTCGAGGCGTTATATGGACGCAAGTGTCGTTCTCTAGTATGCTGGGATGAGGTGAGTGAAGTAACGTTGTTGGGTCTGAAATTGGTACGCATGACAACGGAAAAGATTCAAAAGATTCGACAACGTATAAAGACCTCACAAGATCGACAAAAGAGTTATGTTGATCTTCATCGAAGAGATGTAGAATTCAATGTTGGAGAGCATGTGTTGTTACATGTTGCTCCATAGAAAGGAGTTACAAGATTTGTAAAGAGAGGAAAGCTCAATCCTCGATTCATTGGGCCATTCGAAATCCTCGATCGAGTAGGAACTGTGGCCTATAGACTCGCCTTACTGCCAAGTATGTCTCATGTTCATAACGTTTTTCACATATCTATGTTACATAAATATGTGAAAGACCCGAACCACATTATTGAATTAGAACCGGACGAGATAGCGGAAGATTTAACGTATGAAGAGGTAGCTGTTAAAATCTTGGATAAGAAGGATCATATTCTACGCTCCAAGGTTATACCTCAAGTTAAAGTTTTGTGGAGAAATCACGATGTGGAGGAAATGACTTAGGAGTTAGAATCTGAAATGAAGTCAAGGTATCCTAACCTGTGACACCCCCAAATCCCGGTACTTCATTACCTCAAGATTTGGTGTTCACGTAATCAAAACATTCATATCTAACTACCCAATCATAATAAATTGAATAATAAAAACCTGCCCATACAGGATTACTTTAATAAAAACATTATCTCCTAGGTTCTCGAACCTTTAATACAATCATTCAAGTGCGAAAATTAAATTATTACATCACATCATTATTAAAAGTCTATCATCATAACGATAAAATAAAATTACAAGTCTTCATTACTTGTACATTTTTCCCTTTCCTTTGCTAGTTGTAGGTTTATCTACCTTCTCAACCATAGATGCAATAAGTGTATAAATATGCAAGAGTGAGCAAACAAAGCTCACTTGAGATAAGAGTAAATATCTTTACAATATTTGCCAAATAATAGGCTCAATAGAACAGAATAATATGTTCTATTAAAATTTTCAATATTTGCCAACTCGTAGGCTCAATAGAACTGAATGAGATGTTCTATTAACATTCTTAAATATACTACTGAGGGTCAAATGACCATGAACCATGTCCACAGTTATAAGTAATCTTTCAACTTTAACTTTAACAGTCATATGACTATAAGGACTCCACGTACTTAGGGGGATCAATCCTTCGTACAATGAATTGTGCACAACCATTTCAACGTTAAGCGTAAACCCTTAAACATAGGGTTGTTCATCTCAGTATTTAGAGTACAAGTCCGCACCAAAGAAAGTTTAGTTTGGATAAGCTTTCAAGGGTAATTGAAGTTTAATGATCATCAACTAGGGAACTAGTTGAATCAATAATGCTTGATAATACAACAATTGTTTAATAACAACATAACTTAGAACATTTGAGAATCATCAATGAACTGATTCTACATATCTAACTCATGCTTGAAATAACTATAGAGCATACGCATTCAATAAAATGAATAAAATGGTTAACCTTTGCTTGAACAGTAAAATAAGCTAAGGTTCGAGTCTTATAACATTAGAAATAAAATTCCTGAACTTTAAGAAACTTGCTTAACTGTAAACAAGTTAGAATGAATCAATCAATTGAGAAATTCCAATAACATTAGAGTTTGCTCAAATGGATTTTAGGAACAATTTACTTATTCAATAACAGTTAAGATAAAAAGCTTGCTCAATCAAAAGCATGAAGTTATAATAATAGAACTAACTCAACGAAAGTGTAGAGTTAGAAAACTTGCACAATGTAATAAATGAACTGGCTCAACGAAAGTGTAGAGTTAGAAAACTTGCATAATGTAATAAATGAACTAGCTCAACGAAAGTGTAGAGTTAGAAAACTTGCATAATGTAATAAATGAATTAGCTCAATGAAAGTGTAGAGTTAGAAAACTTGCATAATGTAATAAATGAACTAGCTCAACGAAAGTGTAGAGTTAGAAAACTTGCCTCGAGCATAAGCTATAAAGTTAAACTCACGATCACCTACACATAATTTTAGAACCATAATACCTATTAGACATGCTAACATATCATAACATGTTCATTACCATCCATATTTCAGAAACTCTAAGTGTTTTACTTCGCAACACTTGTCTAACTTTCATTATGTATACTAAATTACCTCAAAACGCGTTCTTAATTTACTAATCATTTTTTATAATTTTGAATTCATAATCCACATAACATGACTCTATTTAACCTTGTTGTTACATGATTCTAACATTCCATAACCTTAAGCTAAGCTATAACGAACAATCAAAGTCTGCAAAATAAACAGACTTCAGTGTCTCAAAATGGCCACTACATGCATACTGCCATGAAGTTTATATTGGGATGGGATATTCATGGCATGCCACAAATGTACCACCACACCATAGTACAACGCGCCTTGGCACTCACCGAACTCCAGTTTTTCAAAAGCAGAGCTTTCAAGACATTTTATTAAGCCAACTAACACGAATTTAACCCATCAAACAGTGATAATAACACGTAAACTAAATATACAACTATCATAATCATGATTGCTAACATATACAATCACTTAACACAATTTAACATCTACTAACACTATTTTAATTTCTCAATTTTCATGTTTTTCACATAAAACTCTAATTTTTGATATTCATCACAAAAATCATCACTGTGAATTTATTATTTGGCCAAATCACTCCATTCCAATTACGTTATGCTTGTATTTCAACAAACTAGCATAAACAAAACTCAATTAACATTTTAGCATGCAATCTGACCCTCAAAATTGATACTTTTCATGAACATATGAAAAAAATACATATAAGCATACACTGTCAAAATTTTCTTCTACTGTAAACCGAAATTAGCATGCAATTATCTTATTTGACATAAATTCTAGCATTATAAACATATATAATTTCAATTACCAACTATATAAATCCACCATTCAACAATTGCTTATAACAGAACATGAGAAAATTCTTGCCGTGAAATACATATACACGTATATACACACATATATAACTCTAAGGTCGTGAACCTACCTTCAATTAGCGTGTAATTCTTGCTAACCCACTGGAATTACTTGAAAATCCTAAGCTTTCTCTCAATCTCTCTCAACTCTCAATTCTCTCTACTGCCTAGCACAACTAGAATGAAACTCTGATAGCCAGTATGCGTAATATAAAAAAACACAAACTGATATAGCCTTAATTCACCTATTAAGTCTATCACTTAATACATATAATGTATATATTATAATTATATTATACTTATTATTTTATATATTTTATTATTTTAAATAAACTAAAAATCTCAAAAGCCATAAGGCTTGTTTGGCAAAACCCTTTAAATATTAAAGAATTAATATATTAAGCCTTGTTTGTTAAAATTAAATTAAACTACTTTAATTTATTTTAATAACTCCTTATAATATAGTTATTTGTCACACTATATTTAATCAAACTTTCAGTATTTATTTTAATTAATGCAAATCACACTTAATTAAATAAATTCTTTAATCACATAACACAATACAAATAATTAATCATTTAAACTGAAATATCAATATAATAATCATTTTCTTAATTCATCAAATATTTATTTAATAAATAATTAACTAAACAAAAATTAAATCAATTGAACAAATATTTATTCAACGATAATCACATCCATTAAATATTTATACAAATAAATAAATATTTAATATTACATTTAAAATTCTGGAATGTTACATAACATCTTCGACATACCAGGTACGTATCCTAATTTCGAGGACGAAATTTCATAAGAAGGGGATGTTGTAAGACCCCAACTTTCATGAATAAAGATTAATTTTTCTCAAAATATATTTTTGAATATTATGGTGTGGATTTGATATAGTGTTATAGTTGTGGGTAATATTTACAAATTTTGTAAAGTAAGCAAGTTGTTATAAAATATTCGATTGGTCGGAGAATATTCGTTTTAACAGGGAATATTCGTACGATAGCACAATCATTGGTGGACCCCACAACAGAAATATTGTCGGAGTTAGAAAATTACAGAAATATCTTTTTTATAAAATAACGGCGAAAGTTTTACCGTTAAACTGTTAAAATACCCGGTGGTAAAAGAACAGTAATACGCGTGGTTACATAGTAACATACAATATTGATTATTGATGCTTACGTGAGAAGTCACTTAGTTATACTCAATTATTGCTATAGTAATTGCTGCATAATATCTCTCATATTATTGATTCGATTATTATCACAGCATCATCTGCATAATATTTTATATTATTAAATCAATAATTGAGACGACAAAGTTATTCATATTATTATTTTAAATATTGACGATGTCTAGAAAGTTCTGTCGAGAAAAGAAGTTTGATCACCTAATTGCGCGCCAATAGGGAGAAACCCTTATCGGAAAGCCCCCTCTTTCCTAGGAATGATCTGGTTGTTAAATATTATAAGTTATAATATTAATGATGAATAAGTTCGTGTTGATTAAAGATGAAATTGATATTTCCATTGTGTTGGGATTATTAGGGTTAGTGGAAATCGACATTTATTTCGATAATAATTGATTTCTGGAGGTTATATTGACCAATCGGGTAATTAATCGGATAAATAAGCAATTAATTATTATTAGTTCACATGCTTATAACTATTTGTTCACATGTATGTACTATTGATTCACATGCATGTACTATTAGGGGAGGTGGTGCAAGTTTGACAATACTTCCAGGACTAAATTAAAAATGGAGGAAAAGATGAAGGTATTATACTGTAATAATTTGAGCCCCAAAATGTGCAATTATCAAAACTATATTTTCCTATAAATAGAAGCTCATTCTACTTTCATTCTCACCAATTCACTAAGACTCACAAGAGAAATTATAGAGAGAGAAGTTATAGAGAGAAAGAAGAAGAGTAGTCTGCTACTTCACTATTCTCGCATCTAGTCTTCTTCTAAGGTAAGGGATATTATTTTGTTCAGTATTCGTAAGAAATAGTATTTTCTTCCACACTCTGTAGTATGTGAACAATATTATTTCATTTCATATTCCTAATTCTACTCTCATTCTATTAAAGTATTGCTTCTATACTCCATGAAATTAGTAGAATATCCTTTAAATTTGCGCTTCATCTAGTATCGTTTCACAAGGATATTTTTCTGAATATTCTTGTTAAATTTTAAGCTTTTCATGTCGGAGTACTATTTATGGGTACTATTTATTTATACGGTACTATTCACAAAGTACTATTTACGGGGTACAATTCACAAAGTACTATACACGGGATTCACAAAGTATTATTCACGAAGTACTATTCATGCGTACTATTCACGGGTACTATTCACAAAGTACTTGTGACGCCCCTAAATCCGTGTAACATCGATTGCAGGACATGGTACTCATGGTACAACATACATCATCATCTATCTAAGTAAACTCCAACAATAATAATAATAATAATAATAACTATTACATACTTATTCAAAATAAAATCCCAAGTCTTTACAACCTTTAAGAAACTGAAACTTAAACTTAGTGTTTATCGCTACATTACATCATATGCAGAAATAAACAAACTTATTACATAATTAAATCTCAACATCTCATCTTAGACTTTCCATTGTCCTTACCCGAGCCCTCAGCCTTTTCATCCTTAACTGAAAGGTTTAGCAAGAATGAGTAAAAATTTCCCAGCAAGTATATAAAATAGATGGAAAGCATATTCCAGGAGTAAAATCATCTGAATAGCTAAATCTCAACAGTTGAAAGAAATATCAAGTGTTAGGCAGGAATATCAACAATAAGATTTGAAGAATTCTCAATATCATACTAAGGGGTGTAGAATACCCTGAACATTACTTTGTTTCATCGAAAACCATCAGACGGTTGAACAATCAAATAGATTGCAAACGGTCTCTGCAAGTACTCCAGGTGATCAGCCTATCGTACTCTACATTGTGCACAAGTATTAAGTTTAAACTGCATAAGCATAAATGGGACTATTTGCCCGACATCTGTTTGCCCGTTTATTCGGGTTGTTCATCTTAGTAATCATGTGAGACCGCACCAAAGAAGTTTAGGTAGACATTAAATAGCTTCAAAGAATTTGAATTGTTTAAACAATATACTATGTTTACATCAATAACATCTAGCTGGAACGAAAGCTAGAAAGCATACTTGAATATAGTTCATTAAGGGAATAAGAACTTTAAAGCATAGCAGTTGCAATAGGAACTGAATAATAATCAATAACGTTTCGCAAAACAATTGAAGTTATAGAACTTTACAATAAAGAAGCTTGCACGAATGATTAATTAATCACAAGCCCGAACTTACCCTCGGTGCAATCAACTGAATAAGAGTTGAATAAATTTATAATGAAAAATAGGGTAAGAAACTTGCCTGATAAGCCTGCTACAATTAACGCTAGCAATTAACCTTCATATAACCTAATCATGTGAGTCACGTTAAGCAATTAGGTTCTCGAACCCTAATTTAAAAGAAAAGGATTTCCTTTTAATTAACTTCGGTTATTAACTAACACATATTCGATTACCATACAATTCAAACACATAAACATATTGCATCTTATAGGTCCAGGGGTTAACTATTGAAATTAGGGAAAAAAAAATAAAGTTTTTGAAAATTTTCCGACCTGACCCGGATGACCCGGATGACCTGATTCCAAGGCGTGAGTTAATACCGACTTATGCCCTATGATTTGCTTAAGAATTCTGCTACGCTTCTTGATGCCCAAAATTTTTTGGCATCTTGAGCAGCCTACTTTGCAATTTAATTCTGAACAATCCATACATGTTATGATCATGAAACTTGGACACAATACACTCCATATAGCATAGTATTTTATAAAAATATTACATCCCAGAAATTAACATACTAAGACAACAAATCGGCTGCCTTGAAAAGCGTGTCAGCACTGGTTCTATACTTAGAAAAATTATGGAAATTTCCAGAATTCTACAGATTTTTATTTCCAGCATGCATGTTTACGATTTTCATAACTTGCTCAATTTAACTCTTTTTCTTATGAAATTTGGACAGGTTGTACCTCATGCTACATACTATTTTATAAAATTATTACATATTCCAATTGGGTCATATAAAACATGATTCTGAGGCTCCGAAAAACCCAAAAAGTCATAAATTTCACATTCAACCAACTTTGACAAATTTTATGATTTTGATTCTAGCATCCATGGCTATACATGCTTTTTCACTATTTTTCTTCAAGAACATGAAAAGAGAGTTTCATGGCTTACCTTTTTGGACGAATTTCCCTTGTGTTAATCTGATTATCCCTCTTCCTTGCTTTTTAGTTGCTATGTAATCTCCAGAATTCGTTTTCCCCCTCTCAAGCTTTCATTCTCTCAATTTCTCTCTTTTTTTGCTCTCTTGGTGGCATTTTGCAAATGAGAGGAATATAAGAGTGGAGAGTATATATATATATATATATATATATATATATATATATATATATATATATATATATGATACTAACATAGGCTTCCCTTGCCTCTTCCATTCCCAAATCATCAGTTATGTATATATTGCTCATAATGCATAGGTTTAGTATGGAGAGGGGAGTTAAGAAAATGAAAAGTTTTGGTTTATTACACAAGTATAACTCTCTCTCCCTCAATATCTTGCAATGCGTATACTTCCTCCTCCCTTGTCCCAATTCGTGAGTCACAAGGTCCCACCAGCTGCTGACCAATTAAATAAACACATTATAATATTATTTTAATCTTTTAAATGTCCATTTTGACCATTTTGCCCTCCGTAGCCAAACGTGTTCGATATTTATATCAATTCGTACAAAAGTAAACCTTCCGGATGTCATGGGACTATCCGTTTCGTCAAAATCATCTCCGAAATTCGTGGTTGACTTTTTTCCCGAAAAAGTCAACCGTGACACATTTTTCGTGGTTATAGTCTATCCTGACTAATTTCGACGTTTCGGACTCAAATACGTAGTCCGCGTCTCTAAATTCCGCTCCGAACTCCAACTCATGTTGTAATGCCATCCCACGAAATTAATAGAATTAATTCTATACTTAACCAATTTAAATAGTTAAATTAAACTAAACCAACCATTTAAATACCTCCCATCACATATCTTAAAATAACACACACACATATATATATATATATATATATATATATATAACACATATACATCTAATAAATGAAATCACACAAGAGTTTCACATAAGTTCGTTTATTGATAATTATTAAATTGCATAGAAAATCTCGGATATTACAGTACTATTCATGGGGTACTATTCTCGAATTACTATTAACGGGGTACTATTCACAAAGTACTATTCATAGGGTACTATTCACTCGAGTACTATTCATGACAAAAATCGATTTTTTTTCGGTCCAAATCATTTTTGATACAATATTATTCTTGAATATTACTCCACAAAACAGTATCATGTTGACAATTTGGACATTATTTAATTCTGGATAAATTAAATTATAAATCTTTAAAATTTATCCTTGCTCTCATTTAATTGAATTTTTATATCATTGTCATCATCTTCATGCTTATATTGTGATGAAAGTCATCTTTGGCTTATGTGCATAGATGGATTGTTGATTGGTATGATTATGACCGGGGATCATTTGGTATAATCATGACCCATAATGTTACAAATGATGTGGTAAAAGTTCTCATTGGCCCGTAGTGCATTGATGGACAATTGTTGTTATGATTATGACCAAGGATTATTCGGTATGATCATTACCATTGGTGAAAACACGAATATCCTTGGCCCGTAGTGCATGGATAATTCATGGTTGTGATACTATTTATTGAGCTGAGTCTCAGTGATAAAATTGATGATAAACTCTTAAATTATAGAAGATAGTAGATATCATGCTCTACTTGACTATTCTAATGGATTGCTTGTTCCGCTGCAGTTAAACTTGTTGTTTATTATCAGTTTGACACTGTTGAAGGCTAACGATAATTTATTCTGCAGTATCTTAGTCATGATATTTTTTTACTGGGCTAGTTGAGCTCACCCTTTTATTTTCATTGTTCTCTTCAGGAAATGAAAACGTAGTCGGGACTAGTCGGGGAATGGAGTGACAGTCCGAGATGGTGGCTGTAGTAGTCCTCACTATTCTATAAAATAGTGTGATAATAATTGTAATGAGAACTTCATTTGAGTTTGAATACTGTCTATTAGATAATATTCGTATAAAATCTCTCAGCTACGTTTTTGCGTATTGTGTAAAGAAGTTTGTATTTAAATTCTGTACCATGTATTTGACGACTCAGAATGAGTGATGTATACCTATTTTGGGGGGGTCACACTTACGATCTTTAACTTACTTTACTTTACGATCTTCAACTTTACAACCAATATGCTCTACGATCTTTAATTACTTTCTTTACGGTCATCTTTTTACTTAAGATCTATACATTAGATTCACTCTATGAAATAAATCAACTTAATAAGTTTGATCTTTTTATTCAAGTTCTTTTACACCAATTTCATTACAAGGACTGTACAAAAGCTATTGATTACAAATATACATTATTTCCTTATATCATCATCAAATCTAAAATATACATTGAACTAACAAACTCTCCCTATTTGATGATAACAAAACCTGTAGTTTTAAGTAAACATCAATTCTTAAATGTAAATAATTTAATACTATGAATTTAAACATAACTTAATCACATACAGTAAGCAACTGTATTTCTAGAGAGAAAAAATAAAATTATTGATGAAAAATAATCTTTACACGGTGAAAAAGAAATTTACAAAGAAAATTATACATAGAAATAACTTTTTATTTCCTACCTCTTCTACTCCTTGGTGGATCTCTTCTTGTAGCTTCTTTCATTCTCAGATAACTTTCTTTCCCTTCCTATGATATCCTTTGATTTTCTTCAATTGAGTCTTTGTGTCCAAGATCTGGCATGTCGAATCATTCTTCTCCTTTTATGTGAACCCTTTAAAGATTTCTGTTCATGAAGGTTGGATAACTAGATGGGAGTCGTGAGTCAGTAGGTGTTACTGCACTCCACGATCCTGGCCTAGAAGAAGAAAAAGATTGACTTGTATGTCCACTTGTTTGTCCTTGGCCCATAGGTATGGCTTATGGTGCAAAAAATCTAGAATGATGAAGAGGAACAATTGATGATTATTGAGGTCGTCTCCTTTCCCTTTTTTTCAACATCTCTATCATTGCGTAGAGCACTCACTTCTTTAAAGGGCTACTTGATTATGTTGACAAGTTCTTATATTTGGCTCCATGATAGTGAGATATCATCTCTAGACTCTTGATGTGTAGCTTTAGCCTTTTCACGGTGATGGTGAACAAGTGTCATAGCGTTATCAGTTCACTCCATTGGCTGGGCAACGAGATTCTTGAAGTCGAGTAGTGAGGAGCTCATTGAGAAAAGTTTATCCGAAAGAAACTTGATAGATTCTATGTTAGTGTTTTGAAGAAATAGAATCATCGCTTTATGCTCAACAATCTTCTGGAAGTAGAGTTCATCTTACTTTGAGAGGTTTTCAATGATTGCCTTTATAAGTTCATTTATTCTTTTGCCAAAATCTTTTGACATTTCCCCAGGGACTTTGGCGTCAGTCTCGATAATATGAGCAAGATTTCATTAAATGTCGGTGGCAGTGTCCTTACTAACATTTTTTCTAGCTGAATCTTGGATGGTACAACCAAAGCGCTTTTGGATATCTGCTCAACGGTAGCATTGACTCCTCCCGTAGTTCCTCGGTCAATATGATCGAATAAAGAATGAGAAATAACTAAATCTGAATTTGGACTATTTAAGGAATAGGGTATATCTGTACAAGTATGAAAAGTAGAAGGAATATCTGTATAGTTATAAGTTTGAGTATGTACATGAGTAGTTTAGGGTTGTTCTATGCTGAGAGGGTTAGGAGGCTTTACGATCAGGAAGTTTTCAAACTCTTCGATCGGAGATTTTTGAGGAGATGTAGAGTGTATGTATTCAGGAGTGGTGTCGAGTGAGGATGACCTATGTATAGGCGAGGGTGTTTGGGAATAAGGTTGGGTTTGATTATTTTGATTATCGATTGTAGAGTGTTGAGACTCTACGATCGGGAGTTGAGAAGATTTGTTCGACGATCGCTTTGCATTCGTAGTGTTGAGCTCTACGACTGCGTCATCGCATGAGAGTGGTTTAGTTTTGTAGAAGTGAGAAGAATGGATGACTGTAGTTTTATTATATGTACCTAAGTGAGAAGAAGATTTGCCATCGAAAATAGTTCTTCTAACAAAGTGGATTACCATTGGGAAATTCTAAGACAACACTTTAACGTTTAGATAAGACGTGAAAGTCCAACTGATGTAGCTCAGATCTCTTAGCAGAAGACTTTTCATACAAGGCATGACTGGAAGAAAGTAGAAAAGTAAGTCACTATTACATTAATAGATAATAGTGTTTCTGCTTAAGTCTTCGTCTTCATCATCAAAGACTCCTTCGCCCTAGAATTCCAAATTAATCGGCCTTGCTTCTGTCTGTTTAAAGACTGGGAGATCTTCAAATACAGCATCATTTTTCTTCCATTAAGATTGAGCATATTCAGGTTCAGAAGTAGATCGACTAGGCTCATTTTTAATATCATGTACCAGTGTCTCAACGATCCTTGTAAACTCTAAAGAATCATCGGAAGAACTTGCATCTAATTGATCCCCCTCAGATGTAGCCTTGAATGGCTTTGCCAATTATGGAGTTATTTTTTCCTTCTTCTTTTTCTCAGGTTTAATGATCTTTTTAATTTTCTTGTCAGACTTCTTCTTTAAATTTATCTTCTTTGGCTCGGGATCAAACACTTTCACAATTGTTTCCTCTTATTCTTGTTGTAGCTCTGGCATATCAGCCATCTCAACTGTCTCATCAACATCAGTTAGTTCTGGCTCAGAAGCCTTCCACACCATTTCTTCTTTGGTTTCTTCTTGATCTATGATCGGAGAGTTGGAAGGCTCTAAGATCGGTAAGTTACTTACAACTATGGAAGGGGGTTAACTTGTAGGCTTTCTGAATCTTTTAACCTTCCAACTGCTTTCTTTGACAAGCTTCCTCAAGGAATCATCAACTTATTCATTAGTTGTCTTCTCTATTGAATCCCTCTTTTCAGGAATGATCGATTCGTTTTGAGAGTCGTTAGGAACATCTTTCTTTTTTTCATCAGACCAGGCTTTGTCTTCAGTTTCTTCTTCTATCTCAAAAACTTTCCTCTTAGATTTGGCTATTGTAGACTTTTGTACTCCACTAAGGGTCTTCTCATTCCCCTTAGATTGCTTTATCCTTAGTATCTCAACCAAATTTCTCTTCCAGTTATCAAAGAGTTTCTTGATGATCTTCTTATTAATGTTCAAGACGTCTCCCTCCTTGTCATCAAGATGTGTCTTCAGCCTATTCTTTAGTAGAATGTTGACGAACCTTCCATATAACATTTTAGGAAGAGACTTTCTCACTGTGTGAATTTCTATTGTCTCAATTTACACAAACGGTTGGACAGTTCAAGACATCACTCTCACTAAACAACAAGTAAACCTAATAGTCTTTCACAAGGGAAATTTCAAAGCCAGAAGTCATCTCTCTCTATACAGATGATCTCCAATTATGTCTCTCTTAAGTTCTGCATAACATTTGCATAGGCTGACAATCAATTTCATTCATGTTGGGGATTGTTAGAATTTAAGTTTAAATAAAGTTTTAAACATGGGTTTTGAAGCTAGAATTTAACTGGATTCCATTAATCATTTAAGATGAATTCGCATATCAATGTGTTATATTTCATGAGTATATGAAAATAAAGTATTAGGAAGCTCAAATCCATGGGGTAATGAATGAGAAATGTACTCTTAAAGATCACCCACTAAAAAGGATAAATAAATGCTTGCGGGTAGTGAAAGTCTCACATCGATTATAAACTAAACATTAAATTGGTATATATACAATAAGATTGCTCTTGGGTTTGGGCGTCCCCAAGGGGCACTCCACTTTTGTGGAGGGAAAGGGACCTTTTCAAGACTTGATTTGGGTTCACCACACACGTCAGAATGACCACTTCCCAACCCCGGGCCAAAGCTCAAGTCGTGGGTCCTATATATATATATATATATATATATATATATATATATATAGAGAGAGAGAGAGAGAGAAAAAAAAAAAGGATCAAGGGTTTACCTCTTGATCCTTCATATCTTGCATATCCCCTTTAGCGACGGTTCAGTCCGTCGCTATATGGTATGTAAAATAAAAGAGTGAACCTTTGAAATGGATTGTATATGTGACGCCCTCAAAACAAGTATACATCACCCATCTTGAGTCGCCAAATACATGGTACAAAATTCAAATACAACTTAATTAAACAACAGTCGTGTAAAATACGACAAAACATAATCTAAGAGTTTTAATAAGAATATTGTCATCTAGACAATATCCACACTCAATGGAGTCCTCATTACATTTATTGTCACACTATTTTATAGAATAGTGAGGACTACTAAAATAACCATCTGGACCGTCAATCCGTTCCCCGACTCTTCCCAGCTATATTCTCATTTTCTGAAGAGAACAGTGAAAGAAAGGGTGAGCTCAACTAGCCCAGTAAGAAATATTATGACTAAGATAATGCAGAATAAATTATCCTTAGCCTTCAATAATAAAACAACTGATAAAATATAATAGACAACAAGTTTTAGATCAACAACTGCAGCGGAATAAGCAATCCATTAGAAGAGTCAAGTAGAGCACAAAATCTACTATCTTCTATGATTTAAAAAAAATTATCAACTTTATCATTTGAGACTCAAATTTTAATAAATAAAATCGAATCATCCTCGCATCACGGCCAAGGATATTCATGTAATCATCAATGGTCATGATTATACTGAAATAATCCTCGGTCATAATCATACCAACAACAACGTCCATCAATGAACTACATGTGCCAATGAGGACTTTCACCACATCATTCGTCACATTACTGGCCATGATTATACGAATAATCTCGGTCATAATCATACCAAGTCCATCTACGCACGTAAACCAAAGATGACTTTCATCACAATATAAACATGAGGATGATGACAATGACATAATAATTCAATAAAACAAGTTCAAGATAAATTTTAAAGATTTATAATTTAATTTATCCAAATCAATAACGCCCAAATTGTCAACATGATATCGCGCTCGAGTAAAATTCAAGAATACTCGTAAGAATATTTCCATGAAAAGATCTTTGGATTAAGCTTAAATGTCCGGGATATTCTACTAATTTCATAGAGTATAGAAGCCAAAACTTTAACCAACCGTGTATAATAGAATATATGAAAGCGCAAATGGATTTTTTTTCGCCATGCAGTAATCCACGTAGATAGATCATTTCCACAATTTAATAAGGAATGAATACGAAGGATCATTCACCATGCATGCGTAATCCACATAGACAAAGTTATTCCAATAAAATAATAAAGAATGGAATAATGTAAGAATTCATCACGCACGGTAGAGTCGCAGAGCACAAAAGTTATTCCAATGTAATAATAAAGAATGGAATAATGAAGAATTCACCGTGCATGCGATAAACCGCATGCATAAAAGTTATTCCAATGAATAATAAAGAATGGAATAATAGAAGAATTCACGAGGCGTGCGATAGGTAATCGCATGCATGTTATTCCAATGTAATAATAAAGAACGGAATCAAGTCGCCAGAATCCGCATGATAGGATATTCCAACAAAATAATAAAGAATGGAATAACAACAGATTCACCGGATATGCGATAGATCCATACGCATGTGTTATTCCAACAGTAATAATAAAGAATGGAATAACATAAGAATTTCACCACGTATGTGGTACTCAGCATGTAGCAAAGTTATTCCAACATAATAATAAAGAATAGAATAACAACCCTTACTTAATATTGAAAGAAAATAACTCTTCATGAATACGAAGGAATAATACCACTTACCTTAGAAAAAAGCTCGGATATTGGAATAGTGAGGTAATGACTTCTCTTCTTCTTTCTCTCTATAATTTCATAACGCCCCAAACTGGGTACTTGAAATCCGAACTCCGGTGCTTTTTTACGATACCATTTCTACGAAAGCGTAATAATACTAATAATAACAATAATATAAATATCAAACTTAATTTACATATATCAAAGTCTAATTCCAAGTACGCAACCTTTACTACAATACATTACATGATAGATAATAAATATCATTATCTTAATACTGTCTAACTATTACAAAAGATAACATAAGGTTATTCTGATTGCTTTCCTTTTTCCTTGTTCTGGCTTAAACATTCCGGTTGATCATGCTTAGCTCAAAACATTTAAATTTAAAGCAAGGATGGGCATTTGAGTGCCCAACAAGTAATAACAATTATAAATATAATTAGCTAAAAGGATTAAATGTTTTCTTTGAATAACTCTTCTACAACGAATCAACAGTTGTGAAGTAAGCTGAACCAATAATAACAACATATCAAATCTATCTCAAATTTTTTAAACTACGTACTGACTATAACTGGAGATTAGTTGACAGACTATGAACATTGTTTTTTTTTTCATTTTTGCTAGGGTTTAACAAAATTTCATCCGCAAATCGTCATAACTTACGGACACGAGGGTGATCTGCCCAATGTGCCCTGTATTGATCAATACTACATGCAAGAACGATATTATCGTTCACTCTATCCACCTTAGGTGCACAAAAGTTTTTCCATATTCGGGATGTTCATACTAAGTCGGGAATTCGAACCAAAATAATTTGGTTGGATGCAATAACGTTCTATCTTGTTCAACAATATTTTTATGTCTAGCTGAATCAAATAGCTTAGACGGCTTTTAAGTAAACGTATACATACTTGAAATCAATAAGTATATATCAACATTTGATTAAATACAATGGTTATCCAAGTGGGGACACTTATCTCAACCCTATATCTAATTAACAAAATGTAATAAATATCTGAATTATACAATAATACAATGATCGAATAATGTAAGAACTTGTATGAATACAAAGATTGAATACATAATGAATAATAATAGAGTTAATAATATGGCACAATAATAATATAATCCTGAAACTTTCTTACTCATGTCCATTGCATAAAGGAAATGCAAAGGTTGGATACTTGCACAATGTAAATAATAGATCAGATACTTGCTCAATAATAATTGGAGTAAGTTTAGGAAACTTGCATAACATGATATACCTGTTTGCACGAAATAAAAGTAGTGCATAAGGTTTAGATACTTGCCTAAACTGCTGCTCACAATAACGCAACTTAGATTAATCTTTTATACAACGACCTATCAGTAATAAGATCATTCGTTCAATTAGAATAATATATCATATCACATAAGATCGCTAATTGTAACAAAGACATAACCTAATCACATTGTCACATATGTTTAACGGTTATTGATTCACTAACAAACACATATCTAGTCAATTTTTCTAAGTCTAAATCAATTTCTGAAATATTTCAGTGTACCGACGGCTTTATCGGATAATTATCAAGTCTAAGACTCTATCGTGTAGTTCAATAGTCGTTTAGATATTTTAAATATCCGTCATATTATTTTTCATAGCCTTATAATAATTTCTAAATAATTATTATAATTTATCATGAATTTTCAAACACTAAAATCATTATTAAATGATTTAAATATTAACTAATTCTATTATCATTAATATTTAATTAATATTAAACTATTAATGAAACCATTTTCAAAATATTAAAGTTATTTATAATAACTCAAAATATTTTTAAAGTATTAATATTACCCTTAAATGATTTTTAAAACATTTAAAATCATTTTAAATAATTATCATTAATATTAAAATATTAATCTATTATTTATCAAAATATTAAAAGTCATTAGTTATAACTTAAAATATTTTTAATTCATTTATTTCCTTTTAAATGATTTTTAATACAATAAAATTATTTATAATTAATTTATTTAATGCATTTATTAAATAAATTAAATACCAATAATATCCAAATAAATATTAATATTTATGAAAAATATGTCAAATTATTAAATGTTAATTTTTATAACTTAAAATAATTTTAAAAACTGATTTTATAATTTTTAGAATTTATTTCTATTTTTAATGTATTTTCTAATTTATAAAACAAAAATAATTAAATCCGTCGCTAAAGGCTTTAATGACAATATTCTGTCATGATAGTGTTCTTGAGGCTCAAGAACACCGACGATCGATCTTTCAAGGGTACCTCTTTTGACCATCTTTAATTCGTTATGTGTAGTGTTTCGGGGCTAGTTATAACTTGGATCGTGTAGTAGTGATGTAATACTACAAGTGTAAATCAACATCTGGGTCAGATCATAACATATGAGCAAGATATAAATCTTTGAAATCATAGTCAGACATGTTCATCATGTTTCGGGTCGCCATAATTTTCGGGTCACGGCTTCATTAACGATTTTGTAGCCTTCTAACATGAAAGCTGTTGATGGTAAATGTTTTCTGCTCGTCGGGCTGTCTAGACAAGCTATCAAAGAACAAGTTTCAATCCATGGTCAAGTCTAAACATCAATAATCAAAACGATCTAAGGCTCAGAAAATCGTGTCAGAGTCTGTTTTTCATTTCTAGGTTTTTCCAGAATGAAGAACAGAACGAGTATGCTACTTTGGATCCTTATATCTCGCGTTGTGAGTTTGCTCTATGTGATCTATTGATTCCAAGTTGTAGCTAACATGTAATACTATATATCCATTACATAAAATCAATACAATAACAACATAATAATAAGATCTAGTCTAGTTAAAGTCTGTCAGAGACAGCGTTCATCTGTTTTCTGGGTTACCCAGAAATAGAAAACGTGATCATTTTACCTACATTGACCAGACACTATATTTGTTAGGTTTGTAATATTCAAGAACGCAATTAAATTGCATAAAAAGTGCGGAAACGTGTAAAATCAGAGTTTAAAAAAATTTACAAACCATATACCCGGATCACCCTTTATGCACAATTATTAATTAAACGAAAAAGATGAATAAGAAACATACCTTGAAGATCCGAAGCTTCCTCGTGTACAAGTTCACCTCCAATCCTTTTCGCTCAACTTGAATCTACCGGTTTTGGTTCCTTCCTTTGATCAACGTTAGCCACCCAAGTGTTTGGCCTCTAGAGGTGATCCACCAAGGAAGAATAAAGATTCAAGAAAATGGGTGATTGGCTAAACCCTAGTTTTTCCATCTCTATAGAAAAAGAGCGTACTCTCCAACCATTGGAAATATCACGTAGTCTTGATATCTGATATAAGACTCCTCTTATAAAGATATCAAGTAACCCTATTAAAATAAGGTATTATTTAATTAAACTCTTTAATTAAATGGGCTCCCTAATCTTATTAGGATAATTAATTAAACTCCTTTAATTAATTTTCCTCCTAATCCTATTAGGAATAAATGAGAGTACTTATATTAAATTAATTCCTAAACTCTTTTAGAAATTAAAATAATAATAATTGTAATAATATTAATAAGACTCCTCTTATTAATTTATATTTAATATTTCTAAAATATTAAATAATAATATTAAGCTATTTAATTTATTCTATCACCATAGATTAAATTAAATATACATAACATATTATTACGATTATGCCATTAACTTCTTAAATAATTATTCTTCCTTTTATGGTGTGACCCTTTAGGTTCTCCATATTAAACCAATTGTGAATAAATCAATTAGAACAATTCTAATCTTATTTGAATAAATAAATTAAATAATTAATTTATTTAAATAAATAATATTTATTCTACAATAGGATAAGCCTCCCCAATGCGATCAACGACTTTCCAGATAATATAGATTTCAACATTAATCATAAAAGAACTTTTGAGTAAATAGTTACCGCATAATTCAATCCTTCCACCATACAATGTCCCAATTAAATATAAGACATGGAATTTTCACAAGTCTTATTTTATTTAATTATATGTATTTCGACTCTTAAATGCACAACACTTAAATAATGCAAATTAGAAACTCCTTTCTAATTTCATTCTGCCTTGGCCAAGGACTATCGGGTTGTCATTTATCGAATCACATAGGACATTTCTCTTCTTTTAATAGAAGTGGTAGATTCTTTATTGATCATACATTATCTCCATGTACAACTTATTATACCCAAGCATACCCTTTGATATACCCTAAGGGTCTTAAGGAATAAGTCAAAGTATAACTCATCATACACAAGATACTATGATGATCTCAAGTCCAAGGATCACTTAGACTACTATCACTACAGAATTCCTATTGACAAGCAAGTAAAACTCCATTAGGTATTCCTTAGCGAGTCACGCTCAATGAACTTATTCTCTAATAAGCACCTACATACTGCTTTAGTGTCTCCACACAAATGATCATGAGATCAATCATCCTCATCCAATGAGCAAGCAACGTATGTACCAATCTATCCGGATTCACTAATCCCCAATTTAGTAATCCAATGATTGGGAACTATTTTAGTTTTAAGCTTTCTAAGAATTTAGATCTCATTAGAATGATCATCATCATTATTCTAAAAGCATTGCTTAAAACTATGGGTTTATCACATATTATAAAACAAAGATCATGTAGATAATTAAAAGCCTTTAATAAATTAATACTTTTTATTAATAAATGAATAAGATTGTTACAAAGTATATGCTTTATCATCAAACATGATTGGTTTCAGTGTGCATATTACTTTCAATCTCCCACTTGCACTAAAGCCAATCGCCATCAGTATCTTATAATCTTCTTCTCTAGTGATTGATTATTATCCGCATTTGTTGGATAAGCTTTAGTTTATGGATATGTAATGTTGTTCTTGAGAATCCACCATCTCTATAGTGATTTCCCATCTTTCAATGATTCTTATAATCAAATGAAAGTGCCACAACACATGTTTAGATCCAAGATGAGACTTAGGAACTATTCCTAGTTCTATAATGAACTTTTCATCCAAACAATCAACTTGTAGCTTCATTTATAGGTATATACATTGTCTTTATCACTAAACCAACAATTCTTTGCTGTTTGGAACCTTTCCAATTCACTGCACCACCGTTCAAGGTAACACTTTACCTTAAAGTGAATTTTCTGTCGTCTTGGTCTGTCTGAAAAAACTTGAGTCTGTTAAGCCCACTAGTTTTAATTAAGACCCACCATGTATGCTCACATCCTTAGTGCTGGTTAAGAACTTTAAGATGTTTTTCATCGACTCACAAAGATGAACTTCTCCGCATTACGACCGATCAACATCGTGTCTCAGATATTTCATTGCATACATGATAGTTACCCATGTGATCTCTCTTTTGGAGTCTTTGGGGACTATTAAGAGAGATTCACTCCATAGCTCATCAACATGAGACAACTCTTGGAGTTTGCCATGCTAAACAACTTTAGCATCAAATGAATATACGTTCCTTGGGTTAAGTCGAGCATCTTTTTAAATCTATCTATATAGATTTGTATCCCCAATTAAGATACTTTTCCCAAATCATTCATGGAGGAATGTTTAGACAACTCTATCATTACTGATTGTAGCATTAGTATGTCATTCCTTATCCGTAGTATATCAACATATAATATTAGGAATGTCACGACGCCCTAATCGACCCTTTTGTACAGACACTTCTAGAACTCTTACCTCATCGTATGTAACTCGGATCATCATCTTCTATGATGCGTGCCTCATCATCATCATCCATGATGAATCCATACCTCCTAGGTATCTTCGGTACTATTCCGCATTTACGATTATTTGCCAGGTACAATAGGTCTATCTATAGGTTCCTCTTATTTGACTTATAGTGTTTTGTGATTCTTGAACTCTTCAAGATCTATTATCCTCCCACTAGCCCCTTCATTAATAAACACCTTTATCTTAGAAGGCAGCGTGTTTCGCAACAAACACCTTTTGCTAAGTAGGATTATAGAACATATACCCTAAACTTACTTTAGGATGTCCCACAAATTGTACTTGTCAAATCTTGTCCCAAGCTTATCCTTTGAAACATTTTCACATAAGTTGGACAACCCTTAACTTAACATACTTAAGATTAGAATCCTCCCCGCCCATAACTTTTATGGAGTCTTCAAATGGATTTTGAGGTTACCATTTTCGTAGATATGCAAACCATTTCTAGGACATTATCCCGTAAGGATACCGGAATGTCAGTAAAATCATTATGGACCGCACCATGTCCAACAAGGTACGATTTTTCATTCAGATACATCAATCAATTATCACAGATCGGGATGTGTCCATTATAAGAAAACCATTTGAGATGATCTAGAAACTTATTGCACAAGTATTTATTCCTCGATCTAATCAAAGAATCTTAATACATTGCCAATTTATTTCACTTCAGAATTTTGAACCTTTCAAATAATTCACACTTGTATTTTAGCAAATACACACATTCAACTCTTTGAATGATCATCTCCTTTTTCTTATACTAATTTGTTCAATATGCAAAATTATTTTCATATAAGTCAAGTATACAAAATTTATTAAGTAATATTCCAGTTCTATACAAAACATTATTATTATAAATAGAACAACAATTGTTCTTAATTATAATACCAAAGATTTCATTGTCCAACAATAAAATAGAAATAATATTTTTAACAAGAACTAGAATACAATAACAACTTATTGACTTAATAGATTTTCCCGTAGGCATTGCTAAACTATAAGTTTCTATGGCTAATATGGCAACCTTTGTTACATTTCCCGCACATAGGTTTACTTATATTTGTTTAGCTTTCTACTTCTATTTGGTCCCTTCATAAATCTATATTTATGATAACCAAAGTCGGTATCCAATACCCAAGTAGAACCTTGACTCAAAGAAAAAATTATTTTAAATCATGAACAAATTTTTATTTGTAACCAAAACTTCACTAAGCTTCTTTGGTTAGCCTCGCAAGATGCTTCTTGCGCTTTCTTTCCAAAGTTGTCCAAAGCTTATAGCAAAGGAAGCAAACTCATTTGCTATCCATATCGCTTTTATTCTTATTATCCTTTGTTTACGCCTTTCATTTTACCTTCTTTAAATCAATCTTCTTTCGTAAGATCCTTTGGCCCCTACCCAAGAAGACATGGTCTTTCTTGGTTGGAAAATGACTCTCAACATTTTTAACATGTTAACCAAATCAAATGGTCGATATCTAGCTTGTTCATATGAAAAATTCACAACAATTGTGAAAGGAGTCCCGGAGTGAGTGCAAGATCAAATCTTCGCTCAATTCTCCATCCATGATAAAACCCGTTGTCTAATCGATCAATCAAATTGATTATATTAAGGACTTTTATCTATACTATAGGTCATCGGTCATTCTAGATCGGAAGAGCTCCTTAGATATCCGATATCTACTACCCCTACTTTCCTCACTATCAACTACTGATGTGCGTGAATATAGTAGGAGCATCCATAGTTTCACGTCGACGACGTCAAGCTCGTTATTTCATGGATGCGAGCATGATGCATCGAGCCTAATCGTGCATCATCTTGCCACTTTCTAAAAGTAGCAATCTCTTCCTCAGAGGCATTGTCTGCAACCATTGCAGGGATAGGCGTATTAAGGACATAAGATAGCTTTTCAGCTATAAGAACTATTCTCAAATTCCTTAACCAATCCATTTAATTTGGTCTCGTTAATTTAGCATCTAATATGCTTCGCAGTGATAGTAATTTTAGACATTGTAAAATTCTATAAATGAATTTGTAATTAACAACATTTTAACATACATTCTTTTATTAATTACCAAAATAAATTAGGTCTTGTTTTAAATTGGTATCTCCCACTATTTTCTTCAAACTATATTACCTCACTTATATAGTTCTAAGAAAATCGATTAAGATTTGCTAGTGAGAATAAGGATCCCATTTCAAATGTATATAGCCTTGTGGTGACACAACAAACTATATATAAATAAATAGGTAGACAACTTTTGTCAATTACATCAACTATGCAACTCCTTTTCTTTTGCCTCTTAGATTATTTTGATCAAGTGGTGGCACATCCGAATCAAAATTATCCAAGTTAAGTCCACCTAGCACTCCATATATTCAAAAAGAAAATATCATTCTTGTGGTGACACAACAAAACAATATTGTTCAATTTTCTTTATAAGCATCAAATGTGATAAATTAACATCTTAAATACTTAATACTTGCCTTGTGGTGACACAACAAACTCATATTAAATATTTAATACTCTATTAATTTTATCATGCTAGAAGGCGACGTTCGATATTCCAAATATCTTTGAACGCTTAGGACTTAATATAAAAATTTGAGGGGTTTGTTATTAAAATGTCTCATCTTGTTTTAGCTGCATTTACATATATATATAAAATACGCCATTATATTAATGAACATGCTAAGCATGTTTGCATAATATATAATATATATAGTATAAGCATGCACATATAGAATACTATATTCTACCCGGATTGATTATGGACTTTTATTCTAGTTTGGTTCACTAGAGCCACCAAGTGTACCAAAAGGTCAAACCCTAGGGGTGCAAGAATTAATATTTAAATATAACTATTACATTTAAACCCGGGGACTCCATTACAAACTGGTCTTCAAGCGCCTTGTTCTTGATCTCCAATTCTTCAAAATTAATTCTAACTATTCCTATTACAAAACTATTTAAAATAAATAGAAACCTTGATCGCGATCAAGGGAAGTACATAGGAGGAGATAGAATTTATATTAAGAAAAATTAGAGAAGATTTAGGCACGCAGTAAGACCCCATTTAATAAAAACCCATACATTCATGCATCCAACTAAAATAAAATCAAATCAGATGGTCAATAGTCCATAATCAATCCCATTTATTATCATACACATCACCATACGCATCAATAAATAACATTCATCTCATGAATAATAAACATTTAATATATATATATTGATATCATTTAATGGGCAAATTTAGTTAGTATAAAATCTAATTTTGAATTAAAATAAACTCCTTTATTTTAATCTAAGTTTAAATAAAAATAAACTATTTTATTTTAATTTAACCAATTTTGAATAAAATAAACTATTTTATTTTAATCAAAATCTTTAATCAAAATAAACTCCTTTATTTTAATTAATTATGGAATCCAATTCCATAAAAAAAACTTTATTAAAGGAAACATTTAATTTTTTTTCTTATTCACAAATAAACTCCTTTATTTTGAATAATATGAAATCTTATTTCATATCTAAATAAACTTCTTTATTTAAGGAAATTAGGATTTCTTTTCCTATTCACAAATAAACTCTTTTATTTTGAATAATATGAAATCTTATTTCATATCTAAATAAACTCCTTTATTTAAGGAAACATATAATCCAATTTCAACTCCAATTAGTTATCATGGAATCCAATTCCAACTCTAATTAGTTAGCATGAAATTTAATTTTAAAATTAAAATAAATCTTTATATTTTAATATTAAAATAAACCTTTTATTTTAAGATTAAAATAAACTTTTTATTTTAATTATAAAATAAGTAAGAATAATATATATATATATATATATATATATATATATTAACCGTATATATAATAATATATATATATATTAGTACCGAATATATATATATAACAATTATATGTCTATATATATATAATAATAGTATATATATAAACCTTGGTTACATGTTTCCAGGAATCCTTCCTTTTTCAAATTCGCATGACTGCCATGACCTGCTAATCCGTGAATCAGCTTTTCAAAAAAAAAAATAATAATAATTGACAGGTGATCATATATATATACCAAATCAGGTCTCCTTGACAAGACACAGCTAAATCACAATACCGAATCCATGACCAATTGATTACGTTTTTTTTATTTATTTAATAAATTTTATACAATAAATTATGCCCAATTAAATTGTTCTAAACACATATCAATATACATATCAAATTAAAATAATTAATAATTCGCATAAAGGTTTGGTTCTGATGCCACTGTTAGGTTTGTAATATTCAAGAACGAATCAAATTGCATAAAAAGTGCTAAACGTAAAATCGAGTTTAAAAAATTTACAAACCATATACCCGGATCACCCTTTATGCACAATTATTAATTAAACGAAAAAGATGAATAAGAAACATACCCTTGAAGATCCGAGCTTCCTCGTGTACAAGTTCACCTCCAATCCTTTTCGCTCAACTTGAATCCACCGGCTTTTGGTTCCTTCCTTCGATCAACGTTAGCCACCCAAGTGTTTGGCCTCTAGAGGTGATCCACCAAGGAAGAATAAAGATTCAAGAAAATGGGTGGTGGCTAAACCCCAGTTTTTCTATCTCTATATAGAAAAGAGCGCACTCTCCAAACCATTGGAAATATCACGTAGTCTTGATATCCGATATAAGACTCCTCTTATAAAGATATCAAGTAACCCTATTAAAATAAGGTATTATTTAATTAAACTCTTTTAATTAAATGGGCTCCCTAATCTTATTAGGGATAATTAATTAAACTCCTTTAATTAATTTTTCCTCCTAATCCTATTAGGAATAAATGAGAGTATTTATATTAAATTAATTCCTAAACTCTTTTAGAAATTAAAATAATAATAATTGTAATAATATTAATAAGACTCCTCTTATTAATTTATATTTAATATTTCTAAAATATTAAATAATAATATTAAGCTATTTAATTTATTCTATCACCATAGATTAAATTAAATATACATAACATATTATTACGATTATGCCATTAACTTCTTAAATAATTATTCTTCCTTTTATGGTGTGACCCTTTAGGTTCTCCATATTAAACCAATTATGAATAAATCAATTAGAATAATTTAATCTTATTTAAATAAATAAATTAAATAATTAATTTATTTAAATAAATAATATTTATTCTACAATAGGATAAGTTTCCCCTATCATCAACGACTTTCCAGATAATATAGATTTCAACATTAATCATAAAAGAACCTTTGAGTAAATAGTTACCGTGACAATTCAATCCTTCCACCATACAATGTCCCAATTAAATATAAGATATGGAATTTCACAAGTCTTATTTTATTTAATTATATGTATTTCGACTCTTAAATGCACAACACTAAATAATGCAAATTAGAAACTCCTTTCTAATTTCATTCTCGCCGCCAAGGACTACCGGGTTGTCATTTATCGAATCACATAGACATTTCTTCTTTAATAAGTGGTAGATTCTTTATCGATCATACATTATCTCCATGTACAACTTATTATACCCAAGCATACCCTTTGATATACCCTAAGGGTCTTAAGGAATAAGTCAAAGTATAACTCATCATACACAAGATACTATGATGATCTCAAGTCCAAGGATCACTTCAGACTATTATCACTACAGAATTCCTATCGACAAGCAAGTAAAACTCCATTAGGTATTCCTTAGCGAGTCACGTTCAATTGAACTTATTCTCTAATAAGCACCTACATACTTGCTTTTAGTGTCTCCACACAAATGATCATGAGATCAATCATCCTCATCCAACGAGCAAAGCAACGATGTACCAATCTATCCGGATTCACTAATCCCCAATTTAGTAATCCAATGATTGGGAACTATTTTAGTTTTAAGCTTTCTAAGAATTTAGATCTCATTAGAATGATCATCATCATTATTCTAAAAGCATTGCTTAAAACTATGGGTTTATCACATATTATAAAACAAAGATCATGTAGATAATTAAAAGCCTTTAATAAATTAATACTTTTTATTAATAAATGAATAAGATTGTTACAAAGTATATGCTTTATCATCAAACATGATTGGCTTGTGTGCATATTACTTTCAATCTCCCACTTGCACTAAAGCCAATCGCCATTGTATCTTATACTCTTCTTCTCTAAGTGACGATTATCCTGCTGTTGGATAAGCTTTAGTTTATGGATATGTAATGTTGTTCTTGAGAATCCACCATCTCTATAGTGATTTCCCATCTTTCAATGATTCTTATAATCAAATGAAAGTGCCACAACACATGTTTAGATCCAAGATGAGACTTAGGAACTATTCCTAGTTCTATAATGAACTTTTCATCCAAACAATCAACTTGTAGCTTCATTTATAGGTATATACATTGTCTTTATCACTAAACCAACAACTCTTTGCTGTTTAGAACCTTTTCAATTCACTGCACCACCGTTCAAGGTAACACTTTACCTTAAAGTGAATTTTTTCGTCAATCTTGGTCTCATGTCTGAAAAAACTTGAGTCTGTTAAGCCCTCTAGTTTTAATTAAGACCCACCATGTATGCTCACATCCTTAGTGCTGGTTAAGAACTTTAAGATGTTTTTCACTGACTCACAGTGAACTTCTCCAGAATATGACTGATCAACATCAGTCTCGAGATATTTCATTGCATACATGATAGTTACCTATGTGATCTCTCTTTGGAGTCTTTGGGGACTATTAAGAGAGATTCACCCATAGCTCATCAACATGAGACAACTCTCGAGTTTGCCATGCTAAACAACTTTAGCATCAAATGAATATACGCTCCTCGGGTTAAGTCGAGCATCTTTTAAATCTATCTATATAGATTTGTATCCCCAATTAAGATACTTTTCCCAAATCATTCATGGAGGAATGTTTAGACAACTCTATCATTACTGATTGTAGCATTAGTATGTCATTCCTTATCCGTAGTATATCAACATATAATATTAGGAATGTCACGACGCTCCCTAATCGACCCTTTTTGTACACACTAGAACTCTTACCTCATCGTATGTAACTCGGATCATCATCTTCTATGATGCGTGCATTCATCATCATCATCCATGATGAATCCATACCTCCTAGGTATCTTCTTGTACTATTCAGATTATTTACGATTCTTGTTGTGGTACAACAGTCTATCTATAGGTTCCTCTTATTTGACTTATAGTGTTTTGTGGTTCTTGAACTCTTCAAGATCTATTATCCTCCCACTAGCCCCTTCATTAATAAACACCTTTATCTTAGAAGGCGCGTGTTTCGCAACAAACACCTTTTGCTAAGTAGGATTATAGAACATATACCCTAAACTTACTTTAGGATGTCCCACAAATCAGACTTGTCAAATCTTGTCCCAAGCTTATCCTTTGAAACATTTTTTACATAAGTTGGACAACCCTTAACTTAACATACTTAAGATTAGAATCCTCCCCGCCCATAACTTTTATGGAGTCTTCAAATGGATTTTGAGGTTACCATTTTCGTAGATATGCAAAACCATTTCTAGGACATTATCCCGTAAGGATACTAGAATGTCAGAAAAATCATTATGGACCGCACTATGTCCAACAAGGTACGATTTTTCATTCAGATACATCAATCAATTATTGCGTATCAGGATGTGTCCGTTATAAGAAAACCATTTTAGATGATCTAGAAACTTATTGCACAAGTATTTATTCCTCGATCTAATCAAAGAATCTTAATACATTGCCAATTTATTTCACTTCAATTTTTTGAACCTTTCAAATAATTCACACTTGTATTTTTTAGCAAATACACACATTCAACTCTTTGAATGATCATCTCCTTTTCTTATACTAATTTGTTCAATATGCAAAATTATTTTCATATAAGTCAAGTATACAAAATTTATTAAGTAATATTCCGTTTTATACAAAACATTATTATTATAAATAGAACAACAATTGTTCTTAATTATAATACCAAAGATTTCATTGTCCAACAATAAAATGGAAATAATATTTTTAACAAGAACTGGAATACAATAACAACTTATTGACTTAATAGATTTTCCCGTAGGCATTGATTGCTAAACTATAAGTTTCTATGGCTAATATGGCAACCTTTGTTACATTTCACGCACATAGGTTTACTTATATTTGTTTAGCTTTCTACTTTTGTTTGGTCCCTTCATAAATCTATATTTATGATAACCAAAGTCGGTATCCAATACCCAAGTAGAACCTTGACTCAAAGAAAAAAAAATTTTAAATCATGAACAAATTTGTATTTGTAACCAAAACTTCACTAAGCTTCTTTGGTTAGCCTCTCGCAAGATGCTTCTTAGCTTTCTTTCCAAAGATGTCCAAAGTTTATAGCAAAGGGAAGCAAACTCATTTGCTATCCATATCGCTTTTATTCTTATTATCCTTTGTTTACGCCTTTCTCGCTTACCTTCTTTAAATCAATCTTCTTTTCAGAAGATTCTTTGGCCCCTACCAGTAAGACATGGTCTTTCTTGGTTGGAAAATGACTCTCAACATTTTTTAACATGTTAACCAAATCAGCGAAGCTGATATCTAGCTTGTTCATATGAAAATTCACAACAATTGTGAAAGGAGTCCGGAGTGAGTGCAAGATCAAATCTCGCTCAATTCTCCATCCATGATAAAACCCGTTGTCCTAATTGATCAATCAAATTGATTATATTAAGGACTTTTATCTATACTATAGGTCACTTCGGTCATTCTAGATCGGAAGAGCTCCTTAGATATCCGATATCTACCAGTACCCTACTTTTCTCACTATCAACTACTTGATGTGCGGGGAATATAGTAGGAGCATCCATAGTTTCATGCCGACTCAAGCTCGTTACTTTCATGGATGCAGCATGATGCATCGAGCTAATCTGTGCATCATCTCGCCACTTTCTAAAAGTAGCAATCTCTTCCTCAGAGACATTGTGCGCAACCATTGCGAGGATAGGCGATTAATGACATAAGATAGCTTTTCAGCTATAAGAACTATTCTCAAATTCCTTAACCAATCCATTTAATTCGGTCTGGTTAATTTAGCATCTAATATGCTTCGCAGTGATAGTAATTTTAGACATTGTAAAATTCTATAAATTAATTTGTAATTAACAACATTTTAACATACATTCTTTTATTAATTACCAAAATAAATTAGGTCTTGTTTTAAATTGGTATCTCCCACTATTTTCTTCAAACTATATTACCCTCACTTATATAGTTCGGCAAAATCTGATTAAGATTTGCTAGTGAGAATAAGGATCCCATTTTAAATGTATATAGCCTTGTGGTGACACAACAAACTATATATAAATAAATAGGTAGACAACTTTTGTCAATTACATCAACTATGCAACTCCTTTTCTTTTGCCTCTTAGATTATTTTGATCAGTGGTGGCACATCCAATCAAAATTATCCAAGTTAAGTCCGACCTAGCACTCCATATATTCAAAAAGAAAAATATCATCCTTGTGGTGACACAACAAAACAATATTGTTCAATTTTCTTTATAAGCATCAAATGTGATAAATTAACATCTTAAATACTTAATACTTGCCTTGTGGTGACACAACAAACTCATATTAAATATTTAATACTCTATTAATTTTATCATGCTAGAAGGCGACGCTCGATATTCCAAATATCTTTGAACGCTTAGGACTTAATATAAAAATTTGAGGGTTTGTTATTAAAATGTCTCATCTTGTTTAAGCTGCATTTATATATATATATAAAATAAATCGTATATATTAATGAACATACGAAGCATGTTTGCATAATATATAATATATATAGTATAAGCATGCACATATAGAATACTATATTCTACCCGGATTGATTATGGACTTTTATTCTAGTTTGGTTCACTAGAGCCACCAAGTGTACCAAAAGGTCAAACCCTAGGGTGCAAGAATTAATATTTAAATATAACTATTACATTTAAACCCGGACTCCATTACAAAAACGGGTCTTCAAGCGCTCCTTGTTTCTTGATCTCCAATTCTTCAAAATCAATTCTAACTATTCCTATTACAAAACTATTTAAAATAAATAGTAAACCTTGATCGCTAAATCAAGGGAAGTACATAGGAGGGAGATAGAATTTATATTAAGAAAAAATTAGAGAAGATTTATGCATACGTAACCCCATTTAATAAAACTCATACATTCATGCATCCAACTAAAATAAAATCCAATCACATCGGGTCAATAGTTCATAATCAATCCCATTTATTATCATACACATCACCATATGCATCAATAAATAACATTCATCTCATGAATAATAAACATTTAATATATATATTGATATCATTTAATGGGCAAATTTTGTTAGTATAAAATCTAATTTTGAATTAAAATAAACTCCTTTATTTTAATCTAAGTTTAAATAAAAATAAAACTATTTTATTTTAATTTAACCAATTTTGAATAAAATAAACTATTTTATTTTAATCAAAATCTTTAATCAAAATAAACTCCTTTATTTTAATTAATTATGGAATCCAATTCCATAAAAAAACTTTATTAAAGGAAACACTTAATTCTTTTTTCTTATTCACAAATAAACTCCTTTATTTTGAATAATATGAAATCTTATTTCATATCTAAATAAACTCCTTTATTTAAGGAAATTAGGATTCTCTTTCCTATTCACAAATAAACTCTTTATTTTGAATAATATGAAATCTTATTTCATATCTAAATAAACTCCTTTATTTAAGGAAACATATAATCCAATTTCAACTCCAATTAGTTATCATGGAATCCAATTCCAACTCTAATTAGTTAAGATGAAATTTAATTTTAAAATTAAAATAAATCTTTATATTTTAATATTAAAATAAACCTTTTATTTTAAGATTAAAATAAATATTTTATTTTAATTATAAAATAAGTAAGAATAATATATATATATATATATATATATATTAACCGTATATATAATAATATATATATATATTAGTACCGAATATATATATAACAATTATATGTCTATATATATATAATAATAGTATATATATAAACCTTGGTTACATGTTTCCAGGAATCCTTCCTTTTTCAAATTCGCATGATTAATATGACATTTAATTCGCTAATCCGTGAATAAACTTTCAAAAAAAAAAAAAAAATAATAATAATTGACAGGTGATCATATATATACCAAATCAGGTCTCCTTGACAAGACACAGCTAAATCACAATTCCGAATCCATGACCAATTGATTACGTTTTTTTTTATTTATTTAATAAATTTTATACAATAAATTATGCCCAATTAAATTGTTCTAAACACATATCAATATACATATCAAATTAAAATAATTAATAATTCGCATAAAGGTTTGGTTCTGATGCCACTGTTAGGTTTGTAATATTCAAGAACCTTAATCAAATTGCATAAAAAAGTGCTAAACGTGTAAAATCGTAGTTTAAAAAATTTACAAACCATATACCCGGATCACCCTTTATGCACAATTATTAATTAAACGAAAAAAAGATGAATAAGAAACATACCCTTGAAGATCCGAGCTTCCTCAGTACAAGTTCACCTCCATCCTTTTCGCTCAACTTGAATCCACCGGTTTGGTTCCTTCCTTCGATCAACGTTAGCCACCCAAGTGTTTGGCCTCAGAGGTGATCCACCAAGGAAGAATAAAGATTCAAGAAAATGGGTGGTTGGCTAAACCCTAGTTTTTCTATCTCTATAGAAAAAGAGCGCACTCTCCAACCATCGAAATATCACGTAGTCTTGATATCCGATATAAGACCTCTTATAAAGATATCAAGTAACCCTATTAAAATAAGGTATTATTTAATTAAACTCTTTTAATTAAATGGGCTCCCTAATCTTATTAGGATAATTAATTAAACTACTTTAATTAATTTTCCTCCTAATCCTATTAGGAATAAATGAGAGTACTTATATTAAATTAATTCCTAAACTCTTTTAGAAATTAAAATAATAATAATTGTAATAATATTAATAAGACTCCTTTTATTAATTTATATTTAATATTTCTAAAATATTAAATAATAATATTAAGCTATTTAATTTATTCTATCACCATGATTAAATTAAATATACATAACATATTATTACGATTATGCCATTAACTTCTTAAATAATTATTCTTCCTTTTATGGTGTGACCCTTTAGGTTCTCCATATTAAACCAGGTTGTGAATAAATCAATTAGAATAATTTAATCTTATTTAAATAAATAAATTAAATAATTAATTTATTTAAATAAATAATATTTATTCTACAATAGGATAAGCCTCCCTAATGATCAACGACTTTCCAGATAATATAGATTTCAACATTAATCATAAAAGAACCTTTGAGTAAATAGTTATCGTGACAATTCAATCCTTCCACTATACAATGTCCCAATTAAATATAAGACATGGAATTTTCATCAAGTCTTATTTTATTTAATTATATGTATTTCACTCTTAAATGCATAACACTAAATAATGCAAATTAGAAACTCCTTTCTAATTTCATTCTACTCGCCAAGGACTACTTTGGGTTGTCATTTATCGAATCACATAGGACATTTCTCTTCTTTAATAGAAGTGGTAGATTCTTTATCGATCATACATTATCTCCATGTATAACTTATTATACCCAAGCATACCCTTTGATATACCCTAAGGGTCTTAAGGAATAAGTCAAAGTATAACTCATCATACACAAGATACTATGATGATCTCAAGTCCAAGGATCACTTCACTACTACTATCACTAAGGAGAATTGTGACGACAGCAAGTAAAACTCCATTAGGTATTCCTTAGCGAGTCACGTTCAGGTGAACTTATTCTCTAATAAGCACCTACATACTTGCTTTAGTGTCTCCACACAAATGATCATGAGATCAATCATCCTCATCCAATGAGCAAGCAACGTATGTACCAATCTATCCGGATTCACTAATCCCCAATTTAGTAATCCAATGATTGGGAACTATTTTAGTTTTAAGCTTTCTAAGAATTTAGATCTCATTAGAATGATCATCATCATTATTCTAAAAGCATCACAGTAAAACTATGGGTTTATCACATATTATAAAATAGCATCATGTAGATAATTAAAAGACTTTAATAAATTAATACTTTTTATTAATAAATGAATAAGATTGTTCCAAAGTATATGCTTTATCATCAAACATGATTGGCTTGTGCGCATATTACTTTCAATATTCACTCAGTTTGATGCTTAGGAGATTATAAGGCATACATATGAAGTCCATTCAACATACTATAACTTAGATGCAACAACAATAACTGATCATTAAACCATCGATGCATCCGAGCCCATGAAGTTCTTCATGAGCCTTCAGGAAGGATCCGGGTTTTTTCTAGATTTGAAAGTCACGCTACCAACTAGGTTTGACCAGCTATAACTTTTAACATGTTCATGATCTGGGCTAGATTCCAGTTTTAGATCAATGATCTCATAGTACACTATATGTTCAAACATTAAAAACGCTAAAATCATTAACAGCCAGAGATCTACCAGACTTGACATTCGATTGTCAGTCACAAAAATAAAGTTTTCCATATTTTTAAAAACTACAAATCCGAGCCTCTAGATGTTATGCATCTAACATCGAGCAACCCAGATCATCATTATATACTACATATTACATGTTTAACACAAAAAACTAACATCTAACACTTTGATCAAGATCAGATTTCTTCTAGGGTTCTTACCTCTTTATGAATAAATTCTGATTTCTATGCTTCTAATTTGTTATGTGTGTTGGTGGGGCTGATTTTAGTGACTGAAATGATAGATGAATTCGTGGGTTTAAGCTTGAGAGATTATGGCTAAGTGTGGGTTGCAAAAATGAGGTAATAATACACTTTCTCTCTCTTAATCTATACAATTAAATTGATGCAATGAACTTGGATGTTAATAGCTGATGTGTTGGTGTTGTAGCCCATATCTAGGTTAGGGAAATGATGGTTTGCAAGATATGGTGGGATTTGTCTAGCAATAATTCAACATATGGGACAAAAATGGTATTTTAGTAATTTTATTTTAATCTCAAGGGTATTCTTATCCAAGGTGCTTGAATCTAGGGTTTAATCACTAGATTTTATATCTTAAAGTTTCTCAAATAATTGCTAGGGTTTGGACAATTAAAAATTAAAGTGTAATAAAAATTTAATTTTACACCCACTAATTAAATTAGGGTTTTTAATAGAATTTAGGGTTTTAAATAGAAATTAGGGTTTAAATAATTAGGATTCCTTAATTATCATTAGGGTTTCCAAATTAACAATTCAATTTGCTAAAATAATAATTAAGGTTTTTAAAATTTGCAATTAGGGTTTCTAATTAGTAAATTAGGGTTTCAAATATTTAAATTAGGGTTTTCAAATATTAATTAGGGTTTTATCTAATTAACATTAATTCTATAATATGCACATAATTCATATAACACAATTTATGACCAATCTTAATTTCCGCTTTTTAAGTTTCCAATCATGATTTATGACAGTAATACTAGGGTTTGTCATGATACACCATAATTGACTAACCATTAACAATCTACACATATACTGTATGTATTTATAACACCAAAAAATAATATTATACTTAATATAATATTATTATTCTCATTCATAGCTCAAAATCTAAAATTAGGGTTTGGATTTTATATCGATTTATCTTTCACATATAGCATGCATTATTAATTAAGTTAAAATAATTAACTTAAAACTCTAAACTAAAATTCATATAATAAAATAGTAATTATAATAATTCCAATAATCATTTCATATATTATTTAAATACTATAAAAATCATATTTTCATAGAAAATAAATAATAAAGACATTTCTACTATAAAATTAATTATTATAAGTATATACTTTATAATGATCAATAATTCTAAAATAAAATTGTTTGAAATTATTAGTGAAATAAATAATTTTATTTATCACATATATACATACACATTACTTGACACATATTCTCATCTTTAAAAAAAATTAATATGCAAAATTTCTTATTTATTTAAATAGAAAATATTCAGGTTATTCCATTTTCTCTCTATAATAATTGCTCTTGTGAGACTTAGTGAATTGGTGAGAATGAAAGAAGAATGAGCTTCTATTTATAGGAAAATATAGTTTCGATAATTGCACGTTTTGGGGCTCGAAATATTACAGTATAATATCTTCCTCTTTTTCTTCATTTTTAATTTAGTCTTGCAAGTATTATCAAACTTGCACCACCTACCATAATAGTAAATAATGTGAATTAATAGTAAATCATGTGAATCAATAGTTCTAGACATGTGAAAATATGAATTACAATATAGTACCTCCATCTATACCTCCATTTTTAACTTAGTCATGCAAGTATTATCAATCTTGCACCAACTCCTCTAATAGTAAATCATGTGAATCAATAGTACACACATGTGAACATATAGTTATAAGCATGTGAATTAATAGCAATTAATTGCTCATTTATCCGGTGAATTACCCGATTGATCAATATAACCTCCAGACATTAATTATTATCGAAATAAATATTGATTTCAACTAACAATAATAATTCCCACACAATGGAACTATCAATTTCATCTTTAATCAACATGAACTTATTCATCATTAATATTATAACTCACAATATTTAATAATCAGGTCGTTCCCAGGAAAGAGGGGGCTTTCCGATAAGGATTTCTCCTTATTGGCGCGCAATTAGGTGACCCAACCTCTCCGTGACTGAACTTCTAGACATTGTCAATATTGCAAATAATAATATGAATAACTTTGTCGTCTCAATTAATAATATAAAATATTATGTAGATGATACTGTGACAATAATTGAATCAATAATATGAGAGATATGATGCAAAGAATTATCGTAGCAATAATTGAGTATAACCGAGTGACTTCTCACGTTAGATCAATAATCAATACCGTATGCTACTATACAACCACGCCAGACATCGTATTTTTTTACTAATGGGTAGTTCAACAGTAAAACTTTCGCCGTTATTTTTATAAAAGATAATTCGCTGCTTTCTAACTACACAATAATACTTATATTGTGGGGTCCACCAATGATTGTGTCGTCGTACAAATATTCCCTGTTAAAACGAATATTCCCCAACCAATCGAATATTATATAACCACTTGCTTACTTTGCAAAATTTGTAAATAATACCCACAACTATAACATTATAACAAATCCATACCATAATATTCAAAAATATATTTCGAGAAAAATTAATCTTTATTCATAAAAGTTGGGGTCTTACAACCTCCCCTTCTTATAAAATTTCGTCCTCGAAATTAGGGTGCGTACCTGGTATGTCGAAGAGGTGAGGATACTTTGACTTTATTTTAGATTCTAACTCCTGGGTTATTTCCTCAACATCGTAGTTTCTCCACAAAACTTTAACTTGAGGTATAACCTTGGAGCGTAGAATATGATCCTTCTTATCCAAGATTTTAACAGGTACCTCCTCATACGTTAAATCTTCCGCTATCTCGTCCGGTTCTAATTCAAAAATTTTGTTCGGGTCTTTCACATATTTACGTAACATAGATATGTGAAAAACGTTATGAACACTCTAGACATATTTCAAGCAGTAAAGGCGTAGTCTATAGCCACAATTCCTACTCGATCGAGGATTAAAAATGGGCCAATGAATCGAGGATTGAGCTTTTCTCTCTTTCCAAATCTCGTAACTCCTTTTAATGGAGCAACACGTAACAATACATGATCTCCAATATTGAATTCCACATCCTTTCGATGAAGATCAGCATAACTCTTTTGTCGATCTTTTGAGGTTTTTATACATTGTCGGATCATTTGAATCTTTTCCGTAGTCATACGCATATCAACTCCATCCCAACAACGTCAGCTTCACCCACCTCATCCCAAAGATAATCGAGAAACGACACTTTCTTCCATACAACGCCTCAAATGGAGCCATGCCAATACGTGTTTGATAACTATTGTTGTAAGAAAACTCCACCAATGGTAAGAACTTGTCCCAACTTCCCTTGAAGTCAAGGACACAGAGTCTTAATAAATCTTCAAGAGTTTGAATAGTCCTTTTTGACTTCCCGTTCGTTTGAGGATGATATGCCGAACTAAATCGTAAATTCGTGCCCATAGATTTTTATAAACTAACCCAAAATCATGAAGTGAATCTTGGGTCTCGATCAGAAACTATGGATACTGGCATACCATGCAATCTTACATTCTCGTTTATGTACATACGAGCAAGACGTTCAAGTGTATAAGTTTCTCAGACGCAGAAGAAATGAGCAGACTTGGTCAATCTATCAACAATGACCCAAATCGCATCTATGCCTTCGAGAAACCTTGGGAAGACCAAAGAATAAAATCCATGGTAATGTGCTCCCACTTCCATTCTGGAATTTCAAGTGGTCAGAATGGACCTTTTGGCACTTGATGCTCCGCCGACTCGTTGACAAGTTAGACACCTTGAGATAAACCTCGCTATCTCTCTCTTCATATTGCTTCCACCAAAATGTATGTCAAGATCACGATACATTTTGGTACTCCCAAGATGGATTGCAAACCGGTGTCAGTGCGCTCCATCATGATTTTATACTTCAAGTCGTAATCGTTAGAACACAAAGTCTGGAGTTGACTCGAAGTATTCCTTCTTCATCGATTCTTGCTTCCGGAATAGCACCTTCTTGCACTTTCTTCCTCATACGCATCAGCTTCAGGTCTGTAGCTTGAGCAACTTTAACTTTATCGATTAAAGTTGGTTTTACTTGTAAATTCGCCATCATCACATGGGTCCCTGGAGTCTTTAACTTTATCTCCATCCTTCGTAAGTCATACAAAATGGGTCTTTGCGTTGAAAATATTGCACTCGTACTCGCATATGATCTTCTACTCAATGCGTCAGCTACTACATTCGCTTTTCTAGGATGATATTAGATGGTATGATCATAATCTTTCAACAGCTCAAGCCATCGTCGTTGCCACATGTTGAGTTCCTTTTGAGTGAAGAAATATTTGAGGCTTTTATGATCCCAGATAGATCTCCACCTTTCTCCATATGTAATGCCTCCAAATCTTAAGCGCAAAAATGATCATCGCTAACTCTAGATCATGAGTAGGATAATTCTCTCTCATATTCTTTGAGTTTGTCGTGAGGCATAAAGGCTATGACTTTCCCATGTTGCATAAGAACACATCCTAACCCTTTGCCTCAAGCATCATCAGAGATGACAAATCCTCCGAGCCGTATGGTATTATCGTAAGTTCTTTAAATGAGTCTTCTCGAAGTTCTTGAAAACTCTTTTCACATTCCTCACTCCAACCGAATTTTGTATCTTTTCGAGTCACCGTGAGTTAATGGAATATGATTCGTGAAAACCCTTCTACTTAATCTCCGATAATAACATGCTAAGCCGAGAAAGCTACGTACTTCGGTCACTGACTTAGGTTGCTCCCAGCTTTGAATTGCTTCAATCTTTTTCGGGTCAACAAATATTCCATGATTTGATATTACGTGCCCAAAGAATGCAACTTTCTCAAGCCAGAACTCGCATTTCTTCAACTTGGCATATAGCTTGTTTTCACGAAGCTTTTGGAGTATCAGCCTCAAGTGTTGCTCGTGATCTTCATGGCTTTTGGAGTAAATGAGGATGTCATCAATAAAGACGACCACAAAGTGATCCAAATATTCCTTGAATACTCAGCTCATCATATCCATGAAGGCAGCAGGAGCATTAGTCAATCCAAAAGACATGACTAGGAATTCATAATGCCCGCATCGAAGTTTTGAAAGTAGTCTTTGAATGTCATCGCTTTTAATCTTCAACCGATGATATCCTAACGAAGATTAATCTTTGAAAAGAATTTGGAGCCTTGCAATCGTCAAACAGTCATCAATGCGAGGCAACGGGTTCCTATTTTTGATGGTGACATGATTCAACTCCCGATAATCAATACAAAGTCGATACTTCCATCTTTCTTCTTCACGAATAGTAACAGAGCACCCCAAGAAGACGCATTTTACTAGATTTAATGAAAACCGATGTCTAACAATTCTCAGTAGTTGGGTTTTTAACTCCTCGAGTTCAATAGAGGCATTTGAAATGAGTTTTGTAACGGATTCAAGGTTGATACAAAATTCAATTTCACGCCGGGGTAGGCCGAAGTTCTTCGTGGGAATACGCCAGAAATTTATTAACAATAGAAATATCATTCAAATCGACGTATTTTTATTTAAATCGTGATATGGGCTAAGAAAGCTTGACATCCGCTTTTCAATAAACGAATAGCTTTATGGCTTGATATGATGTGATGATTGATTGTAGTGGTTTGGTTACTTGAATTCGCATAATAGGTTGGTTAGGAATATGAAAGCTAACAACCTTACAAAAATAATCGATTTTAGCATGATGAGTAGTTAACCAATCAATCCCTAAAATCACATCAAATGCAAGTATTTTCAAAGAAATAAGATCGATTGTGTAATATACTGATGCTACCGATTTGAATCAAACAAGACTTATAAACAGTGGATGTGATGAAGGTTTCTCCTAACGGAGTTTTAACAGATAAATCAAAGTCTAATTTCTCCGGAGTTAAATTTAAACGTTGAGCGCAAGTAGGAGAAATAGAAGAATGGGTAGAACCGATATCAAATAAAGTATAAACTTCGCTAGAGTTTATGATTAGCTTACCCGTGATCACTTCATTCGGATTCCTCGCTTTTTGGGAGGTTACAAAAAACGCTCTCCCTTGAACTACCTGTTTTGCCTTATCTGGGACACCCTTTGATGCCTCCATCCCAGCTGGACTTGACTTTGCTGCTCGATAAAATCGGGCTAGGTGACCTTCTTTTCCATAATTGTAACACGCTTTGGACTACATCACGCAGTTTGGACTGATATGTCCATCCCCTCCGCATTTGAAACATACGACTGGCGGTCGTTCTCCTTCCTTAACAACAGGTGTTGGTGCTAACGTCTTTCCATCATTGTTGAATCTCCTCTTCTTGAAATGTTCACTCTTATTGTCATGGCCATGATTACCACCGAAGTGATTACCATTTCTGGCATGTTCATTCCCTCCACGTTTGTTGTCACCGCTTCGATGATCGCTACTACCATCGGTATTATCAACTTGTTTACCGCTTCTCTTGGTTGAGTTGACTCATTATCGCCTCCAATAATCGAGCCCTATTCACAACATTTGAATACAAACACAGTTTGTGAGAAATTAGGTATGACGTATCTCGGGTTTCAAACCTCTTAGAAACATCCCGCCATTCTCTCCTCATTATCAACCAAGTGGGATGCAAACCGAGACAACTTAGCAAACTTAGCTTCGTGATCGCGCCTACGGCCATATTATTTTGCTCAAGCTTGATGAACTCTACCTCCTTCATGTGACGTAATACTTTCGTGAAAGTACTTATCGTTGAACAGTTCTCGAACTTCTCCCAAGACATCTTCAATGCGCAGTCGAGTACGCTTTACGCTGATTCCCACCAAGAATATGCCTCGTCACAACATGAAGGTGGCAAAAGGAACCTTTGCTCCTGAGCATCCCAAGACATCAAATATCTTATTAATCTGTTTTATCCACGTCTCCGCCTTAAGTGGTTTTGGCTCTCCAAAAAACTCCGATGGTCCCAGCTCCTTGAACTACTTAGCGGTGACTATCCGAGAGTTGTCAGTGTTTTCACCTGTATTTTGGACAGAAGCCGCTCTCGCCTGATGTTGCATGAATTGCATAAAGCCTCTGAACATCTCATCGTTCACCATTTCATCAGTGTTATTGTTTACATGAGGATTATTGTCTTCCTGTTGCACATTACCCTGGGTATTGATCGTTGGTGACTCAACGGTCTCATATGCTTCTTTGCTTATCTCAACATTTTCGAATGCCATTTTCAAATACTGCCACAAAACAAGGGTTAATTAACATATCACATATTATCCCTATACTCTGACCGACCAATTAAATACCAAATAAACTTAGGTATGTCATACTAGCTAATGAATTTCTGCCTCCCTCCTAGTTCTTGTCTCACATCTCACCCAGGATCATATCCCTAAGCTTTGATATAACCGTGACGCCCCAAAACATGTATACATCACCCATCTTGAAGTCGCCAAATACATGGTACAAAATTCAAATACAACTTAATTATACAACAAATGTAAAATAATGATAAAACATAATCTAAGAGTTTTAATAAAAATATTGTCATCTAGCATAATATCCACACTCAATGGAATCCTCATTACATTTATTGTCACACTATTTTATAGAATAGTGAGGACTACTAAAATAACCATCCGACCATCAATCCGCTCCCGACTCGTCCCAAACCTAAAATCTCATTTCTCAAGAGAACAAAGTGAAAGAAAGGGTGAGCTCAACTAGCCTAGTAAGAAATATTATGACTAAGATAATGCAGAATAAATTATCCTTAGCCTTCAACAGTAAAACAACTAATAGAATATAATAGACAACATGTTTTAGATCAACAACTGCAGCGAAATAAGCAATCCATTAGAAGAGTCAAGTAGAGCATAAAATCTACTATCATCTATTATTTAAAAAGTTTTTCATCAACTTTATCGCTGAGACTCAGCTTAATAAATAAATCGAATCATCCCTGCATCACGGCCAAGGATATTCATGTAATCATCAATGGTCATGATTATACGGAATAATCCCTGGTCATAATCATACCAACAACTGTCCATCAATGAACTATGTGCCAATGAGGACTTTCACCACATCATTCGTCACATTACTACTACGATTATACGTAATAATCCCTCGTCATAATAATACCAAGTCTATCTATGCACGTAAGCCAAAGATGACTTTTATCACAATATAAACATGAGGATGATGACAATGACATAATAATTCAATAAAACAAGTTCAAGATAAATTTTAAAGATTTATAATCTAATTTATCCAGAAATTAATAACGTCCAAATTGTCAACATGATACTGCTTTATGGAATAAAATTCAGGAATACTCAGAAGAATATTTTCATGAAAAGATACTGGATGAAGCAAAAATATCCAGGATATTCTACTAATTTTATGGAGTATAGAAGCCAAAACTTTAACCAACTGAGTATAATAGAATATATGAAACTACAAATGAATTTTTGCCCGCCATACGGTAATCCACGTAGATAGATCATTTCCATAATTTAATAAGGAATGAATATGAAGAATCATTCACCATTCATGCGGTAATCCACATAGACATGTTATTCCAACAGAATAATGAATAATGGAATAACAGAAGAATTCACCATGCATGCGGTAACCCGCGTAGACAGGTTATTATAATAGAATAAAAAAAAATGGAATAAAAAAAAGAATTCACTGTGCATACGATGTAATCGCATGCATACATGTTAGTCCAATGTAATAATAAAGAATAGAATAACAAAAGAATTCACCGTGCATGCGATAGATCGCATGCATAAGTTATTCCACGTAATAATAAAGAATGGAATAATGTAAGAATTCACCAGCACGCGATGATCGCATGCATAAAAGTTATTCCAATGTAATAATAAAGAATGTAACCCGGTCATGCAGAATCCGCATGCATGTGATATTCCAACAAAATAATAAAGAATGGAATAACAACAGAATTCACCGTGCATGCGATAGATCCAAGACATATATGTTATTCTAATGTAATAATAAAGAATGGAATAATGAAGAATTTCACCATGTATGCGGTGAGATTGATGTATGCATTATTCCAATATAATAATAAAGAATGGAATAACAACCCTTACGAGTATTGAAAGAAAATAACTCTTCATGAATATACGAAGGAATAATACCGCTTACCTTAGAAAAAAACCGGATATCGGAATAGAGGAGGCAAGCTTCTTCTTCTTTTTCTCTCTATAATTTCTCTCTATAATAATTGCTTTTTGTGAGACTTAGTGAATTGGTGAGAATGAAAGAAGAATGAGCTTCTATTTATCTGAAAATATAGTTTCGATAATCGCACGTTTTGGGGCTCAAAATATTACAAGATAATACCTTCCTCTTTTCTTCATTTTAACTTAGTCCCGCAAGTATTATCAAACTTGCACCACCTCCCTAATAATAAATAATGTGAATTAATAGTAAATCATGTGAATCAATAGTTCTAGAAATGTGAAAATATTAATTATAAGATAGTACCTCCATCTATATCTCTATTTTTAACTTAGTCATGCAAGTATTATCAATCTTGCACCAACTCCCCTAATAGTAAATCATGTGAATCAATAGTACACATGTGAACACATACATAGTTATAAACATGTGAATTAATAGCAATTAATTGCTCATTTATCCAATTGAATTACCCGATTGGTCAAGACAACCTCCAGACATTAATTATTATCGAAATAAATGTCGATTTCCACTAACACTAATAATTCCCACACAATGGAACTATCAATTTCATCTTTAATCAACACGAACTTATTCATCATTAATATTATAACTCACAATATTTAACAACCAGGTCGTTCCCAGGAAAGAGAGGGCTTTCCGATAAGAATTTCTCCTTATTGGCACGCAATTAGGTGACCCAACCTCTCCTTGACAGAACTTCTAGACATTGTCAATATTGCAAATAATAATATGAATAATTTTATCGTCTCAATTAATAATATAAAATATTATGCAGATGATACTGTGACAATAATTGAATCAATAATATGAGAGATATGATGCAGCAATTACTGTAGCAATAATTGAGTATAACTGAGTGACTTCTCACGTAAGCATCAATAATCAATACCGTGCTACTCTGCAATCATGGCCAGACATCGCACTTTTACTACCGATTAGTTCAACAACGGTAAAACTTTTGCCGTTATTTTATATAAAAAAGATAATTCATCGTTTCTAACTACGATAATACTTTCGTTATGGGGTCCACTAATGATTGTGTCATTGCATTTAATATTCCTCGTTAAAACAAATATTCCCACCAATCGAATATTATATAACCACTTGCTTACTTTTGCAAATTTTGTAAATAATACCCACAACTATAACATTATATCAAATCCACACCATAATATTCAAAAATATATTTCGAGAAAAATTAATCTTTATTCATAAAAGTTGGGGTCTTATATATATATATATATATATATATATATATATATATATATATATATATATATATATATATATATATCTGGAGAGGATCAAATGCATACTACTTTATTTAACATACATTGTTCACCACCTTTTAATGATTTTAAAGTAGCGATTCGATCCGTTGCCTATATCAAAGAACCGCCGTCTTAACTTTTAGCGACGCATCAAATCGTCACCATAACATATAAAGTATTTATCTGTTCTATAGCGACGTACCAAACCGTCGCTAAAGGTGGTGAGCAGTGTATGTAAAACAAAAGGATATGCACCAGAAACAGACTATATATATAAGACCTCAAGTTTTATGAATAAAGATTAATTTTTCTCGAAATATATTTTTGAATATTATGGTGTGGATTTGATATAATGTTATAGTTGTGGGTAATATTTATAAATTTTGCAAAGTAAGCAAGTGGTTTTAAAATATTCGATTGGCTCTGGGAATATTCGCTTTAACAGGAATATCAGATGATTAAGACAATCATTAGTGGACCCCACAACCAAGTATTGTCATATTTAGAAAAACTTACGTAAATATATTTTTATAAAATAACAAATAAAGTTTTACCGTTAAACCGCCGAATACTCGGTAGTAAAAGTACAAAGAATACGTGTGGTCGCATAAGTAGTACACAGTGATTGATTATCGATGCTTACGTGAGAAGTCACCGCTTATACTCAATTATTGCTACAAGAATCGATGCATAATATCTCTCATATTATTGATTCAATTATTATCACAGTATCATCTGTATAATATTTTATATTATTAAATCAATAATTGAGATGACAAAGTTATTCATTTTATTATTTACAATATTGACGATGTCTAAAAAGTTCTATTGAAGAAAGGGGTTTGGTCACCTAATTGCGCTCCAATAGGGAGAAATCCTTATCGAAAAGCCCCTCTTCCTGGTGAATGATCCGTCATAAATATTGTGAGTTAAAATATTAATGATGATTAAGTTCGTGTTTATTAAAGATGAAATTAATATTTTCATTGTGTTGAGATTATTTGTGTTAGTGGAAATCGACATTTATTTCGATAATAATTGATTTCTGGAGGTTATATTGACCAATCGGGTAATTAATCGGATAAATGAGCAATTAATTGCTATTAGTTCACATGCAAATTTACTTTTGATTCACATGTATGGAACTATTGATTAACATGTGTGTACTATTGGGGGAGGTGGTGCAAGATTGATAATACATGCAGGACTAAATTAAAAATGGAGGTATAGACGAAGGTACTATACTGTAATAATTCGAGCCCCAAAATGTGCAATTATCGAAACTATGTTTTCCTATAAATAGAAGCTCATTCTTCTTTCATTCTCACCAATTCACTAACTCACAAGAGCAATTATAGAGAGAGAAGCTATAGAGAGAAAGAATAAGAGTATTACACTACTTCACTGTTCCAGTATTCAATCTTCTTCTAAGGTAAGGGATATTATTTTTGTTCAGTATTCATAAGGAATAATATTTTATTCCATAATCTGCAGTATGTGAGTAATATTATTTTATCTCGTATTCCTGATTATACCCTCATTTTGTTAAAGTATTGCTTCTATACTCCGTGAAATTAGTAGAATATCCCTAAAATTTGTGCTTCATCTAGTATCGTTTTACAAGGATATTTTCTGCACATTCTTGTTAAATTTTAAGCTTTTCATGTCGGAGTACTGTTTATGAGTACTATTTATTTATACGGTACTATTCACAAAGTACTATTCATGGGGTACTATTCATAAAGTATTATTCACATGGTACTATTCCCGAAGTACTATTCACTCGGATACTATTCACTCGGAGTACTATTCATGACAAACATTGATTTCTTTTCGGTTCAAATCATTTTTGATACAATATTATTCTTGAATTTTACTCCACAAAGCAGTATTATGTTGACAATTTGGACATTATTAAATTCTGGCTAAATTAAATTATAAATCTTTAAAATTTATTCTTTGTTTTCATTTAATTGAATTCTTATATCATTGTCATCATCCTAATGCTTATATTGTGATGAAAGTCATCTTTGGCCGTAGTGCATAGATGGACTGTTGATTGGTATGATTATGACCAGAGATCATTCGGTATAATCATGACCCGTAATGTTACAAATGATGTGATAAAAGTCCTCATTGGCCCATAGTGCATTAATGGACAGTTGCTGGTATGATCATGATTATTGGTGAAAACACAATTATCCTTGACCCGATAATTCGTGGTCGTGATACTAATGAATATCATTAGCCTGTAGTGCAGGGATGATTCGATGATGTGGTTTATTTATTAAGCTAAGTCTCAGCGATAAATTTGATGATAAATTTTTTTAATCATAGAAGATAGTAGATATCATGCTCTACTTGACTCTTCTAATGGATTGCTTGTTCCGCTGCAGTTAAACTTGTTATTTATTAGTTTAACACTGTTGAAGGCTAACGATAATTTATTCTACATTATCTTAGTCAAAATATTTCTTACTGGGCTAGTTGAGCTCACCCTTTTGCTTTTATTGTTCTCTTCAGAAAATGAAAACGTAGCCGGGACTAGTCGGGGAACGGAGTGATGGTCCGAGATGGTGGCTATAGTAGTCCTCACTATTTTATAAAATAGTGTGATAATAATTTTAATGAGGACTCCTTTTTGAGTTTGAATACTGTCTTTTAGACAATATTCGTGTAAAAACTCTCACCACGCTTTTGTCGTATTGTATAAAAGAAGTTTGTATTTGATTTGCATCACGTATTTCGCTACTCAAGATGAGTGATGTATACCTATTTTGGGGTGTCACAATATATATATATATATATATATATATATATATATATATATATATATATATATATATGATTCCATCCATGGCAACCGGTTGACATGGACACTGTTCTAACAACCCCTTTTCGGACCGTTGATCAACTTATTGGAAGGCTTAGATTGAAACATAAAATATGTCCAGCCGGCACAACTTATTGTGCTTAAAAAACAGGTTGTACCGACTTTTATTTTAATATAAGGGCCCCATATGGTCAACATATTGTCAGTATATTTAAACAAAAAAAAAATTATTATTAAAAAACACCAACCGACACAACTTGTACTGGCTGTGTCTTCTTCTTCTTTTTTTATAACTCATGTGAAGCACTTACTTCATTTAAATGTATCCCATGTGGCATTATCTCATGTGAAGCACTTACTTCATTTAGATGTCTCAAACATCATTACTACTAGTACAAAATTTCAAGAATATAAAATTTTTAATTCTGTTCTAGAATACTCTATTCATCCGTTATAAAATTAAAAATATATAAAATTATAATAAATATATTAATTAAAATTAAATAAATTTATATTAATTTAATATGTTATCGTTTAAATTCAAAAATCAAATTATATCTCTACGTTTAGAATAGAGTGAGTAAGTTGTTAGATGAAGGTGTAGGTTGATACGAAGCTAGAATAAGCAAGGTCTTGAGCTAAAAAGAAATATTAAGAAGTTGATGAGAGGCAGGCCTGCAGAATATTCTATGGTCATACTATAATACTAATTACTAAATAAAGATTTGTTTTTATAAATGACATTCTTATTTAAGGTGCTTATTAATTTTGTTTACACATATTAAAATTTGCTTATAAAATATTTAAACATAAATTTTAAAAATATCTTTAATTTTATAACGGATGAATAGAGTATTTTAGGACAGAATTAAAAACTTTATATTCTTGAAATTTTGTACTAGTAATAATGATGCATGAGACATCTAAATGAAGTAAGTGCTTCACATGGGATAATGTCACATGGAATACATCTAAATGAAGTAAGTGCTTCACATGCCTTATAAAAAAAGAAAAAGAAGACACAGTCGGTACAAGCTGTGCCGGCTGGAGTTTTTTAATAATAAAAATTCGTTTTGTTTAAATATATATATTGACAACATGTTGATCATATGAAGTCCTTATATTAAAATAAAAATCGGTACAACCTGTTTTTTAAACACAACAATTCGCCCTGGCAGATATATTTTATGTTTCAATTTAAGTTCTTCCAATAAGTTTGATCAAAAGATTCTATAAAAGTGCCATTGTTAGAGCGTCATACAAGAATCCATTGATCACATATAGATAGAATCAATATATATATATATATATATATATATATATATATATATATATATATATATATATATATATATATATATTGCCATGAATCATATATGCGGACCTCTTTTTGTATCCTAGCTAATAGTATGTACACAAGTATGAGGTATGTACAAAATTTTACAATTTCATACAAATTAAATATACATTGGGATAAAAAATACAAACCCAAGCTGACGAGCAATACAGTATAAGTATCACCAAGCTTAGGAAAAGAAAAATAATTAAACCCTTTTATTATCAAATTCAAAACTATTTAATAACGATTATTCCAAATTGTAGGAAAACCGCCAATTTCAGATGAGAGGCTGATCTCTGAATTACTTCCTTCTCCAAAGCACATCTGTAAATTATTATTATTATTATTATTATTATTATTATTATTATTATTATTATTATTATTATTATTATAAATAGTGGGTAATAAAGTAGTTAATTTGGAGGATATGTTTGGCTGTTGTTCCAAATGTTTGGTAATTTTCATCATAATGTGATGAGAATTAGAATTAGAGAATAAAGTTGGGCAATTTGTTTGGTTTGGAGTGCTACTAAAAATATTGGAGATGCAGGGCACTTGCTCATGAGTTTGGCCAAAGGTGATATAAGGAGGAGGATGAGGAGGAGGAATATCCATTAATGGAGGGAGATCATAATAATTAGTTGAAGAACTTGTGGTGGTGTCCTCATTGCAGCAGCCTCTAATTCCCATGCCTTGTTTGGCAACCACAACTTCTTTGTTTTTGCAAATCACTCTACATAACACCCAATCTTCCTGTTTAATTTGTAGAAGAAAAACAAACATAGAATAAGAAGGTTATAGCACCAAACTAAAACTTATGAATTATTTACCAACTTAAATCTTGCTATAGATATTTCATTTCTTGTGAATGTTAGGTTGATTTATTTTTGGATGAAATACAAATGTCCTTCTAAATTGTTAGTCAGTTTTAAAGAGGAGTGATTAACATGAAGTTAACTTTAATCAATTGACCAATACAGTGTCGACATGCAGGCCGGAGATGATCTCTCTTTGCGTGTCAACACTGTATTGATCAATTGACCAACTTAACATGAAGTTAACTTTATGATAACTGGATCCGTTTTAAAGTAATCACTCAATTACCAAAATGAACATTGGCATCGTTATAGTTGCCACCACTATATGTATCATTAAATTATAAATTATACTCCCTCCGTCCCTAATTATTTGACGTTTTAGAATTTTTCATTTGTCCCTAATTATTTGACGTTTGTTCAAATCTAGGAGAATTAATGACAATTTTTCCAAAATTACCCCTCATTACTCTACCTATTTTTTTGATACTTTAAACTCTTCATCTCTCTCTTCATCCCAACAAAACTCTCCTTATCACAACAAAAGATTTAAGGGTATTATAAACAATTGAGTACTATATTTAATGTTTTCTAATCATTATTTTAATTCTTGTGTCCACCTCTAAAACTTCAAATAATAAGAGACGGAGAGAGAGTATAAAATACGCGTGTAGTTCAAGTGTTGGTCATGAAAACTAGGTAATTTATATTGTCAAATGACAAAGATACCCTCATTAAACAGATAGATTAATAGCACGTAACACGAAATTGAGAAGAAGAAAAACTCAAATCTAAAGAACTAAATTGACACTAAATAGCAATTATAAGGAAGCAAGTGTTCAGTTTGATAATTGAATGGTTGTTTTAAAATTAGCTGACAACTTAAAGCAACATGTATATAATTCTGCCTTTATTTTTAATAAATAAGCATTAGTGATTATTTCCGATTGAATATTCGATGAAATAATTCTTTTTTTTTTGACAGAAAAATCAATAAAAATAAGTCTTCTTTTTTTGTAGTGAGATCTAGAAAAACATGAGCAGGATTTCATTATTTTGTACTTGTTAATTTAAAATATTATGATTTTGAAGGAAGAATATTGAGTAAATATGAAAGTGGTTAGGTATATAGATTATGTTGATTGTATTCTTATGAGCTATTTTTGGAAGTTGTTAGCATGAAGTTTATTTTTGGGTAAATTAATTAATTGATCAATAAAATATTGACACGCGGACAAAACTCTATATGTGTCAATATTTTATTGACCAACTTACCAAAAAAATAAACTCCATACTAACCAAATCACTGATTTTTAGTTCTTATGTTTGTCATGATCACCAAGAAATGTGACCAGCTTGCACTGGATTCTGCACAAATATAGGAATGTAGTTAAGTTATAGGCCTATGATTATTCTTTTCATTTCTTTTCTTAATGCAAAAAGATTCTATTTTATAAAAGGTTGAAAAGACATGCTAAAGTAAGGGCAGAAAAATGACAAACTCAATAATTGAGAAAATTTTAAATAGGCCAAAAATTAGTGCTTATCACTTGGAAAATACTCCCTCTGTTTTTAAATTACAGATTTATTTGATTTTTGAGATAAAATAATGATATGTTAAATTTTAAATTGATATAAATTTATTTAATTTTATTTAATATAATTATTATAATTATATAGTATATAATAAAAATTAATAATCATAAAATTTATTTTATTTTAAACTTTTATAAATTATACTAATTTTAAATTTTAATATATTATCAATTGATTTTTAGATATCTCTAATTTTAAAACGGAGATAGTACTCCATAGGAGTTCTATTTAATTAAAGCTGACTTTAACATAAGAACATACTTTGAAATCGTTACTCAATTTTAATTTTATTTTTTAAATGATAAAATTTTTAATTAAATTCTTCAAATGATAAATTTGATTCAATTAACTTCTGACGTTAACTTGAGTAATGTCATTCTCACTCATAAGGAAAGCATTCCCATGAGTAATGTCATTCTCATGCTTAGTATGCCACTAAAAATTGAATTGAAATCAATTTGAGGAGTCAATTGAATCAAATTAACCAGGTGAACTCAATTGAATTTTTTGTCAATTAAAGGATTAAATTAAAATTGGGTGACAATTGGTAGGGACACTTTTACAATTATGTCAAAAAACAAAGCTCACAAAGTTAATAATTTAGTTATGTGTTAAACTTGATATATATATATATATATATATATATATATATATATATATACTAGAAGAATATATAGCGATGATTTCCATTTTAAACCGTCATTATAACTACCAAAAATCTTTATTCGTGCATAATTTATGTATGCACTACACACATGTATACGTATATATTTTTTTATATATATATATATATATATATATATATATATATATATATATAACACAACTATTACTAGTAGAAAAACCGATAAATTTAATATAAAATGATATTTTCACAACAAAATCGTCGATATAGATCCTATAGCGACGGTTTTCACTGTCGTTATACATCTATAGTGACAATATTTTTGTTGTCAAAATATTAAAAATTATTGTGGAAATAGTAGTTTCCTTACTAGTATAGCAAGAAACAAGAGGAAAAGAGAGTAAACCTCTAGTTTAGGAGTGCCTAGAGGTCCTTCAAGCCGGAATTCATGCATAACCCAATCAGATTTTTTGCCTCTTGGTGCCCTCCCTAGATAGAACACCAAGGTTTTTCTCATTCCAATAAGGCTACCCTTATGACTCACCACCGGTTTGTCTTTTCCGGTGGCCTTCCAGTAACCTAAAATTGTTGCCCGATTTGTTCGAAGCCCGGTGGCATATTTCCGGTCTCTCCGACTATAAAAGTACAATTCCTTGCCTCCCACGGATGCTAAACCTATGTAATCAAGAATTAATTAAGTAAATTATATTGAAAAAATTAAGAGTACATTTTTTTAATGTAAAAGTGTCCTTTCTAGTTGTCACTAAATTTCAATTTTGCCCTTAATTTAAGTTGTGAAAATCTCAATTGAGTCCTCCAACCGGTCAATTTGATTCAATTGAGTCCTTCATGGCAAAATTATCAGTTGAGTCGTAGACTACGTCAGGAGTCAATTGAATCAAATGACAGCTTAAAAGACTCGATTGAAATGTATTTACCAGAAATCAAAGAAATCAAGAAAGAATTAATATTAGTTTATTTAATATTTAACATTAAAATTTAATTAATATTATTTGTTACTTTTAATGTTAAATATTAACATTAATTAATATATCAATAAACTAATTTTTAATGTTAAACATTAATAATAAGTTAATTTCTCATAAATACTCTAGTTCTTCATTTAAAATATTTTATTAATATTTATTTTATAGTTATTTTAAATATTTAACATTAAAAAAAAAAGAGGAGGCCGGATCCGACTTGGCTTGCAGGCCTAACCGGACTAAATTTTAATTAGAGGTTAAGATTTAGCCTGACAGATCGAAGTCAACGACCTAGTTAAAACCCAAAGTCTGTCAAGTCTACATTAATAGGGCTCCAAAAAATAGAAATGGTTTTTTAATGGTAATTTGTTTGGTGACAGTGTCTACACTTTACATGCATGCATGACTTTTCATATATCCATGCAACTGCATATATGACTTTTCACTCTCTCTATTTGTATGTATGTGTATAAAATTGGTTGATTATGATGATTTATAAAAGGCCTTGTCATCGAGTTTTAAAGTGACTCTTTAATTAGTAAAAGTAACACTTTTGTCTTTTAAGCTGACATTTTGATTCATTTCCGTTCTTTAAACAGTCATGTGCAATCCACGTGCCTTTTAATGAGACTATATTTGTATTTTAACATTAATATATATATATATATATATATATATTCTAAAACACATAAAACTCAAGCGACTTTAAACCCACATCAACTATGGAAAAATATTTAAATGTCAAAAGACAAATATAATCTCAATAAAAAGACGAAAGTGTCATTTTTACCAATTAAAGAGTCAATTTAAAAATCGATGACAACTGTGAGGGACAAATATATAATTTAAATACTTAAAAACTAATATTCGTCAAATTTTATAATGAATATTGGCGGGCGTACGTGTAGATGATTTATGACGTTAACTAAGTAGTTCTTCTCTTATTGGTATAATTATCTCAATCGCCATCACTGTCAATTTCTTTATAAATTTTTGAAAAAGAAATATGAACAATATTAATAGAATTTATTTTGTGGTTGCATATATAATAGGAGGTTAATTATACTATATAAGTTTATTTTTTCCCCTCTAATGTTTTAACAGATAATTTTTTAGATTAAGTTACAATTTCACACAATATTCAAATAAGTTTTGTCCTTGAGAGTTAAATATTATATAGAATTATTTTTTATAAGAAAAAGCAATTTTTTTTAAAAAACAATAAAGTCATCTAGTTACCTAAAATCTTAATGGATTTCTATTTATGTTATATATAGGATTGAGAATATCACGCCCATATATACATTTGAAATCACATTTTGACACACAAAAAAAAATTATTCTATTAATTAAGTTTATAATTCATTACAACATATATATTCTCAATATTTCTCCTTATGTTTTGGTGTAGAACTCATACCTCAACATTAATTAGGGATCCGGTTAGTATGAAGTTATTTTTTTCAGTAAGTTGATTGATTAACCAGATAGAATCTTGACACATACAACCTCGCCTCATGCGCACAAGATTCTATTGATCAATTGACCAACTTTTCCCAAAATAAACTTCATACTAACCACTTCCATTAATTAGTATTAAATGTCAACTAAATTGCTGGACTAAATTAGTAGGTGTAGAGCAAAACACTTCTATAAACTCTTTAACATGCATGTGAATCAAGCCCACATACCAACACCCTTTAGCTTAGTTGGTATATCAGGCCTTGCAATATATGCAAGAGATCGAACCTCAGTAAACAAGAACTTAAAATAATAATAATAATTGGCAAAGAGATTGACAAGCTCCCAAAGCTGACCAAACATCACATCTTGTAATTCAGAATTATCGGTTCTTAGAGTATAATAATAGGCTGAAGCGTTAACTAGCACACACCTATTCATTTGTTAAATATATATTTTTTTTCGATTACACAGTTGGTTGGCAAGCCTATAACCTTTAGATATGACGATCACAAGTTTGACGAGACCTAGTGTAGTTAGGGTAATAAAAATATGTTGGACTAGGGTAATAAAAAGACCATATATATATATATATATATGGGGGGTGGGTTGAGATGAAGAAGGATGGAGAGAGGACTAGTACTCAGTACGTACCAGTAATGTCCCAAGGTTCGGATTTGTTAAGGTCAACTTGGATAAGAAAAGGAGGCTGCTCACAGCGTGCCACCTTCTTCATCAGGTAGTCACATACCAATTCTTCATCTTTTGGACGAAACCTGAACCCCGGCGGCAGCCTCGCCTCCACCATCTGCAGACTACTCATGCTCGTTCTTTAATTTACACACACAAACCAAGCTCTAGAGCTAAGAATAATTAGGAGAGGAGAGACAAGAGGTGCTGCATATCTGAGGTAACCAATAAGAAGGCCAATTATTAGTGTGTATATATATTCTCCATAACAACCATTTTTTATATACAATATTTCAACAAACAGACCTCCATGAGATTGACTTGGGCATGCAGGCAGTGGAATCTGTAACAAAATTTGAAGGGCCAAATTTGAGGCGATTCTGGGAGGTTCGGAGCGATGTGATGTAGAAGTTACAACCACGGAGGAGCAAGTTAAGGTCATGGGTTTGATTTTGATCCAGATTGAAAAAAATGAAAAGTATATTAGCGACCCAATGCATAATTTCATCAATTTAAACATTTCATAATAATTTCATCATTCATCAATTCTCTTAGGATTTAAGAAAACAGAAATTAAACAATAATTTAATATTACTCCAACAGTAACAATTTTGAAAACTAAATTACTAAAAGATTAATATAGAATCCCAAATTACTAAATTACCAAATTGAGAGTCTAATTTTCTTTTCTGATATAATCCCAAACTGGGAGTTATTCTATATAGAAAGAGAAGCCAGGAAACAAAACAATAACAATCAACCAATATAAAGAATAAGTAACCCATGTTAGTTGTTACCACACTCGACCACTCAATTAAAAAATAAATAAAAAGGGGAAAATTTACAACAATAACAATGAATATCACAAAACCTGTAAAACCACCGACCTAAGACCCCAATCAAATTAGACCATAAGAATCAAATTACCAAATTTAAAAGGCATTTAGGCTAAATTAGAATTTAGAAATTAGTCAAATTACCAAAGTCCAAAGCTATGGCATGGGCGAGCAGCGAGAGAAATGGTGGCTAGCAGAGGCAGGAGCACCGAGCACTGGAGAGCTGGTCCGACTGGAGGTAGTGGAGATGTGGAGGCGGTCAGGCGGAGCCGCGGAAGAGGGAAGACTGAAGAGACGAAGAAAGTCTGTGAAGACTGAAGAGATTAGAGAATAGAGAGTAAGAGTTTGAACTCTGAATACCCTAATAAATTTTTTTTTAATGAAACGACATCATTTCATGTTATTATAAAAAAGAAAAAAAAAGAAACAAACTTGTGTTGTGTTGCAGACTGCCGAATCGGAGAAGACGGAAGACCGGAGCAGTGAGCTCCTCGCCGACGCCTGCTGTGTTACACCCCCAAATCAAGGTACTTTGATTCCACGGGATTTGGTGTTCACTGTACAAATATCATCTATCTATCTACCCATAATAAATGCAAACCATGCAATAGATAGAAATAAATCTTCCCCTTATGGGGTTACAACATCTGAATAATAAACGTAATCCCAGGTCATACTAACCTTAAACATCTGTGCAGAAACATAAATAAATAAGTCTTAAACAATATCATTAACTTAAGTCTTAAACAGAAATACATCATCATATAAAACAACAAGTCTTCATCACTTGTTAATCTTGCCCTTGCCTTTGCTAGTAGAAGGCTCGTCGGACCTATCGTTCTTAACTGCAATGTTATTATTACGCAAGAGCGAGCACTATTGCCCACAAGTAAAATAATGAAATAATAATGTATAATAACATGTGAGTGAATCAAAGACTTCAAATAAAAGCTCAACTTTTGAATCAAAATGAATAACAAAATCAAAAGATTTACGAGGGTCATAAGACCTTGAACTACGCCCCTAGGTTATCAAGGGTTATACTTGAAACCTTTAATAAATCGTATAAGACTATGGACTCTTCTTCTCGTACTTAGGGGATCACCCTTAGTACCACCATATCTGCGGCATAATATCTTAACGCTTAACGCATAAGAAATCCTATCTGAGATTGTTCATCTCAGTTTGACATTCGAGTCCGCACCAAAGGAAGTTTGATTTGGATAATTCAATAAGGGTTCTAAAATTTAGAACGTTCATCAACTATGGACTAGTTGAATCAATAAGGTTTACTAGTCTAACAATGTTCAACAATAACGATATTCAAATTGAATAATAATCTCAAGAAGTATACAATAGAACAAATATTGTATAACAGATTCATACTTTGAAAAGATAATCAATCTTTAATATAACAATTCGAACTTGAATAATAGTAATGAGAATTTACTCGAGGTAAATAATAAACTTGAACAATGATAACAAGTAGGGTTAAGAAACTTGCCTCGTGCGTAGATTACACTTTAATTAAACTCGTTCTTTGATTTAAATCCTACATATCATTTACATTCATAATACCAATCAATTATAACATACTAATCATCACAAGTTCATTCTCTTTGTCTAACTTTGATAATTACGACATTTAATCAAATTACTACACTCATTGTCTCATACTTTACAATTTATGAACAATAAGCTAATTATGTATTCAATAATTCAATCCACATGTAATTATGTTTTTTACATGTTAAGCATCTATTTTAACATCTTATTATACTTCTAACATATTTCTATGTTCTTTAATTTAAGTTGTTATCACATGGTTAGACTTGAACATTAAAAATAATTCATTTCGGATATTTTCAGAAGTGGTATTTGTATTTCACTTTTAGATTAAGACTTATTGTATACATGGCGCCAGCAAGGTCATGACTTGAGACTAATACAACATACTTGGTATACTGCATAATATGTGAATTAAGGCACAAAGGCAAGCAAGGGCGTGGCGTGGCGAAAATCTGCTCGCAATTAAAAAATTGCGAGAACACGACCAAAAATTCAATTAAATTATTACTACACTAATTTAATCAAACCCACATGATATAATTCATACATAATCCTTACCCAACATTTATATAATGATTTTAATCCATTAAAACACATAATTACAGAATTAAAATATGTAAATTTCACTGTTCTTGATGTTCTTGATGTTCTTGAAGGTTTTGAACATAAATCATGAAAATTAATACTACGGATTCGTTATAACACCGAATCCGTTCATTTAAAGTTTGGTCTCTTCATGTTAACATGCATAATAATATACGAGTATAAATTTTACAAAACCATTTATGTTTGACATATTAAATTTACGTATAAGGGCCAAATGGCCAAACCCCATACTCTGTAAGTTTTGAGCAACATATACGACGTATTTTCATGAAACTGATGACATGATAACTTACATAATATATAATTGAATACGATTTGATAATATTTAATACATATATAACACATAATCCATACCCTTTATAAATACAGAGACCTTATAGAACTTTGGAAACCATATTCATAAAAACTTTAATAACGTAATTTATAATTTGGGAAGGAGGAGATTACCCAAAGCGTAGTGTAGATTTTAATAGGAGATGAATTCCTTCTCAAATTCTTCTTCAATCACAGACTCACAATTCTCCTCAACAATTATAAATTTCTCTCTGACTATTCTCAAGCTCTCTCTCTGAATATTTTCTAGACTTAGCAATAATGAAAGGAATAAAGAAGACGTCGTAGTAATACAGGAAGGAACTGACGCATTGTGGTCAGTTACCTAATCATGGGTTAACTGTTCTCAACTCCCACTAAGGCCATGTTTGGCTAGCTTTAAAAGACTTAATCCCATTTAATTTAATAACTCTTTTATCAAATAGTTTAAATAATGTCACATCCTTTATAAAATAACTCAATTAATTTATTTAATTAAATTAAATAAAATATAATAATTTATCATAAATTCACATAATCATATAATTATTTTTCTCATTAATTAATTATATTAAATTATTAAATCTCTAATTAATTATTAAATTAATTAAAATAACATTAGGCTTATTAAATATTTATTTAAATTCAATAAGCTCACATAAATACATACTTGAATAATAAATATTCTCCACATTAAATTAATAAATATAACACATATCATTAAATTAATCTATCACAATTGCATCAATTAATTATTTAATCTAATAATTAAATCATCGAAATTATTTATTTAATTCAATAAATATTAAGAATTAAATTACAAAAATCTCGCTTAAATCATGTCTTTGGTGGGCCACCTGGCCCCCCCTTCTAGTTCGCCAAGACCGCCCTCTCTGGGGGGTTGATGCCCCCACCCCGCCCCCTAGTTTCGCCTCTGTGGGTATGGGCCCATTGATAGTCCTTCTAGCGGCCAACGCATCTCCTACCAGCAACCAGGGAAATGACTAAATTACCCTGAACTTTATTAGGATTTTTAAAGTGGTTGTGGGTCCTACTAGCGATTAGGTAAAAAGACATCGTTTCCCTGACCGCTAGTAGGATATCAGGCCAGTCTAATCCTATTAGTAACCAGACAAAACTACATCGTTTTGTCTGACCACTAGTAGGAGTTGCGGCCTGTCTCTACTCTTACTAACTGTCGGGTAAAACGACATCGTTTTTCCTGACCACTAGTAGGACATGTGATCAGTCGACCAGGTTCTTACACATAAGATTTCTAACATTTTATTCCATATGCATCCATTTGCTAAGTAGTTGCAGAAATCTAGCTTTGGAGAGAATTTACTAAGATTTGAATAAATCAGTTATTTGTGCAATCAATTTTGGCAAGTGTTTATCAATAACTTTCATGTTTGCTATAAATATATTTTTATCTAGTTTTTCTGAATCTCTTACTAGTCTAGATTGTACAAATGCATCTGAGCATGTTAATGATACTAAAAGTAGTAAAGAGGTAATGGTCCCTTATGTTGGTTAATTGTTCTCTAAGTTGGAAGAAATTGCATTTTTTTTAAATCTTACGCACACATAGATTTGAGATTAGGATTACTACAAGTAATAAATATACTCGCAGTAATGATTTGTCGTCCAGGTTATATGTATGTAAAAAATCTAATAGACCAACTGTTGTGAAGAGTTCAATAAATGATAAATGTGATAACGATAAAATAAGAAGATAAAGAGAATCGATAGGAAAAACATTATGCAAAACTAGAATGTTTGTAATTCACATTAAGAAATGAGACAATTGACATATTTCGACCATTGAGTTGGATCACAATCATCGTTTATTGACACCTACCAAAGTAGATTTGCTTGAGACACATATGAATATTACGCCGGTAGAAAGACAATTAATTGACACTTTAAATAAGACAGGTATTGGACCTAGTGTAACGGGTCAAAATTATTGAGTTGTGATTCTGGGGACAGAATCCTTTGAAGGAGGGAAAGATGTGACAAACGAGATTTTTGTAATTTAATTTTAATATTTATTGAATTAAATAAATATTTTCGATGATTTAATTATTAGATTAAATAATTTATTGATGAAATTGTGATAGATTAATTTAATTATATGTATTATATTTATTAAATTAATATAGAGAATTTTATTATTCAAAGTTGGTAATTATGTGAGCTTATTGAATTTAAATAAATATTTAATAAACCTAATGTTATTTTAATTAATGTAATAATTAATTAGAGATTTAATAATTTAATATAATTAATTAATGAGAAAATTAATTATATGATTATATGAATTTATGATAAATTATTATATTTTATTTAATTTAATTAAATAAATTAATTGAGTTATTTTATAAAGGGTGTGACATGATTTAAACTATAAGATAAAAGAGTTATTAAATTAAATGGGATTAAGTCTTTTAAAGCAAGCCAAACATGGCCTTAGTGGGAGTTGAGGACAGTTAACCCATGATTGGGTAACTGACCACAACGCGTTAGTTCCTTCCTGTATTACTACGACGTCTTCTTTATTCCTTTCATTATTGCTAAGTCTAGAAAATATTCAGAGAGAGAGCTTGAGAATTGTCAGAGAGAATTAAGATTTTGAGAAGGAGACTAAGAGTGGGTAATTGAAGAAACATATGAGTTATCTAATCTACACCTTATACTCATGGTAATCTCCTCCTTCCCAAATTATAAATTACGTTATTAAAGTTTTTATGAATATGGCTTTCAAAGTTCTGTAAGGTCTCTATATTTATAAAAGGTATGGATTATGTGTTGTATATGTATTAAATGTTATCAAATCATATTCAATTATATATTATGTAAGTTATCATGTCATCAGTTTCATGAAAATACGCCGATATGTTGCTCAAAACTTACAGTAGTATGGGTTTTGGCCATATGGCCCTTTATACGTAAATTTAATGTGTCAAACATAAATGGTTTTGTAAAATTTATACTCGTGATATTATTATGCATGTTAATATGAAGAGACCAAACTTTAAATGAATCTGGATTAGGTGTTATAATCTAATTGTAGTATTAATTTTCATGATTTATGTTCAAAACCTTCAATAACATCAAGAATAATGTTGAAATTTACATATTTTAATTCTATAATTATGTGTTTTAATGGATTAAAATCATTATATAAATGTTGGGTAAGGATTATGTATGAATTATATCATGTGGGTTTGATTAAATTTGTGTAGTAATAATTTAATTGAATTTTTTTGGTCGTTTTCGCAATTTTTCGCTAATTACGTAACAGTTTCGGTTCATTGTGTCATGCATGCCAGCCTCGTGCTTTTAATTAAAGAACATAATATGCTTATTGTTCATGAATTGTAAAGTATGAGACAATGAGTGTAGTAATTTGATTAAATGTGGTCATTATCAAAGTTAGACAAAGAGAATGAACTTGTGATGACTAGTATGTTATAATTGACTGGTATTATGAATGTAAATTATATGTAGGATTTAAATCAAAGAACGAGTTTAATTAAAGTGTAATCTACGCACGAGACAAGTTTCCTAACCCTACTTGTTATCATTATTCAAGTTTATAAATCAAGTTCAGTTTGTTATATTAAAGATTATCTATCATTTCAAAGTATGATTCTTACCTGTGACACCCCCAAATCTAGGTACTTTGATTCCATGGGATTTGGTGTTCACTGTACAAATATAATCTATCTATCTACCCATAATAAATGCAAACCATGCAATAGATAGAAATAAATCTTCCCCTTATGGGGTTAAAACATCTGAATAATAAACATAATCCCAGGTCATACTAACCTTAAACATCTGTGCGGAAACATAAACAAATAAGTCTTAAACAACATCATTAACTTAAGTCTTAAACAGAAATACATCATCATATAAAACAACAAGTCTTCATCACTTTTTAATCTTGCCCTTGCCTTTGCTAGTAGAAGGCTCATCGGACCTTTCTTTCTTAATTGCAATGTTATTATTACCCAAGAGTGAGCACTATTGCCCACAAGTAAAATAATGAAATAATAATGTATAATAACATGCGAGTGAATCAAAGACTTCTGAAATAAAAGCTCAACTTTTGAATCAAGAATGAATAACAAGAATCAAAAGATTTCTAAGGGTCATAAGACCTTGAACTATGTCCTAGGTTATCAAGGGTTATACTTGAAACCTTTAACAGTCATAAGATTATGGACTCTTCTTCTCGTACTTAGGGGGATCAGCCCTTTGTACCATACTGTGCATAATATCTTAACGCTAACGCATAAGAAATCCCTATATAGAGTTGTTCATCTCAGTTTGACATCAGAGTCCGCACCAAAGGAAGTTTGGTTTGGATAATTCAATAAGGGTTCTGAAATTTATAACGTTCATCAACTATGGACTAGTCGAATCAGTTAAGGGTTCGCTAGTCTAATAAGGTTCAACAATAAATGATAATTAAATTGAATAAGAATCTTAAGAGGTATACAATAGAACAAGTATTGTATAACAGAATCATACTTTGAAATGATAGATAATCTTTAATATAACAAACTGAACTTGATTTATAAACTTGAATAATGATAACAAGTAGGGTTAGGAAACTTGTCTCATGCGTAGATTACACTTTAATTAAACTCGTTCTTTGATTTAAATCCGACATATCATTTATATTCATAATACCAGTCAATTATAACATACTAGTCATCACAAGTTCATTCTCTTTGTCTAACTTTGATAATGACCACATTTAATCAAATTACTACACTCATTGTCTCATACTTTACAATTCATGAACAATAAGCTAATTATGTATTCAATAATTTAATCCACATGTAATTATGTTATTTACATGTTAAGTATCTATTTTAATATCTCATTATACTTCTAACATATCTCTATGTTCTTTAATTTAAGTTGCTATCAAATGGTTAGACTTGAACAGTAAAAATAATTTATTTACGAACATTCAGAGTAGAGTAGGCATGCAGCCATTTCACTTTTATACTAAGCCTTCTGCATGGCTGCCATTAGTATACCGCGACTTGAGACTCAATATTTATGATAAGTGTGCGTAGTATGCCGATGGAATTAAAGCACGAGATTGGCCATGGCCATGAACGAACTAAAGCATTCATAATTCGCAAAAATTGCGTAACATACGCCCAAAAATTCCAATTAAATTATTACTACACGAATTTAATCAAACCCATATGATATAATTCATACATAAACCTTACCCAACATTTATATAATAATTTTAATCAATTAAAACACATAATTACAGAATGAAAATATGTAAATTTCACTGTTCTTGATGTTCTTGAAGGTTTTGAACAAAAATCATGAAAATTAATACTACGGATTCGTTATAACACTGAATCCGTTCATTTAAAGTTTGGTCTCTTCATATTAACATGCATAATAATATACGAGTATAAATTTTACAAAACCATTTATGTTTGATACATTAAATTTATGTATAAGGGCCATATGGCCAAAACCCATACTCTATAAGTTTTGAGCAACATATACGACGTAGTTTCATGAAACTGATGACATGATAACTTAAATAATATATAATTGAATACGATTTGATAACATTTAATACATATACAACACATAATCCATACCCTTTATAAATATAGATACCTTACAGAACTTTGAAATCCATATTCATAAAAACTTTAATAACGTAATTTATAATTTGGGAAGGAGGAGATTACCCTGAGTGTAAGGTGTAGATTAGAAAACTCAGATGTTTCTTCAATTACCCACTCTTAGTCTCCTTTTCAAAATCTTAATTCTCTCTGACAATTCTCAAGCTCTCTCTCTGAATATTTTCTAGACTTAGCAATAATGAAAGGAATAAAGAAGACGTCGTAGTAATACAGGAAGGAATTGACGCGTTGTGGTCAGTTGCCCAATCATGGGTTAACTGTCCTCAACTCCCACTAAGGCCATGTTTGGCTAGCTTTAAAAGACTTAATCCCATTTAATTTAATAACTCTTTTATCTTATAGTTTAAATCATGTCACACCCTTTATAAAATAACTCAATTAATTTATTTAATTAAATTAAATAAAATATAATAATTTATCATAAATTCACATAATCATATAATTATTTTTCTTATTAATTAATTATATTAAATTATTAAATCTCTAATTAATTATTACATTAATTAAAATAACATTAGGCTTATTAAATATTTATTTAAATTCAATAAGTCGACATAATTACCAACTTTGAATAATAAAATTTCTACATTAATTTAATAAATATAATACATATCATTAAATTAATCTATCACAATTGCATCAATTAATTATTTAATCTAATAATTAAATCATTGAAAATATTTATTTAAGTCAATAAATATTAAAATTAAATTACAAAAATCTCGTTTGTCACATCTTTCCCCCCTTAAAAGGATTCTGTCCCCAGAATCACAACTCAATAATTTCAACCCGTTACATTCTCCCCCTTACAAAGATTACGTCCCCGTAATCGCTATACATAAATTTAGTAAATAAATGAGAGTAATTCTTCATCATATTCTCTTCGAGTTCCCACGTAGCTTCTTCAGCGTTGTGTTTCCTCCAAATTACCTTAACAGAAGGTATTACTTTATTACTGAGAACTTGTTCTTTTCTGTCGACAATTTGGACAGGAATTTCTTCGTAAGATAAGTCTTTTTCAAAATGTAGGGGTTCGTATTCAAGTACATGCTTGTAATCTGGTTTGTAGGGTCATAAAACAGAAACATGGAAGACGTTATAGACATTCTCGAAAGTCTTTGGTGGTAGAGCTACCTCAGACGTAACTTCTCCGATTCTTCTCGAAGATTTCAAATGGTCCAATGAATCTTGGGCTTAATTTTCCTTTCTTTCCGAACCTGATCTTTCCCTTCCAGGGAGAGACCTTCAAGAATACATAACTACCCGATTCAAACTCAACGTTTTTACGATGTGGATCGGCGTATTTCTTCTGCCTATCTTGAGCTGCTACCAATCTTGCTCGGATCACTTTGATTATTTCTGCTGTCTGTTGTACCAATTTTGGCCCTAGTAATTGTCTTTCACCAACTTCATCCTAATAAAGTGTTGTTCTGCACTTTCTGCCGTATAACGCTTCATAAGGCGGCATGCCTATACTAGCGTGGTAATGCTTGTTGTGTAGAAAGAACTCTACTAACGGTAGGTGATCATCCCAATTTCCTTTAAAGTCCATCACACAGGCTCTTAGCATATGTTCTAATGTCTGAATCATTCTTTTGCTCTGTCCGTCTGTTTGAGGGTGGTATACTGTACTCATTCGCAATTGGGTACCCATGCGTTCCTGAAGACGTTTCCAGAAATTCGATGTGAAGCGCGGATCCCTATCGGAAACAATTGACACCGGCACTCCGTGCCTCGAAACAATCTCTTTTACGTATAACCTTGCCAATTGATCTATGTTGAATATGCTTTTAATCGGAAGGAAGTGTGCGGATTTTGTCAGTCGGTCAACGATAACCCATACTGCGTTGTAGCCTTTCCGAGTCGTCGGAAGGCCAACCACGAAGTCCATTGTAATATGTTCCCATTTCCATTCCGCGATCTCCAATGGTTTTAGCAATCCACTTGGTCTCTGATGCTCTGCTTTTACTTTCTGACAGGTCAGACACTTAGCAACACATTCTGCAACATCACGTTTCAAATTTGGCCACCAGAAATGTTGTCAAAGATCTTGATACATCTTGGTACTACCAGGGTGAATCGAATATCGTGAACTATGAGCCTCGCTCAAAATGTCTTCCTTAATCTCTGTGACTGGTGGTACCCAAATTCTACTCTCGAATCTCAGTATTCCTTCCTTATCCAGCTTGAATCTTGGTTCAGTTCCTTCAGATATCTTCTTTGTCACCTTTTTGCATTCATCGTCCTGAAGTTGAGCCTCTTTATCTTTATCTAGTAGGGTTGTACCAGATTGCATCTGAAATAGCTTCTCATAAATCTCCATAGGATACTTCACTTCCAACTCTAGTTTCTCCATATCAACAATTAGCTCCTCCTGAGCAGTCAACATCATCAATTTCTCATGACCCTTTCTACTTCAGGCGCGACAACCACATTTGCTTTACCCGGATGGTATAAAATCTCACAGTCGTAATCCTTAATTAATTCCAACCATCTTCTTTAACGCATATTCAAATTCTTCTGTGTGAAAATATATTTCAGACTCTTGTGGTCCGTATATATTTCACACTTCTCCCCATAGAGATAGTGCCTCCAAATTTTCAAAGCAAAAATAACTGCAGCTAACTCCAAGTCATGGGGCCGGATATCCCTTCTCGTAATCCTTCAATTGTCGTGATGCATACGCGAATGACTTTGCTGCTTTTGCATCAAGACACGCCTAAGTCCTTTATGCGACGCATCACTATAAACAACAAAATTTCCTGTATCGTCCGGAAGAGACAACACAGGTGTTGTACTCAACCTCTTTTTTAATTCTTGAAAGCTTTCCTCACACTTCTCTGTCCAAACAAATTTCACAGCTTTTGGAGTTAAATTCGTTAACAGAGTTGCGATCTTGGAAAAGTCTTGAATGAACCTTCTGTAATAACCTGCCAATCCAAGAAAACTTCGTACTTTCGACGGCGTCCTCGGCTGATCCCAGTTAATCACGGCTTTGACTTTGGATGGATCTACCGAGATTCCATTTTTATCGATCACGTGCCCAAGAAATTGCACTCGTTCAATCCAAAATTCGTATTTTGAAAACTTGGCATACAACTTTTCCCTTCTCAATACTTCCAATGTTAATCTCAAATGCTCTTCACGATCTTCCTTGGTTTTTGAATAGACCAAAATGTCATCTATAAATACCACTACGAACTTGTCCAAAAACGGCTTGAACACACCATTCATTAGTCCCATAAATGCTCCAGGAGCATTCGTAAGACCAAACGACATTATTAAAAATTTGTAGTGACCATATCACATTCTGAACGCTTTCTTCGGTACATCCTCTGGCCTCACCTTCAGTTGATGATAACCGCTTCTCAAGTCTATCTTGGAAAAGTATCTCGCTCCCTTCAATTGATCAAACAGGTCGTCGATCCTGGGTAATGGATATCTGTTCTTAATCGTGACCTTATTCAGTTCTCTGTAGTCAATGCAGAGCCGCATCATTGGCGCTCCCCACAGCGATACGCTCGGTTGAATGTACTTCTTGTCCAGTAATTCTTGTAGTTGTACCATTAATTCTTTCATCTCAACTGGTGCCATTCGGTATGGTGCCTTAGATATTGGAGCGGTTCCTGGCGCCAAATCGATCACGAAATTAACTTCTCTATCTGGCGGGAGTCCTGGCAAATCGTTTGGAAAGACATCGACGAAGTCTCTCACTACCGGTATCTCTTCTACCTTCAGATTCTCTTTTCGACTGTCAACTATGTAAGCTAAGTATCCTACACAGCCTTGTCTTAACAACTTCCTGGCCTGCATCATCGTCGAACAACTCGCTTGTCTAGGCGACTTGATACCATAAAACACAACCTTTGACGGAGTCATAAGGTTAATACGCTTCTTTTGGCAATCAATTACTGATTTCGTAATTGAATAACCAGTCCATTCCCAAAATAACGTCAAATTCCCCAAGTCGAATAGGGACAAGATCTACGTTTATGATATTACCCTTAATATCCATTCTATAATTCTTATGTACGTACTTAACAGGGATTATTTCTCTATTCGCAATTTCTATGTTCATGGGGTAATCCAATTCATCCTTAGGCAAATCTAAATTCTTGGCAAAGTCATCCGGATATAAAGGAACAAGTAGCACCCGAATCAAATAAAACATAAGCATTAATTTTATTGATTGGAATGATACCTGACACCACATCACGAGATTGAACTGCATCCTACACCGTCATGTTGAAAGTCCTGGCGGTTGGATTGATTTGATTGTCGTTTCTTCGTTGGTCCGGTGATAGTTAAGGCATTTCCACCGTTGTTTCCTCGGTCTCCTCGATCATCGACCCTCCCGATCCCTTCTTAGGGCAATCTCTTGCCAGATGGTCCTTCGAACCACAAGTGAAGCAAGCACCCTTCTTTGGGTTAGGACAGTTAGGTGCTATGTGGCCTTCTTGACCACAATTGTAGCACACTCTTTTTCCCTTCATACAAACTTCCAGATGAGCTTTCCTGCAGGTCGGGCATGCTTCGATTCTTTTCTTCTGACTTCCTTGTTGATTCCCCGATGATGAATTGTCATTCCATCTTTTCTTCTGATTAAAATTACCACCTCCTGTGCCACTTCCACTAGCCTTGTTATTTCCTTCACCTTCACTCTTCTTCTTCTTCTTCTGATCTTGATTGTACTTGGTCACCGCATCGCTTCCACCTTGGCCGAGGATGGCCTTTCCAAAGACTCGGCAAAAGTGTTTATCTGAAACATTGATACTTTACTGTATACCCAAGGCTTTAGTCCTATTTCGAATCTTCTGGCTTTTCTCTCATCCGTGTGTACTTGATACGGGGCGAACCTCGCTAACTCGTTGAATCTAGCCGCATAATCAGGTACGCTCATATTTCCTCGCTTCAATTCGTAAATTGAACCTCCATCCAGTTACGTGAAATTTGGGTCGGGAAATACATTTCAAAAAACATCTCTTTGAATCTCTCCCAAGTAATTACACCTTCACCTCCTCTCACTTTGTTTGCTTGCCACCAATAGCTAGCTTCAGACTTTAGCATAAACGTTGCAAAAGCGGTCTTCTGGTCTTCTCTAATCCTAGCGACGTCGAAAACCTTCTCTATTTCCATAACCCACATTTGAGCCTCGATTGGGTTCATGGAACCTTTAAATTCTGGCGGTCCCACCGCCTTGAAATCCTTAAATGTAGTATTTGGTGGAGCTTGAGGTTGATTATTCATTGCTCCAACTAGCAAGTTAACCAATTGTTGAACATGATTAGCATTGGCGTTATTGTTGTTATTTGTTGACTCTTCCTGAGCTGGTTGACGTTGTTGTCTTCTTCTTGGCGGCATATTTCTGTTAAAATATATGCTTATTAAATCTCTATTAAATTCTCAAAATAGTTAAGACTTAACTCAACAATTTAATATAATTATTTAACACATCTTCTCAAACAACTTGATATATATTCATTCAAATCAAAAGTTTTAACATCAGACGATAGCATCACTGCTATTTACATCAACTATCCTGAGATAAAGAATCCACAGGATTTAAATATTAAAATATTCCTTTGTTCATAACTACATCGGAATTTACATCTAAATAATAGACAAGTTTATCACATAAGTAAACAAATTCTATCACTATCTGTCAAGGCGCTGAATAGCCTTGCTATGCTCCTCTTCCATGATGCGAGACATCGTCCTGCGATCCAGCATGTACGATAGAAGTCCTTCGAACTGGATGGGGTACCTCAAAACTCGATCCTGGGCCTCATCCATTGCATGATTAAGTGTAGAGTATGTCTCTCCAAGCCTTGCCTTCTTTGCACGACCATCCTCTTCCGCAAGATCAGCACGACGTGACTCTCTTACCCAACCTTCCTCTGCTATGATCTGTCTTTCAGAGCTTTCCTTCAGTTCCTTCTTCAACTTCTCTATCTCCTCGGTCTTATCTTCGGTTTGACCCTTCTCATGGACCAAATCTCATTCTACATTTCCCAGTAGTGAGTGGAGAGTCAAAATCTCCCTTTCCTTCTGCTCGAGAGTAATCTGCTGAATAATCGCCCGCTCAGTCAGATCCTGCACCTCATCTCGTAACTCCACATTACGGTCGTATAATGTGTCGTACATCTCAGCATCAATGGAGTGCTGTCGAAACTCCTCTTCTTCCTCTTCCTCTTCAAATTCCTCCTCAGGATCAGTCCCAGGTTCATGCTCCTAACCAACAATGGTGATCAATGGAGATGACTCCCTCTGTACCAACTGTTCCCTAACGACATGAATGTCTCGGGGTTCCTCCTCTGTAGGTACTATAGGTACTCGGGGTTCCTCCTCCCCAGTTCGACTAGTTCCTCCAACGTCAAACATCCTGACAACAAAATTTCGAGTTTTTAGTTACTAAATCGTACTAGTGAGCACATAATTTAAAACATAAGCACATAAATTCTTTTATTATCTTCAATGAATTACAAAAAATTCATTTCCTAAAACTCGATAAGAGTTTTCCATCTCTATGTTCTTTCTATAAGGCTACTACCTAAGGTTGTTCCCCCACCTAAGGTTCATAACATACGGCTCTGATACCAACCTGTGACACCCCCAAATCTAGGTACTTTGATTCCATGGGATTTGGTGTTCACTGTACAAATATCATCTATCTATCTACCCATAATAAATGCAAACCATGCAATAGATAGAAATAAATCTTCCCCTTATGGGGTTACAACATCTGAATAATAAACATAATCCCAGGTCATACTAACCTTAAACATCTATGCGGAAACATAAACAAATAAGTCTTAAACAACATCGTTAACTTAAGTCTTAAACAAAAATACATCATCATATAAAATAACAAGTCTTCATCACTTGTTATTCTTGCCCTTGCCTTTGCTAGTAGAAGGCTCATCGAACCTTTCGTTCTTAACTGCAATATTATTATTACGCAAGAGTGAGCACTATTGCCCACAAGTAAAATAATGAAATAATAATGTATAATAACATGCGAGTGAATCAAAGACTTCTAAAATAAAAGCTTAACTTTTTAATCAAGAATGAATAACAAGAATCAAAAGATTTCTGAGTTGAACTATGTCCTAGGTTATCAAGGGTTATACTTGAAACCTTTAACAGTCATAAGACTATGGACTCTTCTTCTTCTCGCACTTGGGGGATCAAACCCCTTAGTATCACATCATGCATAATATCCTAACGCTAACGCATAAGAAATCCCTATACAGAGTTGTTCATCTCAGTTTGACATCAGAGTCCGCACCAAAGGAAGTTTGGTTTGGATAATTCAATAAGGGTTCTGAAATTTAGAACGTTCATCAACTATGGACTAGTCGAATCAGTTAAGGGTTCGCTAGTCTAATAAGGTTCAACAATAAATGATAATTAAATTGAATAAGAATCTTAAGAGGTATACAATAGAACAAGTATTGTATAATAGAATCATACTTTGAAATGATAGATAATTTTTAATATAACAAACTAAACTTGATTTATAAACTTGAATAATGATAACAAGTAGGGTTAGGAAACTTGCCTCGTGCGTAGATTACACTTTAATTAAACTCGTTCTTTGATTTAAATCCTACATATCATTTACATTCATAATACCAGTCAATTATAACATACTAGTCATCACAAGTTCATTCTCTTTGTCTAACTTTGATAATGACCACATTTAATCAAATTACTACACTCATTGTCTCATACTTTACGATTCATGAACAATAAGCTAATTATGTATTCAATAATTCAATCCACATGTAATTATGTTATTTATATGTTAAGTATCTATTTTAATATCTCATTATACTTCTAACATATCTCTATGTTCTTTAATTTAAGTTGTTATCACATGGTTAGACTTGAACATTAAAAATAATTCATTTCGACATACGTAGAGCCATACATATTTACCACTTTTATCTTAAGTTTTTACTTGCAGCATTGCATATGGTCATGAATTGACTTCAAGCGCTGGCTGTTGGCTGGCTGTGGCGCTGGTGGCCTGTGAATTAAGGCACGAGAGACGAGACTTGCTTGTGATGCGATGATGAAAAGTTAGTTCTGCAATTCGCGAAAAATTGCAGAACACAGCCAAACATTCCAATTAAATATTACTACACGAATTTAATCAAACCCACATGATATAATTCATACATAATCCTTACCCAACATTTATATAATGATTTTAATCCATTAAAACACATAATTACAGAATTAAAATATGTAAATTTCACTGTTTTTGATGTTCTTGAAGGTTTTGAACATAAATCATGAATATTAATACTACGGATTCGTTATAACACCGAATCCATTCATTTAAAGTTTGGTCTCTTCATATTAACATGCATAATAATATACGAGTATAAATTTTACAAAACCATTTATGTTTGACACATTAAATTTACGTATAAGGGCCATATGGCCAAAACCCATACTCTATAAGTTTTGAGCAACATATACGACGTATTTTCATGAAACTGATGACATGATAACTTACATAATATATAATTAAATACGATTTGATAACATTTAATACATATACAACACATAATCCATACCCTTTATAAATACAGAGACCTTACAGAACTTTGAAAGCCATATTCATAAAAACTTTAATAACGTACTTTATAATTTGGGAAGGAGGAGATTACCCTGAGTGTAAGGTGTAGATTAGAAAACTCAGATGTTTCTTCAATTACCCACTCTTAGTCTCCTTCTCAAAATCTTAATTTCTCTCGACAATTCTCAAGCTCTCTCTCCGAATATTTTCTAGACTTAGCAATAATGAAAGGAATAAAGAAGGCGTCAGTAATAATCTGAGGAAGGAACTGCGTTGTGGTCAGATTATCCAATCATGGGTTAAGCATCCTCAACTCCCACTAAGGCCATGTTTGGCTAGCTTTAAAAGACTTAATCCCATTTAATTTAATAACTCTTTATCTTATAGTTTAAATCATGTCACACCCTTTATAAAATAACTCAATTAATTTATTTAATTAAATTAAATAAAATATAATAATTTATCATAAATTCACATAATCATATAATTAATTTTCTCATTAATTAATTATATTAAATTATTAAATCTCTAATTAATTATTACATTAATTAAAATAACATTAGGCTTATTAAATATTTATTTAAATTCAATAAGCTCACATAATTACTAACTTTGAATAATAAAATTCTCTGCATTAATTTAATAAATATAATACATATCATTAAATTAATCTATCACAATTGCATCAATTATTATTTAATCTAATAATTAAATCATCGAAAATATTTATTTAATTCAATAAATATTAAAATTAAATTACAAAAATCTCGTTTGTCACACCTAGTACGGTGATAAATGTTTTGAGCACAATGGGTGGAGGGATTCAGAACGTAGGTTTTAGTGAAAAGGATATTCGTAATGTAGTTAGAGATTTAAGGCGCGACTTAGATGAAAATGATGCACGAGCTACAGTCACTTCTTTAATAAAAATTGAATCTGTCAGTGCGAGTAAATTCTTTTTTCGTGCCAAACAAGGCGAAGACAATCACGTATCTTGTATTTATGGTTAGACGTCCGATCAAGATCAATGTGTCATTGTTTCAGAGACGTGGTTACATTTAACATTACGTATAAGACAAATAGGTATAATATGTCATTTGTTCCATTTACCGAGGTCAACTACCATTACCACCCTATTTTATTTGGATCTGCAATGTTAAAGGATGAGATAGAAGACACTTTTGTTTGAGTCTTAGAGATGTGGCTCGAAGTCATGAACTACATGACTCATATAACCATCATCACTGACCAAGACAAAGCCATGAGCAATACTATTGCTAAGGTACTCCCATTCATTCACCGTGTATTGTGTTCTTGACATATTAGAAATAAATTCCTAAAGAAATTGCATCATGTTTATTCGGAACACCCATCGTTCAAAGACGATTTTAACAATTGTGTGTATAATTCATTATTCGTCGGCAAGTTTGAAGAGCGTTGGAAAATCCTGATGAGGGATTATGATTTGTATCAAAATGAATAGCTCATAAGTTTTTATGATATGAAGGAGAAATGGATAGGTGAATATACAAAGAGGCATTTTGCCGCGAGAATGACAACTACCGGAAGAAGCGAAGGCATGAATCATTTTTTTAATGACTATGTGAATGCTTCAACAAACATGAAAGAATTTGTAGTCAAGACTGAGAAGGCTATTGATAAACAATTCATCAAATAGAGAAAGGTCGACTACGTAACAAAACATCTGAAACGTAGTTTGGTATGTGGATCATCTTTGGAAGTATTTGTTGCGAAATGTTATAAAAAGATATGTTTAAACATTTTTAAAAAGAGCTTGTGGATTCTCTAAAGTACAACATCAACAAAGTCAATGAGTTGTGCGTTATTGATACAAAGGTCTATGCAGCATATAACGCAGATGCAATTAAAAATAGTCGAAGATATAGACAAGTTTTCAGCTAGGATCGATAACATGTACTTGCCAAATATTTCCACATTATGGCAGATTTGCAGGCACATTCTGAGATTTTTAGCTTTAAGAGTATTTCAAAAATACATGATGACATTATCGTTTCTCTATAGACAAGTGATGCTGATAGGAGTAATGGTGAAGAAGTAATGGCTTATTCAATGAGTGCTAACTTTGAAAAAAATCACGTAATGTGGTACAATCATTTGATGAATGATTATCAAGAGTTAGCTAGTAAAGCTTTTTGCTCAATTTGAGGTTACAAGACTGTACTCAAACTAAATGCACAAAGAAAAGTCATTGTTGAAGTATGTATCCATGGGGATATTATCCGCAATCTGTATTATTTGTCCCTCGAGATGGTCCATATACATCTCTCACTGCCCAATGTATTCCTTCCTCAATTCCATGTAATCCTCTAGCTTGAATTTATGTTTTGTGGGTTCTCTAAGAAAATCATGTCTTTCAGTCGGGGATGGAATACCTTATACATGTATTTCCTCATGACTCGATCAGATATTTTAAATTCTATAGTATCGAAATGAATCAATGAGACTCGACCAGATCCTGCCATTCTCACCTTATAATTATACCTAGTCTAATCATCATCTCATCTAAGGTACGGTTGTCATACTACCTCCCACTTAAGCTGTCTATCAAATTCATCCCGATAGAAAGATAGAAAGATAGAAAGATAGATGGTGATGGAAATTCTGCTGCCTATTAGTATATTGATGTTTGGCCGAGTATGCCCAGGTCGTTGCCCTAGGGAGCCAAAATAAAGAATTTGGCCTAAGGTCCAACTAGAAAACGCAGGTATGACCAAATTTGTAACAAGATCACACAGCCATTGACTTACTTAGTCTCTCTCTTAGTAGTTGTGTATAAATCTCAGTATAAATAGGTCAAACAAGTGGTAACCCATGCATACATGACAATCTTATTTGAATCATATACAAAATATATATACCTAGGGTGTACATTATTTCTTGACCTAGTTGGAAATAAAATTGCCCTTCATAACCAAATGAGGTATGCCTTTGTGTAATGCCCAACGACATCCCTACTTGCTTTTTTGGGCACATAAAAAAATTCATGCAACCAAACTAATGAAATACCACGTCTTTTTTTTTACGTTATTCCTTCTAAAGTCATGTCATCCCAAAAACCTCTCTAAAATATCTCAATAAGGCATCAAATGAGGGACAAGTTAAGGGATTTTCCAACACCGACAACCCAAAAATAAAATGCACATCCTCCAACGTTATTGTTATTTCCTCACACTTCATATGAAAAGTATGTCACCAGCCGCCATCTCTAAATTAGGGCAGACACGAGACTGACATCCGTTTTAGTGACTACTGTAGAATGACTAAACACTCCCAACCCAATTAATAGTTTTTTTAACTTGGTCAGTTCCAATTTGTCATACGTTATGACAGTAGTTTGGGTCGACATTTATGTACCCCTATTAACAATGTTTCATACATCCTCTGACACATTACATTGTTGGTCATAAAGGAAACCGAGGTCAATGGGTCCAGACAGCCAATTGTCCATATTTTACCTAAAAATATCAACAACAATAAAACTAATATTCCATGTCTAAATATATGCATAACCAATTATTCAATATATATACATAAGCACCAATTATGTTATATTATTAGTTTAAATTATCATAGATATTACTCAATTTGAATATATACTTCCCAATTTGTTATTTCATACATGTAATTATAGTAGTATTTTATAAATTAACAAAAGTTCATAAAAAATGATAAAAATATTCTCACTAATAATTGGAGTAGATTAATCGTTTCAAAGTTGAATTTGATGTTGATTAGTGCTAGTGTAGCGGTCAGGCCTTGTCTGTTCTTCCTCTCTTTGTTTCGCAGTAAACGCACGGTAGCAACAACCATATTAGATCTGGTTTTTAGTCGACTGGTCGTAGGTCCTACTAGCGACCAGGAAAAATGATATCAGTTTGTTCGACCGCTAGTAGGAGTAGAGATAAAAAAAATTGATGTTGATTAGGGCTAGTGTAGCGGTCAGGCCTTGTTTGTTCTTCCTCTCTTTGTTTCGCAGTAAACGCACGATAGCAGCAACCAAATTAGATCTAATTTTTAAGTCGACTGGTCGTATGTCCTACTAGCGACCAGGAAAAACAATGTTAATTGATCGCTAGTAGGAGGAGGTCCTACTAGTGGCTAGATAAACGACGACGTTTTGCTTGGCTGCTAGTAGGACCTACGACCACTTTGAAAATCCAAATAAAGTTGAAGGCAATTTAATCATTTCTCTGGCCGTTAGTTAGTAGGATTTGCGCTGACCGCTAGAAGGACTAGCGTTCGAGCCCATGCCTAAGTCAATCTCATTCATTAGATCTACTATTGGACGATTGAAGATCTGGTTGCTAGAATAGTGTCCGTAGCAAATGATTGTTATGGAACATTCATATATATATATATATATATATATATATTAAGGTTATTCTTACAACAGATCGTGAGCATCCATTCGATGATCCAACGGTTTAATAGAACTTACATCCGCAGTTTAGTTTCCAGTATTCCGCAGTTTGATACTATGGACGAGATAAATATCCAAAATACCCCTCCTTATCCAAGTCCCCGTTCACAGTATTAAGTTGTAGATGCTACGTATAGATTGATCTTAAACAATATCGTTTTAATCTTTAGTCTCGTCCACAGTTTAATACTGTGGACACTAGATCTATCCAAACTGTGACGCCCCCAAAATAAGTATACACAACCCATTCTGAGTCGTCAAATACATGGTAAAAAATTCAAATACAAACTTAATTATACAACTATCATGTAAAATACGACAAAACATAAGCTGAGAGTTTTAACACGAATATTATCTCATAGACAATATCCAAACTTAAATGGAGTCCTTATTACAATTATTATCACACTATTTTATAAAATAGTGAGGACTACTACAACTACCATCTCAAACCGTCACTCCATTCCTCGACTAGTCCCGTCTATGTTCTCATTTCCTGAAGAGAACGATGAAAACAAAGAGTGAGCTCAACTAGCCCAGTAAAGAATATTATGACTAAGATAATGCAGAATAAATTATCGTTAGCCTTCAACAGTGTAAAACTGATAGAATATAATAGACAACAAGTTTAATTACAGCGGAACAAGCAATCCATTAGAAGAGTCGAGTAGAGCATGATGTCTACTATCTTCTATGATTTAAAAGTTCATCATCAATATTTTATCGTTGTACCACAGCTCAATAAATAATCCACATCATCGAATTATCCATACACTACGGGCCAAGGATATTCGTTAGTATCACATCCACGAATTATCCATGCACTACGGGTCAATGATATTCGTTATTATCACCAATGGTCATGATCATGCCAACGACTGTCCATCAATGCACTATGGGCCAAAGAGAACTTTTACCACATCATTTGTTTATAACATTACAGGTCATGATTATACCAATACAAACTTTCCTGGTCATAATCATATCAATCAACAGTCCATCTATGCACTACATACCAAAGATGACTTTCATCACAATATAAGCATGATAATGATGACAATGATATAAAAATTCAATTAAGTAAGAGCAATGATAAATTTTAAAGATTTATAAATTAATTTATTCAGAGTACAAGAATGTCCAAAATGTCAACATGATAACTGCTTAGTGGAGTATAATTCAAGAATCATATTCATGTATCAAAATAATTTGGATAGAAAAAAGAAATCAATTTTTGTCATGAATAGTACCTGAGTGAATAGTACCCTATGAATAGTACTTCGTGAATAGTACCCCAAATAAATAAATATTCATGTATCAAAAATAATTTGGACAGAAAAGAAATCAATTTTTTGTCGTGAATAGTACCCCGGGTGAATAATACCCTGTGAATAGTACCCCATCTTGCAAAGTGTGACGCCCCCAAAATTAGGTATACATCACCCATTCCGAGTCGCCAGATACATGGTACAAAATTCAAATACAACTTCATTTATACAACTGTTGAGCTATCGTATAGAATACGATCACAGTTAACTATGAGTTTTAATACAAATGTATGTAACTCTCATGGTACCTCGACCACAACCTTACAATGATACTTTACATAAAAGTATAGTCAAAAACTTTTTTAGAAATTAAAATCTATGGGAAGTGCTCAAGGAAACCTTCGTATATGGGAGGCCATGCGTCTAGGTTATGATAGATATCATATGTCCACATAATTATCCTTGGTTGACCCAAAAGTCCCCAAAGAAAAACAAGAAGATTACTATCATCTTCCTTCCAATGGTGAGTCTTCTCTTGATATATAAATATCTCTGTTGTCTCCAAGTGAAAATTATATTTCAAATAAACTCCAAGATCATACAGGTAGTGCTCGTAGATATAATCAGCAAGTGGATGTGCACAACCATGTCTTATAAGAACACGAGGTTGTATGTCATTAGACATCTTGTAAGTTGGGTTCGCCTCACCCTATTTGATTCACCAAATATAACTACTAAATGATGTATAGAATACAACACACTTTTCTATACTGTTTAGGGAGAACCTCCACAGCTAGAGACCACCGTTCTATTCCCCTGTTATCCCCACTCGACCCGGCAACACTCTTATTACCTGAAAGAAATTGTGAAGCAGAAAGGGTGAGCACAACTAGCTCAGTAAAGAATATCATGACTAAAGCTAATTTACACCATCAATAGCCTTCATCATTAATAAATCAGAGATTTCGAACATATGGTAGATGATAAAAGTTTTCAACCATAGTTACAGCGGAACGAGCAATCCATTAGAAGAGTCAAATAGACCCTCAGGTCTATTATCTTCTCCATGTTAAAAGTCCGCCAATAATGGTTTATCCCTGTAACATCAATCAACATTTCCTGTCCACAATCATATGAATAACTCATAATCATAATTGTGATTCTAAATTCCTCTTCGTACCCAGAACGAAGATAATTTTCATCACCTATCTTCACCGTAAAAGAAGAGTATTACGACTGGTAGGGCGAGGATATACTCGAAGAAAACTTGCACTATGCTCAAAGCTTTCTTAAACTCTAAAGAAATACGCTCAAAATTATAGAAGAAGATCTCTCTCTATAGTTTCTCTCCCTAGAGTTTCAATTGAATTAAGTAAGAAATAATGAAGGAATGAGCTTTATTTATAGAAGAATGGAATTTATATAGTAACTAATTCATGAGCGGACAGATTGATTTACTTTTTAATCGGACGGTCCATATTTAAAGCAAAATCTTTTAAATAAAATATAATATATTCTATTTATAATCTAATAAAAGCGAATAACTTTATAAAAGTATTTTGTTTTATATAAAAAGATTTTACTATGCAAAATACTACGCAGTATATTTATGCAACACTATGCATAATAAAATATAATATATTCTAATTATTGTCTAATAAAATAAATAACTTTATAAAAGTATTTTGTTTTATATAAAAATATATTACTATGCAAAATACTATCGTAATAGAATATATATATATTCTATTTATAGTCTAATAAAACGAATAACTTTATAAAAGTATTATGTTTTATATAAAAGCTTTTACATTTTATTACATTAATAATACTAATAAAACAAAAGCGAGTGACTTCTCACGTAAGCATCAATAATCAATCTGGTGTACTATGCAACCACGCAGCGTATTTATACTTTACTTTAACAGGGTGTTTCAACGATTAGCTAAACAGTAAAACCTCCGTCGTTATTTTCATAAAAATATTTTTGTCGTTTTCTCAATCCGACAATAATTCTATTGTGGGGTCCACCAATGATTGTACTATCGTACGGATATTCCCCGACAAAAATAATATTCCTCGACACAACGAATATTTATATCAACTTGCTTACTTTGCAAAAAAAAAAATCACATATTACCCTTAACTTTAAACTTTTATCAATTTAACTATTTACCAAAATAGAAAAATTGAATACTTTTATTTCATAAAATTCAGGGTCTCACACAAAGTACCCCGAATCCCCGACTGAATAATACCCAAGTGAATAGTACCTGAGTGAATAGTAACCTATGAATAGTACTTCGTGTGAAAATATTGAAATTTAATAAGAAAGTTTAGACCAATATTCCAATGAAACGATACTAGATGAAGCGCAAAACTCAAGGATATTCCACTAATTTCAGGGATTATAGAAGCAATACTTACCATAGTAAGTTTAGATTTAAGAATATGAAAAGAAATAATACTCATTACCTTAGTAAAGACTGGATACTGCAATAGTGAAGTAACAAAATACTCTTCTTCTTTCTCTCTATAGTTTATCTCTCTACTGTTTCTCTTGTGAGTCTTAGTGAATTTGTGAGAATGAAAGAAGAAATAAACTTCTATTTATAGAAAAACATAGTTTCGATAATTGCATGTTAGGGGCTCAACTTATAACAGTTTAGTACCTCAATAATTGCACCTTAGTCCAGGTGACATCATTGCTTACATCATGATGATGTTATTGCTTACATCATCTTTGTGTTTCTTTAAGGATAATGTCATGCTTACATCATGCTTGCATTATCTCTTCTCTGATTGGTTGATTCAAGTTCACATGGATTGATTACACTTTGGTACCCCTAAAGTTTTCCAAACTAGCATTATTCCCCTTTAACTTTTGTAATTCACTTATCTTCAATGAATACATTTTTAATATTTCAACAATTATTCATTATTAATATTATAACTTACAATATTAACAACCAGATCATTCCCAGGAAAGGGGGGCTTTCCGATAAGGACTTCTCCTTATTGACGCGTAATTAGGTGATCAAACCCCTTTCCTCGACAGAACTTTCTATACATTGTCAATAATACAAATAATAATATGAATAACTTTGTCGTCTCAATTATTGATTTAATAATATAAAATATTGTACAGATGATACTGTCACAATAATTGAATTAATAATATGAGATACTATGCAGCAATTACTATGGTAATAATAGAATAAAACTGAGTTACTTCTCACGTAAGCATCAATAATCAGAGATATTGTGCAATACCGTGTGCTACTGTACAACCACGTGTATTACTATACTTTTATCACCGGATATATTTTAGCAGTTTAACGATAAAAAGTTTTGGCGTTATTTTTATAAAAAGATTATTTATGTCACTATCTATATCCGATAGTTATTCTGTTGTGGGGTCCACCAATGATTGTGTCGTCGTACGAATATTCCCCGACAAAAAGAATATTCCCCGACCAAACGAATATTTCCCGACACAACGAATATTTTATATCAACTTGCTGACTTTGTAAAATTTTCACATAATACTCTTAACTTTAACCTTTTATCAATTTAACCATTTACTAAACAAAATAATAATTATAAAAAAATTGAATACTTTTATTTCATAAAATTCGGGGTCTTACAATCTCCCCTCCTTATGAAATTTCGTCCTCAAAATTAATGTACGTACCTGGTATGTCGAAGAGGTGAGGATACCTTATTTTCATTTTAGATTCCAACTCCCATGTCATTTCCTCAATATCGTGGTTTCTCCAAAAAACTTTGACTTGAGCTATAACCTTTGAGCGTAGAATATGTTCCTTCTTATCCAAGATTTTAACAGGTACATCTTCATACGTTAAATCTTACGCTATCTCAACTAGTTCTAATTCAATAATGTGATTCGGGTCTTCCACATATTTACGTAACATAGATATGTGAAAAACGTTATGAACATGAGACATACTTGGCTGTAAAGCGAGTCTATAAGCCACAGTTCCTACTCGATCGAGGATTTCAAATGGGCCAATGAATCGAGGGTTGAGCTTTCCTCTCTTTCCAAATCTCGTAACTCATTTCCATGGAGTAACACATAATAATACATGGTCTCCAACATTGAATTTCACTTTCCTTTGATGACGATCAGCATAACTCTTTTGTCGATCTTGTGAGGTTTGTATACGTTGCCAGATCATTTGAATCTTTTCCATAGTCATACGTACCATTTCTGGTCCCAACAATGTTGCTTCACCCACCTCGTACCAACATACTGGAGAACGACACTCTCGTCCATACAACGCCTCGAATGGAGCCATGCCTATACTTGCTTGAGAACTGTTGTTGTAGGAGAATTCCACCAATGGCAAGAACTTGTCACAACTTCCTTTGAAGTCTAGGACACAGAGTCTTAATAGATCTTCAAGAGTTTGAATAGTCCTCTCCGACTGCCCGTCCGTCTGAGGATGATATGCAGAACTGAATCGTAAATCCATGCCCATAGCTTTCTGCAAATTGACTCAAAATCGTGAAGTGAATCTTGGGTCTCGATCAAAAACTATGGATACTGACATACCATGCAGTTTTACAACTCATTTATGTATATACGAGCAAGACGTTCAAGTGAATAAGTTTCTTGTATATGTAAGAAATGAGCAGACTTGGCTAATCTATCGACAATGACCCAAATTACATCTATGCCTTGAGAAACCTTGGGAAGACCAGTAATAAAATCTATGGTAATGTGCTCCCACTTCCATTCTAAAATTTCAAGTGGTTGCAATAAACCTTTTGGCACTTGATGCTCTGCCTTGACACGTTGACAAGTTAGACACCTTGAGATAAACTCTGATATCTCTCTCTTCATATTGCTCCACCAAAATGTATGTCGAAGATCATGATACATTTTGGTACTCCCAGGATGGATTACAAACGGTGTGTTGTGCGCCTCCATCATGATTTTATACTTCAAATCAGAGTCGTTAGGAACACAAAATCTAGAGTTGACTCAAAGTATTCCTTCTTCATCGATTCCTTCTTCCGGAATAGCACCTTCTTGTACTTTCTTCCTCATACGCATCAGCTCCAGGTCCGTAGCTTGAACAACTTTAACTTTATCGATTAAAATCGGTTCTACTCGTATATTTGACATCATCACGTGGGTCCCTGGAGTCTTTAACTCTATCTACATCCTTTGTAAGTCATACAAAATGGGCCTTTGCGTTGACAATATCGCTTTCGTGCCGCGATATGATCTTATACTCAGCGTGTCGACTCTCGCGATAGTAACGGATGATCGTTCTCCTCCCTTAGGAACAGTTGATGATGGTGCTGACGTCTTGATGATTGGGTAATATACCCATGAATCGAATATGTTTGGGCTTAAATTATTGCATTCTCAAGTGATTTAGAAGCATTTTTATTGTGTTTAGTTGTTATTTTGCAGATTCAGGAGCTATAGGGGCAAATTAGGAAATTTGAGCAAATGAATGGTAGTTTGGTAATTAATTTGAAGTCCGGTAACGGGCGCCTATCTAGCGATCATTCCACGGCGAGAAGCTTCTTGCGTGTGACTGATTTGACGAGGACGCGTTGACTAGGCAGGCATGACTTGCATTAAAGAGGAGGTTACTGGACAAGTTAATTTGGAAAAGGATTGTGGTACAAGATGAGAAGTATATAAGGGTTATTTTCATTGAAGTAGGGGACTTATCAACCACAATTGGAGGCTAAGCAAGGGATTACTTGAAGATTGAAGGATTGGCTCTAGAGTTTTTCTCCTCCTTATTTTCAATTTGTGTAATTCCTTAAAGATGTTTTGCAAAAGATTGTTGGTTTTAATTTCTGCTATGAACTAATTTCTTTAATTAAGATTTCAATTGAACCTTTTATGACTGACTTAGTTATTTGTATAGTGAATAATTAGGTTTGTGAATTGAATGGAAATATATGTTCACCGCATATAACACATAAGGAATTGGGGTTGAAGGAGTTTAATTCAATTGTTTTGCATAGGAATATAACAAGATTAATTTGGATTAAATAGAAGTCAATTGATCAATTGGAAAAGGGCTTTTGGCATTTGAGAATTCCTATTAACAATTCAGTAAGCATAATAATTGGGATAATTGGTTTATAGTTCATAATTGGGGATATTGAAGTCTTAATCCTTATTTATCTGAATTCATTCATTCAAATCTTAGTTTTATTTATTTGCTTTATTTTAGAGTAATCTTTCTTTAATTGTTTAATTTAGTTTCATTATTTCAGAAAATCACAATTTATAGTTGTTTAAATAAAATTGGATTGATATAGTACTAGTAGTTGGAGTTTATTGATTAAGAATTCTCTGTGGGATCGACACTTTATCTTATCACTCTATTACTTGTTGACCGTGTATACTTGCACGTATTCATTGATTGCGAAATCGACCAACACATCTTCACGTTGCCAATATTGTACCTTCTCTTTTTGAAATCTCCCCCCGACTCGCTTCTTCTATTATCATGACCATGATTACCACCATAGTGGTTACCGCTTTTGTCCGGATATTTTCCTCCCCACTGGTTGTCATTGCTCCGATGACTGCTGCATCCGGTATGACCCTGGTTGTGGTCCCTCGGTTGAACATACTCATTATCTCGCTCTAATAATTAAGCCATGTTCACAACATCTGAATATAGAGAAAATTTATGAGAAATAAGATACTGCCGAATTTCAGGTTTCAGACCTCTCAGAAACATTTGCGTCATACGTTCCTCATTCTTTACTAAATGAGGTGCAAACCTGGATAACTCTGCGAACTTAGCCTCGTACTGGGACACAATCATGTTGTTCTGTTCCAGTCTAATAAACTCTACTTCCTTCATATGATGAATACTTTCAGGAAAGTATTTGTCATTGAATAGTTTCTGAAATTTTTCCCAAGACATGTTGATTGCGGCAGGCTGGGTACGCTTCATAGATTCCCACCAGTAATCTACCTCACCACGGAACATAAAGGTGGTGAATGGAACCTTATATTCCTTCGTGCATCCCAAGACATCAAATATCTTGGTAATTTGTTTAACCCACGTTTTCGCCTTGATCGGATCCGGCTTTCCCAAAAATTCTGGTGGTCCTAACTCTTTGAACTGCTTGGCTGTGACAAGCCGCGCGTTGCTATTATTTCCACCAGTATTTTGTACATGAGTCACCCTTGTCTGATTTTGCATGAACTGCAAAAAGCTTCTAAACATCCCATCATTCATCGTTTGATAAGTGGTGTTGTATACAAGAGGAATATTGGTGTCCTATTGCACGTTTTCCTGGTTGGTGATTAGAGGTGTCTCCACGGTCTCATTCACTCCATTGTTAACATTTTCAGCTGTCATTCTCAAATACTGCCAAAGAACAAGGGTTAATTAAAGAAATTGACATACCACATAATACCCCTATATTCTGATCGACCAACAAATAAGCTTAGGTAGGACACACTAGCGAAGGATTTACTCGTCTCTCCCTTCCTAGTTCTATTCCCCGATCTCCGCTAGAGACCATATCCCTAAGCTCTTATACCAACTGTGAGCCCCCAAAATAGGTATACATCACCCATTCTGAGTCGCCAAATACATGGTACAGAAAACAACTACAACTTCATCAGTACAATTGTCGTGTAAAATACGACAACACATATGCTGTGAGTTTAAATACAAATATTATCTTCTAGACAGTATTCAAACTCAATTAATAAGTTCTCATTACAATTATTGAAACACTATTTTACAAAATAGTGACGACTGCTAAAACAACTGACTAGAAACATCACTCCACACCCCAACTAGTTCCCGCTATATTTTCGCCTCCAAAGAAGAAAAATGGAACAAAAAGTAAAAAGGTGAGCTCAACTAGCCTAGTAAAAAATATTATGACTAAGATAATGTACAACAAATTATCGTTAGCCTTCAATAAATTAAATAAAATATAATGGACAACAAGTTTTAGATCAATATTCTCAACGAAAATAATAATTCATTAGAAGAGTTAAGTAGAGAATGAAATCTTATATCTTCTATAATTTAAAAGTCCTACATCAATATTTTATCCATGTAACATCAATCAATACACATCTTGAATCAATATTCATTTTTGCACTACGGGCCAAAGATATTCATTCGTATCACCAGTTGGTCATGTTCTTCTCAACACCTGTTCATCTTTGCATTACGGGCCAAAGATATTCATCAGATAATCATTCATCTTTGCACTACAGGCCAAAGATATTCAGTTATATCATTATTTAGGACTGAGGATGATGAAAAATATTTTAAAGAAACGAATCCAGTGTGATAAAAGGACAAAGATTAGGGATTCATACTTTAGATAATCCAAGTTCAAAAATACTCCGTAATAAATCATAGTGGAGTAAAATTCAAGAATGAAGATCAAAACATGGATACAATCAAAGATAGTAACCATAATAGACATCTTGGACAAAGAAGAGAAAATTTCATTTTTCTGTGAATAGTGTCGTATTTGTGAATAGTGTCGTATACGTGAATAATAATGTAATACCTGGTAAAAATTAATTAATAAATAAATATTAAATAATAAAAGATTATTTTGTTTTACAAACATATTAATTGGACTTTGTCATTTATTTGGGTCAAACTAGTATTTAATTTATATGGGCTAATAAATATTAATAAGTGTGGATAAATTAATTGGTAAAATTGGGTTTTAAACTAAATGGGTCTAATTTATAATTGTATAATTTTAAAATTCTATTAAAATTTGGAGAGTTAATAAAATATATTAATTAATAAATAATAAGTAAAACCCTAATCTATCTCACCTATCTCTGATAACTGACTGAGAAAAGAAAAAAAAAAAGAAGCGCCGCATTGCAGAGAGAGAGAAATCGGCAAACAGGAACCCAAAATAGGTAAAAAAAAATTTATGTGTTGTGTACTATTAATTTTTTGTTTGATCAATTGAAATCTAAGTGCATAATTTTCATCATAAAGTCCTGTTGATTGTTGATTGGGTAATATATATATATATATATATATATATTAAATTCGTTAGTAATAAGATGGAGTCCTGCTGATGGTTGATTGATTTATTTTATATATATAGATATATTAAATTTGTCAGTATTGAGTTGGAGCTCTGTTGTTGTATATATATATATTATATATATATAGAGAGAGAGAGAGAGAATTTGAAAAGTTATCATGAATTTGTAACTTGCATGTGCATATAAAAAAAAAAGTTAACAGGTTGCGACAAAAAAAAAGAAAAAAAGAAAGGAAGGAAGTTATTGTATTTTGTTATGTAATAAGGTTTATATATCATGTTTGATTGCTAAGTTAAAATATATATATATATATATATATACTTTAACAGTCTCTCAAAATAAAGATGTGATAAATTTTATTAATATTTTATTATTAGTTCTAGTTTTATGTAATATTATAGAACTATATATATATAATTGCATAATTAGTTGATTTTGCAGAATGTTCATGTTTTAACATTAAAGTTTTTTTAAAATTTATAAATTGTTAAAATTCACAATTTAGTAATCTAATTTAAGGTATCATATTATTTTGGAGATTAGTTCGAACGGAGAGAGTCTAAACGAGTAATAATTGGAATATACTTTGGGTATTACGTTGCTTAATCCAGGTACGGATTCCGTACTCCTTCAATGATACTCTTATTAAATTTAATTTGTTCGTTTTGTTTCTTGTTTCGAAATTAGTTATTGTTTCCCATAATTATTCATTCTCAAATTCATGTGATAGTTTTGTCTTGGTATTAATACTTAGAACTCATGTTGTACTCTTGATCTAGTGTATCATGGTTAATATTTATTTCGATCTTTGTAGAAAGTACATGTTAATATTTTGGAAACTTTGTGTTGAGGATTCATTTGATTTAACATGTACACGTTAGAACCCCTTTGTGTTGATATTGTGTCGCATGTGTTGTGACATGATGTTTTATTAGAATACCGTAGGGTATACCTGAGCTATAACCACCTGTGGGGGTACCACAGGCATGTCCTCTTGGCACTGAGGCATGACACCTTCCGTGGCGGTGTGATCAGTCCACGGCGTCTCCGTTTGTTCTCCGTTAGGAGTTGGCCATTTGGTGTTTTGTTGTGGGAGGCGTATGGGTCAACCCTAGTTTTCTGTTCTGTTCTGTTCTGTTCTGCGGATCGGTGATGTTTGTGCCAAACACGCCTTTCGATTTTACATGCATTGGATTCGCGGTCCAATGTGTGTAACTTGCCTGTGTGGCATTATTTGATTTGCCTATGTGGCATTATTTGACTTGCCAGTATGTCAAGGTATATTTCTGTTTTATTCTTAGCTCGGTATGAAATAACACCCAGCCATTTGATTCAGCCTATTATTTCGTTGTGTTAGATTTGTTCGTTTCGTTTCAGTTCGTTTCGTCTCTTTTCATTTAATTGAGTTAGTTATTTGGTTCATTATTTGTATTCTATATCCGTCTTTGGGCATTTGGCTCATTTGTGTTTTTCTTCGGCGAGTAATCGGGGAATCGAGGGCAAGTGTGATGAGAGCTCCATTCATTCCAATGATTTAGAAATATTCTGTTTAGACTTGATGTGACAGTTTACTTGGAATTGTAATAATTATTTTAGATTGTGGTTTGAGACAGTTGGAGATTTATTATGGTTGACTTGTGGTATTTATCAGTTATTAAGACTATTCTTTTGTGGCTTGAGCCTTGCTATTAAATTTATTAGTTTGGTTGTGTTTTGAGTAACCTCTCTTTCTATTTCGGAAAGGGGGTGTTACAAGTAACCTCAACACGAAAAGGTAGAAATTCCACAAGAAAAATCATACTTCGTGAATAGTACTCGTGAATAGTATTGTATTCGTGAATAGTGTCATATACGTGAATAATGTCGTACACGTGACATGAAAAGGTAAAAATTTCACAATAAAATTCATACCACTATTTCAGCATAATGATATTGAACGAAATAACATCATTTACGAAGAAAATAGCATCCCTTACCACAAAAGAATAGTACTTCTGCCTGAAATATCAGATATAACACTGGGAAACTTACATTGAATAGCAACTCTCAAAGTATCTAAATACTCACAAAATACGCTCGATAATATGGAGAGAGAAAGCTTATGATTCTGGTGTGATTTTTAATTCTAACTAAGCACATTATTTATAGAAAAATGCTTAGAACGCCAAAGCAGACTAAATTTAATAAAATAATATTTATACAAATTTTTCAAGCACACCACTTTTGATCACATTTCAGCACACCACAGTGGGGCCAACCATATTTTAAATAAAAATATTAATTTTAAAAACTTCAATAATTCATAAAAAAATAGCCCTTTTATCGGAAAAATACGAATTATATGTCATTTGCATAGGAAATTTAATTATCTACAACTTTGTAGAAGAACGTTTTTCTAAATTCCAATCAAAAAATGTCCGAAATTCACATACGGATGATTTTTAATACCTCCATTCCCATAAAATACTGATAAAACACCTCAAAATTAATTTCTTCATTTATATCCACATAAAATAAATATTTTCTTATTATATAAATTAATAATTAATTATTCACAAATAATATTACAGAATCACAATTATGACAACCAGGTCGTTCTCAGAAAAGAGGAGGCTTTTCGATAAGGATTTCTCCTTATTGGCACGCAATTAGGTGACCAAACCCCTTTCCTAGACAGAACTTCCTTAGACATTGCCAAAAATGCTATTTAATAATATTATTCAAATAATATGAATTATTGATTCTGATAATGGGAAATACTGTGCAGTGACAATTATTGATACAACAATAATATAAAATATCAACGTAACAATTATTGAATCAATAAAATAAAATATTGAAGCGATAATTCTTTGTAACAATTATTGAGTAGTGCCTTCTTACGTAAGAATCAATAATTCAAAAAATATAGTGCAATATCGTGTGCTACTGTGCAACCACGCGTATTCTTGTATTTTAATCACCGGGTATTCCAACAGTGTTAATGGTAACAACTACGTCGTTATTTGTAACAACTCAAAATTATCGTTTTCTTCATCTGACCGTTTTTCGTTATGGGGCCCACAAATGGATGTGTCGTCGTACGAATATTCCCCGACAACAAGAATATTTCACGACCAAACGAATATTCCCCGACAACAATGAATATTTTATAACCACTTACATATTTTGCTAAATTTGCATATTTCACCCATACCAAAGCATTATATCAAATTAACATCTTATTATTCACAATAATAATTAGAGGAAATTCAATTTTATTAATAAAAAGTTGGGGTCTTACCCTTTGTGTGAAAATATTAAAATTTAATACGAAAGTTCAGACCAATATTCCAATGAAACGATACTAGATGAAGCGCAAAACTGAAGGATATTCCACTAATTTCAGGGATTATAGAAGCAATATTTATCATAGTAAGCTTAAATTTAAGAATATGAAAAGAAATAATACCCCTTATCTTAGTAGAAGACTGAATACTACAATAGTGAAGTAGCAGAATACTCTTCTTCTTTCTCTTTATAGTTTTTCTCTCTACTATTTCTCTTGTGAGTCTTAGTGAATTTGTGAGAATGAAAGAAGAAATAAACTTCTATTTATAGAAAAACATAGTTTCGATAATTGCATGTTAGGGGCTCAACTTATAACAGTTTAGTACCTCAATAATTGCACCTTAGTCCAGGTGACATCATTGCTTACATCATGATGATGTTATTACTTACATCATCTTTGTGTTTCTTTAAGGATGATGTCATGCTTACATCATCTCTTCTCTGATTGGTGGATTCAAGTTCACATGGATTGGTTACACTTTGGTACCCCTAAAGTTTTCCAAACTTGCATTATTTCCCTTTAACTTTTGTAATTCACTTATCTTCAATGAACACATTTTTAATATTTCAACAATTATTCATTATTAATATTATAACTCATAATATTAACAACTAAATTATTCCCAAGAAAGGGGACTTTTTGATAAGGACTTCTCCTTATTAGCGCGCAATTAGGTAACCAAACTGTTAGGTTTGTAATATTCTTGGACGCAATCAAATTGCACAAAATAAGCGAAAACGTGTAAAATCAGAGTTTTAAAATTTTACAAACCATATACCCGGATCATCCTTTATGCACAATTATTAATTAAACGAAAATATGAAGAACAAGAATCATACCCTTGAAGTTTCGAGCTTCCTCAGGTACATGTTCACCTTCAATCTTTTTCGCGTTCAACTTGAATCCACCGGGTTTGGTTCTTTCCTTTGATCAACGTTAACCACCCAAGTGTTTGGCCTCTAGAGGTGATCCACCAAGGAAGAAGAAAAATTCAATAAGATAGGTATTTGGCAAAATCCTAGTTTTCTATCTCTCATAGAAAAAACGTACTCTCCAACAATTGGAATTACGTATGTTGTGAAAAAGTCAGCAACAACTCTACACCCATAATAAGACTCCTCTTATTTATAGATGTAGGTAACCCTCCTTAACAATTAAGGAATTGGGCTTTATTTTAATTAATTAGGATCCTAATCTTATTAAGAATAATTAATTAAACTTTTAATTAATTAGCCTCCTAATCTTATTAGTATATTTGAGAGTACTTTTATTAATTAATTCCCAAACTCCTTTAGAAATTAAATAATAATAATAGTAATAATAATAATAATAATAATAAGACTCCTCTTATTAATTTATATTTAATATTTTTAAAATATTAAATAATAAATATTAAGCTATTTAATTTATTCTATCACCATAGATTAAATTAAATATACTTAACTTATTATTACAATTATGTCATTTGCTTCTTAAATAATTATTCTTCCTTTTATGGTGTGACCCTATAGGTTCTCCATATTAAACCGGTTGTGAATAAATCAATTAGAACAATTCTAATTTTATTTAAATAAATAAATTAAATTATTAATTTATTTAAATAAATAATATTTATTCTACAATAGGGATAAGCCTCCCTAACGATCAACGACTTTCCAGATAATATAAATTTCAACATTAATCATAAAAAAACATTTGAGTAAATAGTTACTGTTCAATAATTGTTACAGTAATTACTGTTCAATATTTTATTTTATTGATTCAATAATTGCTGCGTTGATATTTTATATTATTGTTGTTTCAATAATTGTCACTGCATAGTATTTCCCATTATCAGATCAATAATTTATATTATTTGAATAATATTATTAGATAGCATTATTGGCAATGTCTAGAAAGTTCTGTCAAGGAGAGGTTTGGTCACCTAATTACGCGCCAGTAAGGAGAAATCCTTATCGGAAAGCCCCCTCTTTCCTGTGAACGGCCTGGTTGTCATTATTGTGATTCTGTAATATTATTTGTAAATAATTAATTATTGATTTATATGATAAAAAAATATTTATTTTATGCGGATATAAATGAAGGAATTTTAGCATGAAATAATTGTTGAAATTTTGACAATTATTTTTTTCTCCGATAAAATATTCATTCATATATATATATATATATATATATTGTAATTGTTTAATATATATATATATATATATATAAGCATGTGATTAAAAGATAGAGTAAGCAAATTGCATTCGAATGCATAGCAGTATATCTTTGATTTTCCTAAGTTGGTTGGTGAGAATTCTTCTGCAAAACTTGATTTTCAATTTGTGGAATAAAGGCCATTGATTGGTGGAATTAGTTGGTGGGTGGAAGAAATTCTTGCAAGTATGCTTTGTTTTGTTGTGGATGGTCATTTAATTCTCTGCAAAGCTTGTGTTTTTTCCAAACTTGTGGGCCTCATCTATTGGAAAAATAAGAGTTAGGCAATGAATGAAAAGGAAAGGTTAGGCATGATTGAAGAAAAATTTGGCAGAAAAGAATTTGGCAGAAAAAGTTAGGCAGCTCATTTGGTTTTCTTCCTCCGTCCTGCACTATAAATAGAGGGATAACCCTCCTTCCTCAACACACCAATTCATAAATTAGAAATTCTTATTCTAAAGTATTGTGAGTATTTTTCTTGAGTATAAGAATACTTTGAACGTATTTTTCTGCAAGATTTTCTCAGAATAATATCTGATATTCTGGTCAAATCCAACTTCTACTAAGGTAAAGGATATTATTTTATTGCAACACTCGTGAGAAATATTATTTCCTTTCGTACTCCATATTACGTAAGTGATATTATTTCTTCTCGTATTCTTAAATTTGAACTTACTATGGTAAGTATTGCTTTTATAATTCATGAAATGATTAAAAATTTCGTTTCATCTAATATCATTTCATAGGAATATTGGTCTGAACTTTTTATCAAATTTGGAACTTTTCATGACTGGGTACTATTCACAGTGCATTCACGATTCTTGTTCGCTATCTTCATTCATAATCACTGTTCATCACTCACTTATTCACGATTCATTGTTCACGGTCTCGTTTCACAAAAGAAAAAAAATTATTTTTTTTTCTTCCAAGTTATCTGTTGTGACCCTTATTCTTGAAATTAAATCCATGTTTTGATCTTCATTCTTGAATTTTACTCCATTATAGTTTATTATGGAGTATTATTGATCTTGGATAAACTGTAATACGAATCTCTAATATGTGTCCTTCTGTCTCACGGGATTCGTTTTCTTTAAAATATTTTTCATCATCCTCAGTCTTAAATGATGATGTTACTGAATATCTTTGGCCTGTAGTGCAAAGATGAATGATTAACTGATGAATATTTTTGGCCGTAGTGCAAAGATGAGCAGTGTTAAGATGAACACGAATCCATTGTTGATATAAATGAATATCTTTTTTTGTAGTGCAAAGATGAATATTTGATTAAAGATGTATATTGATTGTTGTTCTGAGGGGATAAAATATTGATGATGGATTTTTAAATCTTAGAAGATAGTAGAATTCATTCTCTACGTGACTCTTCTAATGAATTCTTCATTTTATTTTGCATTTGTTGATCTAAAACTTGTTGTCTATTATATTCTATCAGATTTTTCCCTGTTGAAGACTAATGATAATTTGTTGTATATTATCTTAGTCATAATATTCTTTACTGGGCTAGTTGAGCTCACCCTTTTCCTTTTTGTTCCATTTTTCTTCTCAGGAGGTGAGAACATAACAGGATCTAGTTGGGGTATGGAGTGATGGTTCTAGAAAGATGTTTTAGCAGTCCTCACTATTTCTGTAAAATAGTGTTTGAATAATTATAATAAGAACTTATTTGAGTGTGGATATTGTCTAGAAGACAATATTTGTATTTAAAATCACAGTATGTGTTGTCGTATTTTGCACGACAATTGTATTATTGAAGTTGTAGTCTGCTTTCTGTACCATGTATTTGGCGACTCAAAATGGGTGTTGTATACCTATTTTGGGGGCGTCACAGTTGGGATCATAGCTTAGGGATATGGTCTCTGGCGGAGATCGAGGAATAGAACTAGGAGGGGAGAGATGAGTAAATCTTTCGCTAGTATGTCCTACCTAAGCTTATTTGTTGGTCAGTCATAATATAGGGATATTATGTGATATGTTAAATTGTTTAATTAACCCTTGTTTTATGACAGTATTTAAGAATGGCTGCTGAGAACGTTAACAATGAAGTGTATGAGACTGTGGAACAACCTTTAGTCACAAACCAGGAGAATGTACAACAGGAAGGCAATATTCCTCCTGTAAACAACACTACTGAGTAAACGATGAATGATGGAATGTTTAAGAGCTTTTTGCAGTTCATGCAAAATCAAACGAGGGAGACTCGTATACAAAATACGGGTGAAAGTGATAGCAATGCGCGGTCTGTCACAGCCAAGCAGTTCAAGGAGTTGGGACCACCAGAGTTTATTGGAAAGCCAGATCCGATCAAGGTGGAAACGTGGGTCAAGCAAATTACCAAGATATTTGATGTCTTGGGATGCACGGAGGAACAGAAGGTTCCATTAGCCACATTTATGTTTCGCGATGAGGCAGACTACTGGTGGGAGTCTGTGAAACGTACTCAGCCTGCCGCACTCAACATGTCTTGGGAAACGTTTCAGAAACTATTCAATGACAAGTACTTTCCTGAAAGTATTCGTCATATGAAGGAGGTAGAGTTTATCAGACTGGAACAAAACAACATGACGGTGTCCTAGTATGAGGCGAAGTTCACTGAGTTATCCAGGTTTGCACCTCATTTGGTAGAGAATGAGGAACGAATGACAAGGATGTTTCTGAGAGGTCTAAAACCCGAGATTCGGCAATATCTTATCTCTCATAAATTTTCTTTATATTCAGATGTTGTAAACAGGGCTCAATTATTAGAGTGAGATAACGAGTATGTTCAACCAAGGGAACACCACCAGGGTCATACCGGTGGCAGCGGTCATCGGAGCAATGAAAACCAGTAGGGAGGAAAACATTCAGATAAAAGCGGTAACCACTCTGGTGGTAATCGTGGCCGTGATAATAGAAGGAGCATGTCGAGAGGAGATTTTAAAAAGAGAAGGTACAACAATGATAATGTGAAGACGTCAGCATAAACATCAACTATTTATAGGGGAGGAGAACGAGCACCGGTTGTTTGTTACAAATGCGGGAAAGAGGGACACATCAGCCCAAACTGCCCACAACAATCCAAGGTGTGTTATAACTGTGGAAAGGAAGGTCATATAGCTAGAGATTGTCTAGTTGCAAAACCAAGTTCAACAGGGATGGTGACTCCAAAGGCTGTCCCGGATAAGTCAAAATCAGCGGTTCCTGGAAGAGCATTTGTCGTGACTGGCCAAAATGCAAGGAACCCGAATGAGGTGATCACGGGTAACCTTATCATAAACTCTTGCGAAGTTTATACCTTACTAGATACTGGTTCTACACATTCTTTTATCTCCCCTGAATGTGCTCAACGTTTAAACTTGACTCTGGAGAAATTAGACTTTGATTTATCAGTGGAGACTCTGTTAGGAGAAACTTTCGTTACGTCCACTATTTATAAATCTTGCTTAATCCAAGTTGGCACCATCACATTACCTGTGGATCTTATCTCTTTAAAGATACTTGCTTTTGATGTGATTTTAGAAATTGATTGGTTAACTACTCATCGTGCCAAAATTGATTGTTTTCGTAAGGTTGTTAGTTTTCATATTCCTAACCAACCTGTCATACAAATTCAAACAACTAAACCACTAAAATCAGTCACTGTCATATCAAGCCATAAAGCTATTCGTTTATTGAAAAATGGATGTCAAGCTTTCTTAGCCCATGTTATGGATTTGAACAAAGACAAGTCAGATTTGAATAATATTTCTGTTGTTAGTGAATTTCCTGATGTATTTCCTGAAGAACTTCCCGGTCTACCCCCAGAACGTGATGTTGAATTCTTTATTGACCTTGAACCGGGTACAAAACCCCATATCGAATGGCTTCTATTGAACTTCAGGAGTTAAAAGTCCAACTACATGAGTTATTAGACATCGATTTCATTCGTCCTAGTACATCTCCTTGGGGTGCTCTGTTTTTATTCAGTAAAGAAGAAAAGGCGGGAGTATGCGACTTTGTATTGACTAGAGAATTGAACCATGTCACCATCAAGAATAGGTATCCGCTTAACTAGCATTGATGACTGTTTGACCACGGTACTAAAGAGCACAATTCTTTTCAAAGATCGACCTTCGTTCGGATATCATTAGTGAAGATTAAAAGCGAGGATATTCCAAAGCGCCTTCAAAACTCAGACGGGCATTATGAATTCTTAGTCATGTGTTTTGGGTGACTAATGCTCTCTTTGCTTTCATGGATATGATGAGCAGAGTATTCAAGGAATATTTGGATCGGTTCGTTGTTGTCTTTATTGATGACATCCTCATCTATTCCAAAAGCCGTGAACATCATGAGCACCATTTGAAAGTCGATACTTGAAAGGCTTCGTGAAAACAAGCTATATGCCAAGTGAAGAAATGCGAGTTTCGGCGAGGAAGTAGCATTCCTTGGGCACGTGGTGTCAAAACATGGAGTATCTTGACCGTGAAGATTGAGCAAGCAATACAAAGTTAGAGCAGCCAAAGTCGGTGACCGAAGTGCGTAGCTTTTTGGGCTTAGCTGGTTACTATCGAAGATTCGTGGAAGGATTTTCTCGAATCGCTACTCCGTTAACTCAGCTAACTCGTAAATATACAAAATTCGGTTGGAGCAAGGATTGCGAGAAGAGTTTCCAAGAACTCAAGAGAAGACTCATCTCGGCACCTGTTCTGGCAATACCATCTGGTTCGGATGGATTTGTTATATACAGCGATGCTTCAGGCAAAGGGTTAGGATGTATTCTCATGCAACATGGGAAAGTCATAGCTTATGCCTCACGACAACTCAAAGAATATGAGAGGAATTATCCTACTCATGATCTAGAGTTGGCAGCAGTCGTTTTCGCATTGAAAATCTGGAGACACTACCTGTATGGGGAGAAAGTGGAGATCTATACGGATCATAAAAGCCTCAAATACTTCTTCACCCAAAAGGAACTCAACATGCGGCAACGATGTTGGCTCGAGCTGTTGAAAGATTATGATCATATCATTCAATACCATCCTGAAAAGCAAACGTAGTAGGCGGCGCATTGAGTAGAAGATCATTATGCTGCATGCACGAAAAGTGCGATGTTGTTAACACAAAGACCCATTTTGTACGATTTACAAAAGATGGAGATTGAGTTAAAGACTCAGGACCCACGTGATGATGGCAAAATATATGAGTAGAAGCAGACTTTAATCGATAAAGTTAAAATTTGGTCAAGCTACGGACACAGGGGCGATCGTCGTATGAAGAAGAAAGTGCAAGAAGGTGTTATTCCAGAAGCAAGAATCGACGAAGAAGGAATAATTTGAGTCAACTCCAGACTTTGCGTTCCTAACGATTCTGACTTGAAGCATAGAATTATGATGGAGGCACACAACACACCATTTGTAATCCATCCTGGGAGTACCAAAATGTATCATGATATTCGACACACATTTTGGTAGAACAATATAAAGAAAGAGATCACAGAGTTTATCTCGAGGCGTTTAACTTGTCAACGAGTAAAGGCGGAACATCAAGTGCCAAAAGGTCCATTGCAACCACTTGAGATTCCGGAATGGAAGTGGGAACACATTACTATGGATTTCGTTACGGGTCTTCCCAAAGTTTCTCAAGGCATAGATGCGATTTGGGTTATTGTTGATAGATTAACCAAGTCTGCTCATTTCATGCCTATACGTGAGACTTATTCCCTTGAACGTCTTGCTCATATGTACGTGAATGAGATTGTGAGATTGCATGGCATGCCAGTATCCATAGTTTCGGATCGTGACCCAAGATTCACTTCACGATTTTGGGTTAGCTTGTAGAAAGCTATTGGCACGGATCAAAGAGGACTATTTAAACTCTTGAAGATCTATTAAGACTCTGTGTCCTAGATTTCAAAGGAAGTTGGGATAAGTACTTGCCACTGGTGGAATTCTCCTACAACAACAGTTATCAAGCAAGTATAGGTATGGCTCCATTCGAGGCGTTGTATGGACGAAAGTGTCGTTCTCCAGTATGCTGGGACGAGGTGGGAGAAACAACATTGTTGGGGCCAGAATTAGTACACATGACTACAGAAAAGATCCAAATTATTCGATAACGTATAAAGACCTCACAAGATCGACAAAAGAGTTATGTTGATCTTCATCGAAAGGACGTGGAATTTAATATTGGAGATCATGTACTGTTATGTATTGCTCCATGGAAAGGAGTTACAAGATTTGGGAAGAGAGGAAAGTTCAATCCACGATTTGTTGGTCCATTTGAGATTCTTGACCGAATAGGAAATGTGGCCAATAGACTCGCGTTACCTCCAAGCATGTCTCGTGTTCATAATGTTTTTAACATATCTATGCTTCGTAAATATGTGAAAGACCCGAACCATATTATTGCATTAGAACCAGACGAGGTAGCCGAGGATTTAACGTACGAGGAGATACATGTAAAGATATTGGATAGGAAAGAGCATGTCCTACGCACCAAGGTTATACCACAAGTTAAGGTTTTGTGGAGGAACCATGCTATTGAAGAAATGACCTGGGAGTTGGAATCAGAAATGAAAGCGAGGTACCCTCACCTTTTCGACATTCTAGGAACGTACGTCAATTTCGAGGACGAAATTTCATAAGGAGGGGATGTTGTAAGACCCCAACTTATTATGAATAAATTTGAATTTCCTCTATTTATTATCTTAAGAAATTAATTTGATATAATGCTTTGGTTATGGGTGAAATGTGCAAATTTTGCAAAATAAGCAAGTGGTTATAAAATAATCATTGTTGTCGGGGAATATTCGTTTGGTTGTGAAATATTCATTTTTGTCGAGAATATATCAAATGCGAAAGTATGATCATTTGTGGGCCCCATAATGAGAATAAGCTGTCGGATGAAGAAAATGACAAGTTTGAGTTTTTATAAATAACAGGCGTAATTATTCTGAATTAACACTTTGTTGGATTACGGTGGTTAAAATACGATGTCTGGCGTGGTTGCATAAGTAGCATACGCAGTATTGCATGATATTGTTGAATTATTAATTCTTACGTAAGAAGGCCTTTACTCGATAATTATTACAGTAATTATTGTTCAATATTTTATTTTATTGATTCAATAATTGTTGCGTTGATATTTTATATTATTGTTGTTTCAATAATTGCCACTGCATAGTATTTCCCATTATCGGATCAATAATTTATATTATTTGAATAATATTATTAGATAGCATTATTAGCGATGTCTAGAAAGTTACATCGATGAGAGATTTGGTCACCTAATTGCTTGGCTACGATGAAGGAGAAATCCTTATCTGAAAGCCCCTCTTCTCGGAAGCGGCTGGTTGTCATTATTGTGATTCTCGTAATATTATTTGTAAATAATTAATTATTGATTTATATGATAAAAATATTTATTTTATGTGGATATAAATGAAGGAATTTTAGCATGAAATAATTGTTGAAATTTTGACAATTATTTTTTCTCCGATAAAATATTCATTCATATATATATATATATATATATATATATATATATATATTATAATTGTTTAATATATATATATATAAGCATGTGATTAAAAGATGGAGTAAGCAAATTGCATTCGAATGCATAGCAGTATATCTTTGATTTTCCTAAGTTGGTTGGTGAGAATTCTTCTGCAAAACTTGATTTTCAATTTGTGGAATAAAGGCCATTGATTGGTGGAATTAGTTGGTGGGTGGAAGAAATTCTTGCAAGTATGCTTTGTTTTGTTGTGGATGGTCATTTAATTCTCTGCAAAGCTTGTGTTTTTTCCAAACTTGTGGGCCTCACCTATTGGAAAAATAAGAGTTAGGCAATGAATGAAAAGGAAAGGTTAGGCATGATTGAAGAAAAATTTGGCAGGAAAGAATTTGGCATAAAAAGTTAGGCAACTCATTTGGTTTTCTTCCTCCGTCCTGCACTATAAATAGAGGGATAACCCTTCTTCCTCAACACACCAATTCATAAATTAGAAATTCTTATTCTAAAGTATTGTGAGTATTTTTCTTGAGTATAAGAATACTTTGAGCGTAGTTTTTCTGTAAGATTTTCTCAGAATAATATCTGATATTCCAGTCAAATCCAACTTCTACTAAGGTAAAGGATATTATTTTATTGCAACACTCGTGAGAAGTATTATTTCCTTTCGTACTCCATATTACGTAAGCGATATTATTTCTTCTCGTATTCTTAAATTTGAACTTACTATGGTAAGTATTGCTTCTATAATTCTGAAATGATTAAAATTTTGGTTCATCTAATATCATTTCATAGGAATATTGGTCTAAACTTTTATCAAATTTGGAACTTTCCATGATAGAGGGTACTATTCACGGTATTGTTCACGATTCATTGTTTCACAGTCTTTATTCACGACGCACAGTTCATAGTCTTGTTCATGGTTCTTTGTTGATGGGTCTTGTTCATTGGGTATCGTTTCACAAAAAAAAAAAAATATTTTTTTTCTTCCAAGTTATCTGTTGTGACCCTTATTCTTGAAATTAAATCCATGTTTTGATCTTCATTTTTGAATTTTACTCCACTATAGTTTATTATGGAGTATTATTGATCTTGGATAAACTGTAATACGAATCTCTAATATTTGTCCTTCTGTCTCACGGGATTCATTTTCTTTAAAATATTTTTCATCATCCTCAGTCTTAAATGATGATGTTACTGAATATCTTTGGCCTGTAGTGCAAAGATGAATGATTAACTGATGAATATCTTTGGCCCGTAGTGCAAAGATGAACAGGTGTTGAGATGAACATGACCGACTGTTGATACAAATGAATATCTTTGGCCTGTAGTGCAAAAATGAATATTTGATTAAAGATGTATATTGATTGTTGTTACAGGGATAAAATATTGATGATGGATTTTTAAATCTTAGAAGATAGTAGAATTCATTCTCTACGTGACTCTTCTAATGGATTGTTGTTTCCGCTGTATTTGTTGATCTAAAACTTGTTGTCCATTATATTCTATCAAATTTTTCCCTGTTGAAAACTAATGATAATTTGTTGTATATTATCTTAGTCATAATATTCTTTACTGGGCTAGTTGAGCTCACCTTTTTCCTTTTTGTTCCATTTTTCTTCTCAGGAGGTGAGAACATAGCAAGATCTAGTCGGGGTATGGAGTGATGGTTCTAGAAAGATATTGTAGCAGTCCTCACTATTTCTGTAAAATAGTGTTTGAATAATTGTAATGAAGACTTATTTGAGTGTGGATATTGTCTAGAAAACAATATTTGTATTTAAACTCAGAGTATGTGTTGTCGTATTTTGCACGACAATTGTATTATTGAAGTTGTAGTCTGCTTTCTGTACCATGTATTTGGCGACTCAGAATGGATGTTGTATACCTATTTTGGGGGCATCACATACTTACTTTAGTGTCTTCACACAAATGATCATGAGATCAATCATCATCATCCAATGAGCAAGCAACGTATGTACCAATCTATCCGAATTCACTAATCCTCAATTTAGTAATCCAACGATTGGGAACTATTTTAGTTTTAAGCTTTCTAAGAATTTAGATCTCATTAGAATGATCATCATCATTATTCTAAAAGCATTACTTAAAACTATGGGTTTATCACATATTATAAAGCAGCATTATGTAGATAATTAAAAATCTTTAATAAATTAATACTTTTTATTAATAAATGAATAAGATTGTTACAAAGTATATGCTTTATCATCAAACATTATTGGCTTGTGTGCATACTGTGACGCCACCAAAATCGGTATACATCACTTATTCTGAGTCGACAAATACATGGTACAAAATTCAAATACAACTTAATTATACAACAGTCGTGTAAAATACGACTAAACATATGCTGTGAGTTTTAATGCAAATATTGTCATCTAGACAATATATAAACTCAATGGGGTCCTCATTACATTTATTATCATACTATTTCATAGAATAGTGAGGACTACTAATGCTATTATTTGGACCATCACTCTGTTCCCCGACTAGTCTCTGCTACGTTCTCATTTCTTGAAGAGAACAATGAAAGCAATAGGGTGAGCTCAACTAGTCCAGTAAGAAATATTATGACTAAGATAATGCGAGAATAAATTATCATTAGCCTTCAACGATGTTAAAGCGATAAAATATAACAAACATCAAGTTTAAGCTGCAGTGGCGAGAACAAGCAATCCATTAGAAGAGTCAAGTAGAGAATAAAATCTACTATCTTCTATGATTTAAAAGGTTTTTCATGACTTTTATCGTTGAGACTCGACAATAAATAATCCACATCATCCCGTGACTACTTTCTGAGGATATTCATTAGTATCACAACCACAAATTATCCATGCACCACGGCCGAGGATATTCGTGTATTCATCAATGGTCATGATCATGCCAACAACTGTCCATCAATGCACTACGGGTCGATGAAGACTTTTCCCACATCATTTGTAACATTACAGTCATGATTACACCGAATAATCCATGGTCATAATCATACCAAGTCCATCTATGCACTACAGGCCACAGATGACTTTCAACATAATATAAATATGAGGATGATGACAATGATATAAGAATTCAATAAAACAAGTTCAAGAATTAATTTATCTAGGAACTAATAATGTCCAAATTGTCAACATGATACTTCTTTGTAGAGTAACATTCAAGAATGCTCGGAAGAATATTTCCATGAAAAGATATCTTTGGATGAAGCGCAAATATCGAGGATATTCTACTAATTTTATGGAGTATAGAAGTCAAAACTTTAACCAACTGAGTATAATAAAGAATGAAATAACAAAAGAAATCACCAGGCATGCGATAGACCGCACAGACATGTTATTCCAACAGAATAATAAATAATGGAACGGTTATGCGTAAGCGCGCACCAAGCGGGATATTCAATGAGAATAATAAATAATGGAACCGGTCATGCGTAAATGCGCCGATAGGATATTCAACGAGAATAATAAATAATGGAACGGTCGTGCGTAAGCGCACGCACGAGGATGTTCCAACAGAATAATAATAAACAATGAGAACGGTAATGCGTAAGCGCATTGCATGCGAGGATGTTTCAACGTAATAATAAATAATGGAATAACAGAATAATTTCACCAAGTATAGGGTATCCCGCGTATACAGGTTATTCCAACAGAATATTAAAGAATGGAATAACAAAAGAATTTCACCAATAAGAAAGAAGGAATACCCCTAACGAGTACAACAAATAATATCCCTTACCGTAAAAGAAGAGTATTTTGACTGGTAGGGCGAGGATATACTCAAAGAAAATTTGCACTACGCTCAAAACTTTCTTAAACTCTAAAGAAATACGCTCAAGATTATAGAAGAAGAACTCTCTCTATAGTTTCTCTCTCTAGAGTTTCAGTGAATTCGTAAGAAATAATGAAGGAATGAGCTTCTATTTATAGAAGAATGGACTGCATAGTAACTAATTCATGAACGGTCTAGATTGATTTACTTTAAGCGGATATATCTAAGATTGGTTTACAATAAAATATAATATATTCTATTTATAATCTAATAAAACGAATAACTTTATAAAAGTATTACATTTTATATAAAAAATTTTACTATCTGCAAATACTACGCGAGCACTATATCAATAACATATATGCATAATAAAATATAATATATTCTAATTATTGTCTAATAAAACAGATAAACTTTATAAAAGTATTATGTTTTATATAAAAAGATTTTACTATTAGTCTAATAAAGCGAATAATTTTATAAAAGTATTACATTTTTATATAAAAATTTTCTGCTTTTATTACATTAATAATACTAATAAAACAAAACTCATCATCATTATTATAATTCACAATATTAATCGACCGAAGTCGTTCCCGAGAAAGAGGGGCTTTCAATAAGGATTTCTCCTATTGTAGCGCTTGATTAGGTGACCAAACCTCTCCTTGATGAGAACTTCTAGACATCGTTAATATTGCAAATAATAATATTAATAACTTTGTCATCTCAATTAATGATTTTGATTATAAAATATTGACAATAATTGAATCAAATAACGTGAGATCTTATCAAGCAATTCTTGTAACAATAATTGAACAAAAGCGGTGACTTCTCACGTAAGCATCAATAATCAATACTTAGTGTCTAACTCTTGTCAGACTACGGCGTATTCTTGTACTTTTAACCTTTGGGTGTTTCAACGATTAACGGTAAAACTTCCGTCGTTATTTTCATAAAGTATTTTTGTTCGTTTTCTCAATCAAACAATAATTCCATTGTGGGGTCCTGATGATTATGTCGTTGTCACGAATATTCCTGTTAAAGCGAATATTCCCAGACCAATCGAATATTATATAACAACTTGCGTACTTTGCAAAATTTATAAATATTACCCATAATTATAACATTATATCAAATTCATTCCATAATATTCAAAAATGATATTTATAGAAAATTCATCTTTATTCATAAAAGTTAGGGTCTTACAACCTCCCCTTCTTATGAAATTTCGCTCTCGAAATTAGGGTACGTACCTGGTATGTCGAAGAGGTAAGGATACCTTGATTTTATTTCAGATTTTAACTCCCAAGTTATTTCCTCAACATCGTGGTTTCTCCACAAAACTTTGACTTGAGGTATAACCTTGAAGCGTAGAATATGTTCCTTCTTATCCAAGATTTGAACAGGAACCTCTTCATACATCAAATCTTCCGCTATTTCATCCGGTTCTAACTCAATAATGTGGTTCGGGTCTTCCACATATTTACGTAACATGGATATGTGAAAAACGTTATGAACACGAGACATACTTGGCGGTAAAGTGAGTCTATAGGCCACAGTTCCTACTCGATCGAGGATTAAAAATGGGCCGATGAATCGAGGATTGAGCTTTTCTCTCTTTCCAAATCTCGTAACTCCTTTCCATGGAGCAACACGTAACAACACATGATCTCCTATATCGAATTCCACGTCCTTTCGATGAAGATCAGCATAACTCTTTTATCGATCTTGTGAGGTTTTTATATCGTTGTCGGATCGTTTGAATCTTTTAAAGTAGTCATACGTACCAACTCGGTCCCAACAACGTTGCTTCACCCACCTCATCCCAAACATCTTTGGAGAGCGACACTTTCTTCCATCTGGCGCCTCAAATGGAGCCATGCCGATACTTGCTTGATAAGCTGTTGTTGTAGGAAAACTCCACCGATGGTAAGAACTTATCCCAACTTCCTTGAAGTCAAGGACACGAGTCTTAATAAATCTTCAAGAGTTTGAATAGTCCTCTCCGATTGCCCGTCCATTACGAGGATGATATCTTAAAGCTAAATCATAAATCTGTGCCCATAGCTTTTGCAAACTAACCCAAAATCGTGAAGTGAATCTTGGGTCTCGATCGGAAACTATGGATCTTGGCATACCATGCGATCTTACAATCTCGTTTATGTACATCTGAGCAAGGCGTTCAAGTGTATAAGTTTCTCGTATCGGTAAGAAATGAAGCGGACTTGGTCAATCTATCAACAATGACCCAAATCGCATCTATACCTTGAGAAACCTTAGGAAGGCCGTGCTTGAAATCCATGGTAATGTGCTCCCACTTCCATTACGGAATTTCAAGTGGTTCTGATGGACCTTTTGGTACTTGATGTTCCGTTTTAACTCGTTGACAAGTTAGACACCTTGAGATAAACAGCACTATCTCTCTCTTCATATTGCTCCACCAAAATGTATGACGAATATCATGATACATTTTGGTACTCCCAAGATGGATTGAAAATGGTGTGTTGTGCGCCTCCATCATGATTTTATATTTTAAATCAAGGTCATTATGAACACAAAGTCTGGAGTTGACTCGAAGTATTCCTTCTTCATCGATTCTTGCTTCCGGCATAGCACCTTCTTGCACTTTCTTCCTCATACGCATCAGCTCCAGGTTTGTAGCTTGAGCAGCTTTAACTTTATCAATTAAAGTCGGTTCTACTCGTATATTCGCCATCATCACATGGGTCCCTGGAGTCTTTAACTCTATCTCCATCCTTTGCAAGTCACACAAAATGGGCCTTTGTGTTGACAATAATATTTTTCGTGCTTGCGTATGATCTTCTACGATAATCGTCGGCTACCACGTTCATTTTTCGAGGATGGTATTGGATGGTATGATCATAATCTTTCAACAGTTCAAGTAAACGTCATTGTCACATTTTAAATTCCTTTTGAGTGAAGAAATATTTGAGGCTTTTATGATCCGTAAAGATCTCCACCTTTCTCCCCATATAAGTAATGCCTCCAAATTTTAAGTGCGAAAGACAATAGTTGCTAACTCTAGAGGTCATGAGTAGGATAATTTCTCTCATATTCTTTGAGTTGTCTTGAGGCATAGGCTATGACTTTCCCATGTTGCATGAGAACACATCCCAACCCTTTGCTAGAAGCATCACTTTGTAGATGACAAATCCTCCGAGCGGATGGTATTGTCAAAACATGTCTTTGAAATGAGTCTCCTCTTGAGTTCTTGAAAACTCTTCTCACATTCTTTGCTCCAATAGAACTTTTTATCTTTCCGAGTTAAATTTGAGTTAATGGAGTAGCTATTCGAGAAAATCCTTCCACGAATCTCCGATAATAACCAACTAAGCAGAAAGCTACGTACTTGATCATTTGATTTAGGTTGCTCCCGACTTTGAATTGCTTGATCTTTCTGCGGGTCAGCAGATATTCCATGACTTGATACTACGTGCCCAAGGAATGCTACTTCCTCAAGCCAGAACTCACATTTCTTCAACTTGGCATAAAGCTTGTATTCACGAAGCTTTTTGAGTGTCAGCCTCAAGTGTTGCTCATGATCTTCACGGCTTTTGGAATAAATAAGGATGTCATCAATAAAGGCGACCACAAAGTGATCCAAATATTCCTTGAATACTCGGTTCATCATATCCATGAAGGCGGCGGAGCATTAGTCGATCAAAGGACATGACTAGGAATTCATAATGCCCGTCTGAGGAGTTACGAAAATCGTCTTTGGAATGTCATCGATTTAATCTTCAATTGGTGATATCCAAGCGAAGATCGATCTTTGAAAAGAATTTGGCTCCTTGCAACTGTTGGTCAAACAGGTCATCAATACGTGGCAATGGGTACCTATTTTTGATGGTGACATGATTGACTCCCGATAATCAATACAAAGTTGCATACTCCCATCTTTCTTCTTCACGAATAGAGCAGGAGCACCCCGAGGAGACGTACTTGGGACGAATGAAACCAATGTCTAACAATTCTTGTGATTGGGTCTTTAACTCACGAAGTTCAATAGGAGCCATTCGATATGGGGCTTTGGAAATGGGTTTTGTATCACTAGGGTTCAAGGTCGATACAAAATTCAATTTCACGCTCTGGGGGTAGGCAGCGGAAGTTCTTTGGGGAATCGTCGGGAATTTATTAACAATAGAAATATCATTCAAAGCCCGGCGTATTTTTGTTTAGATCCGTGACATGAGCTAAGAAAGCTTGACATCCGTTTTTAATAAGCGAATAGCTTTATGGCTTGAGATGACCGTGATTGATTTTAATGGTTTGGTTGCTTGAATTAGCATAATAGGTTGATTAGGAATATGAAAGCTAACAACCTTACGAAAACAATCAATTTTAGCATGATGAGTAGTTAACCAATCAATCCCTAGAATCACATCAAATGCAAGTATTTTCAATGAAATAAGATCGACGGGTAAATGAGGGTACCGATTTGAACCAAACAAGACTTATAAATAGTGGATGTAATGAAAGTTTCTCCCAACGGAGTTTCCACAGATAAGTCAAAGTCTAATTTCTCAGGAGTCAAATTTAATCGTTTGGCGTAAGTAGGAGAAATAAAAGAATGGGTAGAACCAGGTATCAAATAAAGTATAGACTTCGCTAGAGTTTATGATAAGCTTACTCGTGATGACCTCATTCGGGTTCCTTACTTTCTACAGGAGGTCACAACAAAGCGCTCTCCCTTGCACTACTGGCTTTGACTTTTGGGACGGCCTTTGGTGCCTCCATCCCTAAATTTGAACTTGTCTTTGGTGAGCGACAAAAATCGGGCTAAGTGACCTTCTCTTCCACAATTATAACATGCTTTGGATGGCATCGCGCAGTTTTGGTGATGATGTGTCCTCCCCTCGCATTTGAAGCATATGATAGGTGGTCGTTCTCCTTCCTTAACAACGGGTGCTGGTGCTGACGTCTTTCCATCATTGTTGAATCTCCTCTTCTTGAAATGTCCATTCTTATTGTTTTGGCCTTGATTACCACTGAATTGGTTACCACTTCTGGCCTGTTGATTCCCTCCACGCTTATTGTCACCGCTTCGATGACTGCTCTCATTGGTATTATCATTTTACCGGTTGCTCTCTTTTGGTTGCGTTGACTCGTTATCGCGCTCTACTAACTGAGCCCTATTTATAACATCTAAATACAAACACAGTTTATGAGAAATAAGATGTTGACGTATCTCCGGCTTTAAACCTCTTAAAAACATTCGCGTCATTCTCTCTTAATTATCCACCAAGTGGGACGCAAACCGAGATAACTCGGCAAACTTAGCTTCGTACTGCAACACGGTCATATTATTCTGCTCCAACTTGATGAACTCTACCTCTTTTATGTGACGAATACTTTTGGGAAAGTACTTGTCGTTGAATAGTTCTTGGAACTTCTCCCAAGACATCTTCTTGATCGGCGAGTTGAGTACGCTTTACCGATTCCCACCGATGTCGCCTCTCCTCGCAACATAAAAGGTGGCAAAAAGGAACCTTTTGCTCCTCGGAGCATCCCAAGACATCAAATATCTTGGTGATACGCTTTATTCATGCTTTCGCCTTAAGTGGTTTTGGCTCTCAATAAACTCCGGTGGTCCCGGCTCCTTGAACTATTTAGCGGTGGCCGTCAAGAGAGTTTCAGTGTTTCCACCTACATTTTGGACAGGAGCCGCTCTCTCCTGTTGTTGCATGAATTGCATAAAGCCTCTGTACATTCCATCATTCATCATTTGGTCAGTGTTGTTATTTGCATTAGGATTGTCGCATTCCTGATGCACATTATCTGATTATTGATATGTGGTGAATCAGCGGTCTTTGTGCTCCATTCTTTATTCTCAACATTCTCGGATGTCATTTTCAGATACTGCCACAAAACAAAGGTTAATTGACATGTAACATATTATCCCTATATTCTGAGTGACCAATTAAATACCAAATAAACTTAGGTAGGTCATACTAGCGAAAGAATTCCCGTCTCTCCCCTCCTAGTTCTATTCTCACATCTTAGTCGGGGATCATATCCTAAGCTTTGATACCAAGTGTGACTCCCCAAAATAGGTATACATCACCTATTCGAGTCGCCAAATACATGGTAAAAAAATTCAAATACAACTTAATTATACAACGATCGTGTAATACGACTAAACATATCTTTGTGAGTTTTAATACAAATATTGTCATCTAGACAATATACAAACTCAATGGGGTCCTCATTACATTTATTATCACACTATTTTATAGAATAGTGAGGACTACTAATGCTATTATCCGGATCATCACTCGTCGTTCTCAGACTAGTCTACGCTACGTTCTCATTTCACTGAAGAGAACAATGAAAGAAAAAAGGGTGAGCTCAACTAGCCTAGTAGAAATATTATGACTAAGATAATGCGAGAATAAATTATCATTAGCCTTGAAATGAGTGTTAAACTAATAAAATATAACAAACATCAAGTTTAAGCTGCAATGAACAAGCAATCCATTAGAAGAGTCAAGTAGAGAATAAAATCTACTATCTTCTATGATTTAAAAGGTTTTTCATGACTTTTATCGTTGAGACTCGACTTAATAAATAATCCACATCATCCACGCTTTACTACCGAGGATATTCATTAGTATCACGACCACAAATTATCCATGCACTACGACCCGAGGATATTCGTGTATTCATCAATGGTCATGATCATGCCAACAAGCTGTCCATCAATGCACTACTGGATTGATGAGGACTTTTCCACATCATTTGTAACATTACGGTCATGATTACACCGAATAATCCACAGTCATAATCATACCAAGTCCATTTATGCACTACTGAGACACACAGATGACTTTCAACATAATATAAACATGAGGATGATGACAATGATATAAGAATTCAATAAAACAAGTTCAAGAATTAATTTATCTAGGAACTAATAATGTCCAAATTGTCAACATGATACTTCTTTTAGAGAGTAACATTCAAGAATGCTCGGAAGAATATTTCCATGAAAAGATCTTTAGATGAAGCGCAAATATCAAGGATATTCCACTAATTTCATGGAGTATAGAAGTCAAAACTTTAACCAATTGAGTATAATAAAGAATGGAATAACAAAAGAAATCACCAGGCATGCGATAGACCGCACAGACATGTTATTCCAATAGAATAATAAATAATGGAACCGGTAAATGCGTAAAGCGAGCAAAAGATATTCCAATGAATAATAAATAATGGAACGGTTAAATACGTAAACGCGCGACGAGGATATTCAATGAGAATAATAAATAATAGAACGAGTCATGCGTAAATGCGCAGCGCTGTAAATGCAGACGAGGATGTTCCAACAGAATAATAAACAACGGAACCAGGTCATGCATAAACGCACAGACAGGATGTTCTAACAGAATAATAAATAATAGAATAACAGAAGAATTTAACCAAGTATAGGGTATCCCACGTATACAGTTTATTCCAACAGAATAATAAAGAATGAAATAACAAAAGAATTTCACCAATAAGAAAGAAGGAATACCCCTAATGAGTACAACAAATAATATCTCTTACCGTAAAAGAAGAGTATTTTGACTGGTAGGGCGAGGATATACTCAAAGATAACTTGCACTACGCTCAAAGCTTTCTTAAACTCTAAAGAAATACGCTCAAGATTATAGAAGAAGAACTCTCTCTATAGTTTCTCTCTATGGAGTTTAAGTGAATTCGTAAGAAATAATGAAGGAATGAGCTTCTATTTATAGAAGAATGGACTGCATAGTAACTAATTCATGAACGGTCCAGATTGATTTACTTTAAACGGACGGTCAGATTGGTTTACAATAAAATATAATATATCTATTTATAATCTAATAAAAGCGAATAACTTTATAAAAAGTATTCTATTTTATATAAAAAGATTTTACCATGCAAAACACTATGCAGTGCACTTATGAAAATATTATGCATAATAAAATATAATATATTCTAATTATTGTCTAATAAAAATGTATAACTTTATAAAAGTATTCTATTTTATATAAAAGATTTTACAATTATTAGTCTAATAAAGCGAATAACTTTATATAAAAGTATTCTGTTTTATATAAAAAGTTTTTTGTTTTATTACATTAATAATACTAATAAAACAAAACTCATCATCATTATTATAATTCACAATATTAATCGACCAGGTCGTTCCCAGGAAAGAGGAGGCTTTTCAATAAGGATTTCTCCCTATTGGCGCGCAATTAGGTGACCAAACCTCTCCTTGACAGAACTTCTAGACATCGTTAATATTGCAAATAATAATATTAATAACTTTGTCATCTCAATCCTTGATTATAAAATATTGACAATAATTGAATCAAATAACGTGAGATACTATGCAGCAATTACTGTAACAATAATTAAACAAAAGCGAGTGACTTCTCACGTAAGCATCAATAAATCATAGTGTCTCTCTTGTGCAAACACGCATATTATTGTACTTTTAACAAGGGTGTTTCAACGAGTTAACGGTAAAACTTCCGTAGTTATTTTCATAAAGTATTTTTGTTGTTTTCTCAATCAAACAATAATTATTCATTGTGGGGTCCACCAATGATTGTGTCATTGTATGAATATTCTCTGTTAAAACGAATATTTCCCGACCAATCGAATATTATATAACAACTTGCGTACTTTGCAAAATTTATAAATATTACCCACAATTATAACATTATATCAAATTCATTCCATAATATTCAAAAATGATATTTATAGAAAATTCATCTTTATTCATAAAAGTTGGGGTCTTACACATACTATTTTCACAAACCCCTTTCCTTGACAGAACTTTCTAGACATTGTCAATAATGCAAATAATAATATGAATAACTTTGTCATCTCAATTATTGATTTAATAATATAAAATATTGTGCAGATGATACTGTGACAATAATTGAATTAATAATATGAGATATTATGCAACAATTCTTCGTGGCAATAATAGAATAAAAGCGAGTGACTTCTCACGTAAGCATCAATAATCGGAGATCGCATGCAATATAGGTGTGCTGCTTCTTGGCAACAGCGCGTATTACTATACTTTTATCACCGGATATTTTAACAGTTTAACGGTAAAAAGTTTTGCCGTTATTTTTATAAAAGTTATTTCTATCGCTTTCTATATTCGACAGTTGGGTCCATTGATGATTGTGTCGTCGCATCGAATATTCCTGAAAAAAAAGAATATTCCCCGACCAAACGAATATTTTATATCAACTTGCTTACTTTGTAAAATTTTCACATAATACTTTTAATTTTAACCTTTTATCAATTTAACCATTTACTAAACAAAATAATAATTATAAGAAAATTGAATACTTTCATTTCATAAAATTCGGGGTCTTACACAAACGATGTCGTATGACAACTGAAACTGGTAAACTTTGAAGTCTTGTTCGCAGTTTAATACTGTGGAGGCTAGGTTTAATATGAAAACGACACCGTTTTAAGATAATAACCGTTCACAGAACTAAACTACGGACTCTTAGTCCACCTAAATCAAATGCGTAGTTGTTCCTTCTTGTGACGCCCCCAAAATAGGTTCATTCCATCCAACCCATTCTGAGTCGCCAAATACATGGTACAGAAACAACTACAACTTTATTAATACATTTGTCGTGCAAAATACGACAACATATATACTGTGAGTTTAAATACAATTATTGTCTTCTAGACAATATCCACACGCAAATAAATTCCCATCACAATTATTGATACATTATTTTACAAAAATGATGAGGACTACTAAACAACTCTCTCTAGAACCTTCATTCCATACCCCGACTAGTACTCGCTACATTCTCGCCTCCTGAGAAGAAAAATGGAACAAAAAGGAAAAGGGTGAGCTCAACTAGCCCAGTAAAGAATATTATGACTAAAATAATATACAACAAATTATCGTTAGTCTCCAACAGGGAAAAATCTAATAGAATACAATAGACAACCAGTTTTAAATCAATCTTCGCAGCGGAAATAATAATTCATTAGAAGAGTTAAGTAGAGAATGCAAACTACTATCTTCTATATATGAATTTAAAAGTTCATCGTCGATATTTTATCCTTGTAACATCATTCAATATATATCTGGAATCAAATATTCATCTTTGCACTACAGGCCAAAGATATTTATCAGTTGATCACGTTCATCTAAACACCTGTTCATCTTTGCACTACGGGCCAAAGATATTCATCAGAAATCATTCATCTTTGCACTACAGGCCAAAGATATTTAGTTATATCATCATGTAGGACTGAGGATGATGAAAAATATTTTAAAGAAAACGAATCCAGTGAAACAAAAGAACAAATATTAAGGATTCATACTTTAAATAATCCAAATTCAAAAATACTTCATAACTAACCAGAGTGGAGTAAAATTCAAGAATGATCAAAACATGGATACAATCAAAGCTAGTATCCAGAATAGATATTTTGGACAAGAAATTTCATTTTTCGATTGAATAGTCTTAAGTATTCATGAATAGTGTCAGTATCGTGAATAGTCTGCAGTATCGTGAATAGTAACTTTCACACACAAAAGATAGAAATTTCCCAAAAAACATCATCACGCTTAACCGTGAATAGTACTCGTGAATAGTAACTCATGAATAGTAACTCATGAATAGTAACTCATGAATAGTAACCCCGTCATGAAAAAGTTCAAATTTGATAAAATTTCCAACCAATATTTCGGCGTAATGATATTGAAGAAATAATATCATTTTGAATAAAATAGCATCCTTACCTCGAAAGACAAGATTCTAGTTGAAAACCAGGATATAGGCTATGACTTGAACTTGCATCAGTATAGCAATACTCAAAGTATACTCAAAATACTCACAAGAATACGCTCGATAATATAGAGAGAAAACTTGATTTACGGTGTAATTTTCAATTCTAACCTAAGCACCTTATTTATAGGAAAATGCTTAGAACACCAAAGCAGAAAATTTAATATAATATTAATATATTTAATAAATTCTCTATGCCCATCTAGACAATCTGATCTCAGCCATCAAGCACATGTTAAAGATGGCCACCAACATTTGAAAAATGTTTTTCTTAAAAATCATAATTAAAACTTCCAAAAATCAATTATTTCGGAGCTTCGGAACTTAAATAATTCATAATAAATAGCTCTTTTATCAAAAAAATTCGAAACTCGCGTCTTTCCATAGGAAATTTCATTATCTACAACTTTGCAGAAGGAAGTTTTTCCAAATTCCAAATAGAAATTAACCGAAATCCACAAACGGGCGATTTTACAAGCTATAATCAAATTTCGTTCAATAATTGTGTCCACCAACACACAAAATATGTGTTAAACATTTATTGCCACAAAAATACTCTTCCTCCTCATATACTCATATATCCCACATTCATTATAAAAATATCACCGTTAATATATTATTAAAATAATATATTTAAATGAATTATTTTATCGAGAAAAGATAAAATATTAATTTTCTACAATTGTCACATTAAAAATTTTCTCCATCTATATCCACATAAAATCAATATTTTCCTCATCATATAAATCAATAATTAATTATTCACAAATAATATTCTGAGAATCACAAGATCTCTTGCAACGGTAGTTCCAGGAAAGAGGGCTTTCGATAAAGATTTCTCTCTTCTTTGCGTATGAATTAGGTGACCAAACCTCTCCTTAAGCAGAACTTTCTAGACATTGCCAATAATGTTATCCAATAATATTATTAGGATAATATGAATTATTGCTCAGATAATGGAAAATACTATGTAATGACAACAATAATATAAAATATCAATGCGTGATTATTGAATCGATAAAATAAAAATCTTGAATAGTAATTACTATAACAATTATTGAGTAGTGCCTTCTTACGTAAGAATCAATAATTGGTGCAATACTGAGTGTCTTCTCTTGTTCAACAACGCGTATTAGTGTGTTTTAACCACCGGGTATTCAACGATGATTACTTGGTAACAACTACTGTAGTTACTTATAAATAACTTATATTTGTCGTTTTCTTCATCCAATCGCTTTCAGTTATGGGGCCCACAAAAAAATTGATACCGTAACGATATATTCTTTGAAGCGATCACGAATATTCCACGACCAAACGAATATTCCCAAGCGATAATGAATATTTTATAACCACTTGCTTATTCGAAATATTTGCGTATTTTACCCATAACTATCCATATTAATCAAATCAACCCTTACTATTTCAAAATAATAAATAGAGGAAAATAAATTTCATTTATTAATAATTTGGGGTCTTACACTTCTTGTCCATCTGAAATATACGCAACCAAACTAAAATCTTAGCTGCGAATTTAAGAGAAAAACAACCAAGCAAAAGGAAATTGGCAAATCCGTGCAACCAACCTAACATCTTTGCTAAATCCAAGTGATGTAAGTTTTAAATTCGTCATATGTATATATTTTGTATTCTTCTTTGTTGTATACAAACAAGGAATTTTGTTTATTTTGTTTGTGTTAGTTACAAAAACACAGTAATCTTTGTTTTGTTAGTTACAGAAATGTCCTATTAGCATTATGTTTTTAATGTACAATGTGATTTTGTTGCAAACGTTATATGCGGATTTATAGCCTTGAGAAAAACTTTTCGAAGAAAAAGATGGTTTGGGCATTTAAGGCAGTCCGACTTGAACAAAAGAATGTTTTAGATTACGGAGTCTATGTAATGAAGTACGTTGACTACATTGTCCAAGACATGTCTTTAAGGAAAGTCGGCTTGTCCACAGAAGATGCATCCTTGTTTAGGTATATAATTGTTTTACCCGTGACTAGTAGAGTCTGTTAGTTCCCAGAGGGCACAATAGATCTAGAAGAGGGGGGGTTGAATAGATCCTTTTTATTTCAAATACTTTTCTGGTTTATGTTGTATTGTTCATATTTAAGTATATGATAAACATAACAATCTTTTCAAGCACAGTGGAATAAGTTAAAGATTCCCCTTCATTGATATATTCGTAATCATGCATACATTGTTCGTTGGGTTAGTTTAGTTGTAAGCGGTTAGAACACATACATAGCTTATAGCGATTATAGACATAATGTAAATAACATAATGTAAAAAAGACACAAGGGTTTTAAGTGGTTCGAGAGACTCAAGCTCCTAATCCACTCTTCTCGCTTTCAACTAGCGAGATTTCCACTAAGGAAGGCGGCAAGACGAATCTCTACGATTCCTTCAAGGCCCGCTGACCTTGGGACTTGATTCACTAAGAACTCTTCAAGGCCGTGACCTTGGGACTCCTCTAGTTCCCTAGGAACTCTTCAAGCCCAATGAGCTTGGAACTTCATTTAGTCCCTTTGGACAAGGACCCTTTGGCCTCGCTTTGTTTAGTCCCCTAGGGACAAGGACCCTCTTGGCCCTGCTTCATTTAGTCCCTCTGGACAAGGACCCCTCAGGCCCTGGCTTCGTTGAGTTTTTTGTTTGTTGTTGTTGGAGTCGGTGCTGAGATGCTAAGATGTCTTCATGCTCTGAACATCTTCTATCCTTAGCAGCTTGGCTTGATCATCCTTGAAGAGCAGTTGAGTATTACATGATGATCGGCTTCTTAAGTTGCTCAACTACTCCGGATGACCCGTTGATGAACTGCCTTGAAGATCATTCTTCTTGGTTCTTGATGGTTGCACATGAGAGGCTTCTAAGATGACTGTAAGCTCTTCTGTTAGGTACTTAGAAACTTTCTCATGCTTGTCACCAAGATGGCTTTTGTGATCTCCCTTCTTGCTCCTCGATGCCTTCCCATGATGGACTTGCTAAGCTGACTGTAGGCTCTTCTCTATTGTACTTAGAGTCTTCCCATGATGGACATCCAGATGGCATGATGCTCTTCTTTTTCTCTCGCGATTCGTAACACTCTTCATGTAGTAGAACTCTCGCTTCTACATAATAGAACTGACACTTCTACTTCTTGCTTGATCTGACTTCTGAGTATTCTTGGTGGATCATAGAGTGAGCCTTTGGACTCACTTTCACTTGATTAGATCAGTCCACCTTCTCTCCAAAACTCACAACTCCAGCAACCTTTGATCTTTGAAGCTCTTCTACATTTATACACCTTCCCAATCCTTCCATTGGAAAGTAGCCGTTGGAAGCTATTCAAATGTCTTCACAGATCTCAAGTTGCTTGAGGTAGACTGCTTGATGTGACATGACATGCTTTTTCTGACTCTGTAGTCTACTGTTTCACCTACCTTGTCAGATGTATCACTTTACTATCTTAGGAAGGTTGAAGACTTTATTTCTTCTGATTTCTTGATCAGAGGTTGTCCTTTTACATCGATGCTCTCAATAAGCAATTGTCCGAATATTACCCTTCAGATTGAACCGTTGCCAATGCTTCAGTCTTCAGGTATCCGAACTCTACGATTCTGATGCACGTCTTCAGGGACCTGATCGTAGTGTCTTGCTGAGTGTTGCTTGTTGACTTAGTAGAGTTAACACTACGATCCTGAAGAGTGTTGATTGGATCTTCAATGTAGAACACCTCTTCCTTGACATTGTGCGGTGCTCAATACTTCATTTGCTTCGATTGTTCTCTCGATCATCGATGGCCTAATTCCTTGCTCCGTCCCCCTTCGAATATCAAGACACTTCAGATTTGTGGCGCGTCCGGCTTTTGCTTTCTCTCTGGTGATCTTCCGCTCACTTATCATCAATGAACCGACCGCACTTAATCACTTTAGCCTTGCTCTTTGAAGTGACCGATATCTCGGTTCACCTTCCATCAGTTCTTTCTTTTTTCGACAAACACTACGATCCTGGTTGTTTCCAAGATCGTTGTCTTCGCATTCTCTTGACAAAGAATCGCATTAGTCGACTTTTCCTTAGTCATTTTGAAGTCTTCTTTGAATCATCTTGTGGAAGACTTCATCACGAATGGCCTTTCAACTCAATCTTGATGCTGATTGGATTGGTGCTTACTTCTTCTGCTAGCCTGCATGCCATTCGTTGAGTGCTCTCTGGTTCCTTTACTGTGGATTGCATCTTTGCAGTGCCAACCGAGAGGCTTCGTACCTTTGGATATTCTCGGGAGTGCTCATTCTTTGAGAACCGTATCGCTTCTACGATTCGACTTAGGCATTGTGAGCACTTACGTTGAGTCGTAGTTCGCACTCTCACGATTTAGCTTGGGTTTGTGTGCACACCACGATCCTGAGATCAGATCTTGACACTCTACGATTTCTGCCTTGTGCTTGTTGTCTTCATCTGATCTTGCCCGACTACGATCTCTGTATGCACTCAATGGACTCTACGAACTCAGAGTGTAGTCTACGATCCTTGACTTGGCTTTGGCATCACTAGGCTCTACGACTCTGAGTGTAGTCTACGTTTCGGACTTCGCTTTGGCAGATGATCGTTAAGCTCTTAGGCAGGCTGTCTCTACGATTCTGAACATGACTTCCTCAGCACACTACGATCCCGAGGAAGCTCTTCTCGTTACACTACGATCCTTCTTCGTTTTCCCTGGCAGTCTACGAACTCCGAGATCTATTATCTTGCATACTCCTATTCTGCCTCGATAGCTCCCGAGTTAACCTTGACTCACCTGGCAGACTACGACTTCTGGTGCAGTGCTCGACGATCAGACTAACCTATCTATTACATCATAAGATCAACCTAACAAGCTTGATCTTTCTATATTTATAGTCCTTGTACATCATTTCTTTTTAAGAACTTTACAAAGTTGTTTTTGCTTATGTAGGATCAACCTAACATATTTGATCAATTCATTCTAAGTCCTTGTACATATATTTCTATTATCTATCAAAGGACTTTCTGATTTTCTTAATGCAAGCATACTTGCATATTCATTCATTTATATATATCATAATCAAATCATATATTAAAAATAGAATATCATTCACATGTTTATTCGATAATCTTCCCTATTTGATTATGACAAAAACAATAAGTGCATATGCATGTTATGAATGAATCTTAGATACAGTGAGCAGCTGTATTTCTAAACAGTTAATCATGAATGTCATTTATATTAATATGGCAATTATATATTCAGACATTCTATATCCTGGATCCAGAACATACCTAACAGGTTAGAGTTGTACCTCCTTGGCTCCTTGTATGTTTCCAGGATTCTTGTTGATCAGCTACTCATCTGATTTCTCTTCTTGCTCTTGCTCTTGCTCCCCCTCAGATGATGACCTTTTGTCTCTGCTTGGTTCCCCTTCATCATCTTTCTTATCTGGCTCCCCCTCAGATGATGATACTCTTTCAGCAGCTACTATCTTCTTTGACGTCTTCTCTCCTCTTGACTTCTTCTCTCTAACTTCTTCTTCTTCATGCCCTTGCTCCTCTTCTTTCTATGCCTCTTTTTTCCCCTTTTTGTCATTAATCATTTGAGAGCAATTTGTTCCATATTGGAATTAAGTCGCTCCATCAGTAGAGGTGTTGGCAACTTCAAACTTTAGTTCTTCACTTGACCTAGCTCAAGTTGTCTTGAGAATGTTTGCTTTCATATCATCAATCTTGTCGAGAGGGTTTTGATGATCGCTTTGCATTTGCCTCCTGAACTTGTAGAGCTTCAGCCTTCTGATCTTGTATTTCCTTCTGATAGATGTTATCCCTCTCTTATAGTTTGAGAGATACATCAGCCAAGATAGCTTGAAGTTTGTGCTTGAAAGAATCATCTCCTGCTTCTGTGATTCTTTAGTGAGCATAGAGATCTTTTTGCTTAAATTATTAGAACTTTTCTGTAATGCCTGCTCCAAAGCAGTTTGATCCTCTTGATTGACAGCTTCAGCTTAGGCAATGGATTGGACTCTACGATTGTCATCTTTGGACAGATTTTCAAAGGTGTGGATAATCTGAACAATCGTGGAGTACCAATTGCTTGTGGAGGATGATGGAGTGTCTGATAGCAGTGCTTGATCATAAGAAGACTTCTTGGATTGAGCTTGAACATGATCAGCCGTAGAGTTAACAGACTCTAAGATCAGCTCCTTGGTCATGATCCTTCTTCCTTCAGAATCCACTCTACGGTCGTAGGGGATATAAAGATTCTTAGCTTGTCGATAGATCTTGAAGTGAGGCTGGTTGGTTATCATCTTGGTAGCATAAGTTTTCACCCTTGGAAAGTTTTGAGCTACCAGTTCCATGCTTGGAAAAGTCTTGTAACACCAGCTGAAATAACTTCCATCTCCTTCAGTAAAGGCCCTTGACCAAGGCATTGATTGGAAGAACCATCTCATCAAGAAATCATCGTGGTTGTAGAGAATGGTTGTGCAGTCCATTTCCATGTTGTTCCAGTTCTTGACTAAGTCAAAGGAGGTCATTCTTACTATTCTGATCTGTTCACCTCCATGGTTTACCCATCTGTCAGGAGGAGTTTTTGATGGTTCATTGGGAACTTCTACCACAATTCTCTTGGTAAATCTTGCAGGTGAGAGAACAGGGTGGAGTTCTGAGTCTTTTGATTCCTTATCTTCAGAGTTGGAATCATTTTCTGCTTCTTCTTTCTCTGGACTAGAACCACTTAGATCAGCTTCAGCAGATAGTCTTTCTTGCTGTAGCATTTCATTATCAAAATCTTCTTGATCATCTTCAACAAAGAGACCTTCTTCTTTGAATTTCATTATCGAACTTTCTTCAAAGCAAGTCTTTCCTTAGATTCTTCTTCTTCTTCTTGGCTTCTTCTTCAAAGATCTTCTCCGGGGATCTGATTCATCATCACTTAATTCAATGATGGCATTTGATTGGCTCTCGTTCCTCTTGAGGCAAACCGGGCTGAGGCTGACTGTAGCTTCTTCCTTCTTCGTGGAGGTTCAACTACTGGAGAGACAGACTCCTCTTCTTCTTCTTCTACTTCAGTCTCTGACTTCTCTTGCTCATCAGATAAACTTCTTTGGAGATCAACACTGGCAGGAGCAGATTCTTCTTTCTTGGCCTCATCACTTTCTGAGCCATCATGAGAGTTTTCTTGGTTTGAGGGGACATGTTCATCTTCTTCTTCTTGAATAGCATTTTCTAACCCATTCTCTGGGCTGGTTGGGGCAGTTGCATTTGGGGATGCACATTGATCATCATGAATTTCTTTTTTTTTCATCAGAGTTGCTTCTCTGAGAATTTGCCATGGGGCTAGAGTACTTTTCTTCATCGCCAGATTTTTTTCTTTCTTTTTTTCTTCTGGACGACTCTACATCCCTTTCTTCTTGTAGATGTATTGATTTGAGAAGCTATTGAAATTTGGTTTGTCATCCACCTTAGCTTTCTTTCTCGATCGCCCTTGAAGCAACCTCGTTGCTTTTCTTTTTTGTGGTTTCAGTGAGTTTGGGCCTTTTCTTCTTTATCCTTGTTGAGGAGGAGACTCTCCTTGGTGGGGCCCGGGCTTTCTTCACATCACCAGCTCTTTTCACCACTTTTGATTTCTTCTTGGCTGGTGTGATTTCAGCTGCTGCAGAGTCATCAGACTCAGAGCTCTCTGTCTCTACTATCTTCCTTTTCTTAGCAGAGGCTCTCTACACTTTGCTCCCAAATTGTCGACCCTTTTTTGTTCTCCTTGGGGTTCTTCTTCCAGTTTTCAAATAACTGTGGAGACATTACTTTGTGCACATTCAGGGCTTCTCCCTCATCATCCTTGATCTTTCCCCCTAGCTTTTTCTTCAGTATGATACTCAGCAGCCTCCCATGAAATACCTTGGTCAGTGGGTGGAGTTCTTCTTCAACCTTCTCTACCCACTTGGAGATCTCGATCAAACAAGATAGCTCCAAAGTTGATTTGTTTCTTTGAACTATTGTCGACATGATTTTCAATTTGGTCAATCATCGTGTCATCATGTGCAAAGTGTTCTTTACGATATGCACTTTCCAACTATTTCAGCAAAGGACCTCATATTGCTCAGGAAACTCCTTCTTCTTCATGTCCTTGAAACTAGGGTTTCTTTGATACCCCATAACTTCCTTTGCTAGTTCAGTGTTGACATTATCAAGGTTCTTTAGCCCTTAGTTAGGAAAACCTAAGCATTGATTGAGGTCAGAAGATTTTAACTTGAGAGACTGACATTTAACCTTGGTAGTAAGGGTTTCCGAATTTATAGAGACGTTTGAGTAGAATTCTTTAACCAGGTTGCAGTAGACTCGAGTATTTGCCTCAAGGCATTCTAAAAATCCAGCCTTCTTTACAAGCTCGAGAATATCCCTGAACTTCTTTTCAGATTTCTCAATCGATTTGGTTCCAAGCTGAATACCAGTGATCACTTGCCAGTTTTCCATTTTGAGTAGTTTGAAGAATGTGGGTATTAGATATAGAGAAGTTTATGCGAGATGGTCATTCGGTTGGTAAGGCTCGGAGGTTAACCGATTTTGCTCTTGAAAAGCTTTCTAGGGTTTTGAAAATGGGAGGAGAAAGGTTCGATATCTTTTGGTAACTCGCTCGCAGATTTGAACTTGTCTTTATGGCGGTTCCTTCTAACTCGAGATACTCGGTGATGTGTCAATTGTCCATTGGTTGCACGTTGCCCAGTAATGAGCTGTAACTCCCCACAACTTTTCAGTTATTAGAGGAGTGGACGTTTAATTGGCGTGGCTTTGACCGTTGAACTTTTGATTCGTAGAGTAACATGATGAGATAGCTATAGACTCTACGATTTCATTTGTTTACTCAACGATCAATTTCTGAGAGATGTTGCAGTGGATGGCTTCGTCTTTCCTCCTTACTTCGATGCAGCATAGCTCAATCACTGATGTATTCGAACTTATCTCCTTAACTTGAATGGCTTAGCAGATGTCTCATTCTTCATGCTCCTGTGTGAGAATACCTTTCGGAGTACCCTTTGGTAGAACTACGATCGTTGAGTTGTCTTCACGATCATTTTGCGGTTGACTTGCACTCACGATCGTTTAGTCCTTTTCAAACTCAACTCTACGACGATCGTTGATCGACTTGATTCTTCTGAGATGAACTAGATCAAGTATTCCTTCTGGGATAAGGTAGCTCAGGAAGGGCCAACCTCTTAGAGAGAGCTAAGGGTCGAGTTTGTCCACGAGGTGCTTTCAGATGAAATACTATGGCAAATGGTTTGTAATGACATCTCATTAGACCTTTTTTCGATGGGAAGATCTTCAATTAGCTTTAAGATATACGCATTCTTTGAAATCGTGGTGTCCTCTCTCTCTTACTCTACGATCATATGTTTGATCGTAGGAACTTCACTGATTATGAATTAGGTGGTGAAGGGTTACCGGTGAATACGTTTTGAGACGCTCCTACCGACTATGGATCTTCATTTGGTTCATCACCACAAAGTTTTGGGACTCAGAGTGGTACATCTCCAGTTTAATAGTGTTGTTATTCCTTAAAAGATCATTGCCTCCCCATTGTTGATGTTGTCTTCTCGGATAGATGTGATTCCTTCTTCATGTTCATTTGAAGGTCGCCCAAACATTCCTCCTTCCGATTGGAATCATCATCGTTGCTTTAGTTTTCCTTGTATCGTAGAGATGAGTATTTTCGTGGATTGATCACTCTACGATTATTTGACAGCACTACGAACGTAGTCTTCTTTGACATCCTTTGTTTTGAGAAGTTCTGCTTCGTAAAGAACTCCTTTTGTCTTAAGCTCAATGATCTTCTATTGTGAGCTTCCCTTGAGGATCCTTTTCATAAAACATGTCCTTCTTGATATGGGCACATAGAATCCTCTTTATCTTCTGTTGCATGGCATGCTCCCATATACAGATTTGCATCCATGTGAGCTCCATTCCAGTTGGCTCAGAGGGTCTTCAAGGACGATGAGCTTGGACATATAGGAACCTTATCAGACTCATCTTTGAACAATCCTTAGCCTCCTGCTGGTTGAGTCCTTTTGAATGAAGTCTTCTGCTTCAGCATTCCTTAGTGTGGTCAGACTGACCAAGTACCTGCAGGTTTAAGTATATTTCTACTTTTGCTCCCCATTGTTGAATGGGTCCTGCGCTAGAGTTAGTTTTCTAAACCCCTATTCCTCTTAATTTGGATAATCATCATGTTTATCACCAATGTATATATTCATGCATGCAACTATCTTGAGATAATACATTTTTGAGATGCATGATGGTGTGTGTGTGTAGGATTTGACAATTAATGACACACTCTCTATCTATGATGGTTTCATCATTTGTTGGGTTATGTTCTCAATGTTTAAGTGTTCATAGATTGTGAGTCAACTCTACGATTTATGAGTATCTTGTTGATTCATAGATGTGATCAGTTTCTACAAATCAGCAAGATCCTCTTGTAGAACTGATCATTCTCTGTGTGTTGTCAAACACCTAGAACATAGGCTTGTACATACATACTAGCACACCAGTAATGATTACTTAACATAAAGTTCATCTGGTCTGTGATACTCTTATGATCTATTTCAGATTTTCTTCAAGATGTCATCTTCAGCCTTAAAACTTGGTTAAAGAGAAAGTTTGTAGACATTTGAATTTTCCATCTTCAGACTACTTTCTCTCTTCACCTTTTTAGGTAGATTATGACTTCTTGACAGAATACTGTCATAGTTCATAAGATGGTGCAACTATGATGTATACATTAATAATGGTGAGGAACCGTACCTTTTTACTGTCAGTTTCTTAACAGTCATTTACCTTAGATATACTGAGTTCAGGTATTGATGTGCACAGCTTTTACTTTTGCTCCTTTCAGCTTAATGCTCTTGTTGGCCTTTCATCAATCAGTCGTGGTCTTGAAGATGTAGATCAAGAGAATCGTGGCATTAATATCTTTGACATCTTTGAGTTTACAGAGATAGCACCCAGTTGTTGGTTGGTCACTCATAAGTTTGAGAAGATCTTCTTTCTCCTCTCGATCAGCATTTCTTAGTACGCGTGGCCTCTTCATCTTTCATACTGATGAATGCTTTACTCTTTGTCACTAATGTCTCTTGCTCTCTTCTCTCTCTCGGTCTTCAGACTACAAGATCGATTGCAGCTAGGATTGGTCTTGTTGATATAGCAATCGAGGATATGGACCAATCTGAAAGCGACTTGTGTGTATACACATTTTTACCTATACACAATATTTCCAACGTGTGAGCTCTTCTGCGTATAACAAGTTACTTACTACTAAACTAAGTTTAGAACAATGTTAGTGCCTGGGATCAGACTCAAAGCGATTAGCTTTTGAATATAGCATGAGAACCTGCTCTGATACCAATTGTTAGTTCCAAGAGGGCACAATAGATCTAGAAGGGGGGGTTGAATAGATCCTTTTTATTTCAAATACTTTTCTGGTTTATGTTGTATTGTTCATATTAGAGTATATGACAAACATAAGAATCTTTTTCAAGCACAAATGAATAAGTAAAAGATTCCCCTTCATTGATATATTCGTAATCATGCATACATTGTTCGTTGGGTTAGTTTAGTTGTAAGCAGTTAGAACATACATAGCAGTTATAGCAGTTATAGACATAATGTAAATGACATAATGTAAAAGACACAAGGGTTTTAAGTGGTTCGTAGACTCAAGCTCCTAATCCACTCTTCTACTTTCAACTAGCGAGATTTCCACCAAGGAATGGCAAACACCTCAATCTCTACGATTCCTTCAAGGCAAGTGACCTTGGGACTTGATTCACTAAGAACTCTTCAAGGCCGTGACTTGGGACTCCTCTAGTTCCCTAGGAACTCTTCAAGCCCAGCAGGCTTGGAACTTCATTTAGTCCCTTTGGACAAGGACCCTTTGGCCCTGCTTTGTTTAGTCCCTCCGGACAAGGACCCTCTTGGCCCTGCTTCATTTAGTCCCTCTCCGACAAGGACCCTCGAGTCTCGGCTTCGTTGAGTTGTTTGTTTGTTGTTGTTGGAGTCGGTGCTGAGCTGCTAAGATGTCTTCATGCTCTGAACATCTTCTATCCTTAGCAGCTTGGCTTGATCATCCTTGAAGAGCAGTTGAGTATTGCATGATGCTCAGCTTCTTAGGTTGCTCAACTACTCCGGATGACCCCTTGATGAACTGCCTTGAAGATCATTCTTCTTGGTACTTGATGGCTGCACATGAGAGGCTTCTAAGATGACTGTAAGCTCTTCTGTTAGGTACTTAGAAACTTTCTCATGCTTGTCACCAAGATGGCTTTTGTGATCTCCCTTCTTGCTCCTCGATGCCTTCCCATGATGGACTTGCTAAGCTGACTGTAGGCTCTTCTCTATTGTACTTAGAGTCTTCCCATGATGGACATCCAGATGGCATGATGCTCTTCTTTCTCTCGGCAGTTCAGAACACTCTTCATGTAGTAGAACTCTCACTTCTACATAGTAGAACTCACACTTCTACTTCTTGCTTGATCTGACTTCTGAGTGTTCTTGGTGGATCGTAGAGTGAGCCTTTGGACTCACTATCACTTGATTAGATCAGTCCACCTTCTCTCCAAAACTCACAACTCCAGCAACCTTTGATCTTTGAAGCTCTTCTACATTTATACACCTTCCCAATCCTTCCGTTGGAAAGTAGCCGTTGGAAGCTATTCAAATGTCTTCACAGATCTCAAGTTGCTTGAGGTAGACTGCTTGATGTGACATGACATGCTTTTTCCGACTCACTAGATCTCATCGTTTCACCTACTATCCGATATATCACTTTACTATCTTGGGTGAGGTTGAAGACTTTATTTCTCCGATTTCTTGATGATCGTGAGGTTGTCCTTTTGCATCGATGCTCTCAATAAGCACTTGTCAGAATATTACCCTTCAGATTGAACCGTTGCCAATGCTTCAGTCTTCAGGTATCCGAACTCTACGATTCTAATGCACGTCTTCAGGGACCTGATCGTAGTGTCTTGCTGAGTGTTGCTTGTTGACTTAGTAGAGTTAACACTACGATCCTGAAGAGTGTTGATTGGATCTTCAATGTAGAACACCTCTTCCTTGTATTGTGCAATGCTTCATATACTTTTTGCTTCGATTCGTTCGAGATCATCGATGGCCTAATTCCTTGCTCTGGTCCCCTCTCAATATCAAGATACTTCAGATTTGTGGCGCGTCCAACTTGCTTTCTCCTGGTGATCTTCCGCTCACTTATCATCAATGAACCGACCTCGCACTTAATCACTTTTTAGCCTTGCTCTTCGTAAGGTGATCAAGATCTCGATTCACCTTCCATCGTTCTTTCTTTGTTCGACAAACACTACGATCCGGTTGCTTCCAAGATCGTTGTCTTCTATTCTCTTCGACAAGAATCGCATTAGTCGACTTTTCCTTAGTCATTCTTTGAAGTCTTCTTTGAATCATCTTGTGGAAGACTTCATCACGAATGGCCTTTCAACTCAATCTTGATGTTGATTGGATTGGTGCTTACTTCTTCTGCTAGCCTACATGCCATTCGTTGAGTGCTCTTTAGTTCCCTTACTGTGGATTGCATCTTTGCAGTGCCAACCAGAGGCTTCGTACCTTTGGATATTCTGGGAGTGCTCATTCTTTGAGAACCGTATCTGCTCTACGATTCTGACTAGGCATTGTGAGCACTTCTGTTGGAGTCGTAGTTATGCACTCTACAATTCAGCTTTGGCTGTGCCTACACTACGATCCTGAGATCAGATCTTGACACTCTACGATTTCTGCCTTGTGCTTGTTGTCTTCATCTGATCTTGCCCGACTCACGATCTCTCAGATGCACTCAATGGACTCTACGATCTCGTGAGTGTAGTCTACGATCCTCGACTTGGCTTCGGCATCACTAGGCTCTACGACTCTCGAGTGTAGTCTACGCTTTGGACTTGGCTTTGGCAGATGATCGTTCGGCTCTTAGGCAGGTTGTCTCTACGATTCTGAACATGACTTCCTCAGCACACTACGATCCCGAGGAAGCTCTTCTCGATACACTACGATCCTTCTTCGTTTCCCCGGCGTCTACTTAACTCCGAGATCTACTATCTTGCATACTCCTATTCTGCCTCGATAGCTCCCGAGTTAACCTTGACTCACCTGGCAAACTACGACTTCTGGTGCAGTGCTCGACGATCAGACTAACCTATCTATTACATCATAAGATCAACCTAACAAGCTTGATCTTTCTATATTTATAGTCCTTGTACATCATTTCTTTTTAAGAACTTTACAAAGCTGTTTTGCTTATGTAGGATCAACCTAACATATTTGATCAATTCATTCTAAGTCCTTGTACATATATTTCTATTATCTATCAAAGGACTTTTATACTTTTTTCTTCATGCAAGCATACTTGCATATATTCATTCATTTATATATATCATAATCAAATTATATATTAAATAGGAATATCATTCACATGTTTATTCCTGACAGAGTCACACGTGTATCTTAATTTGTACATTGTAAACATGTAATTTTGGATTTACATTTTGTGATTTTGATGGATTTTGATGGTGCAAATTATGTCTGTAATTTGATCTATGTAATTTGTGAATATTCTTCATTGGTTGTTATTGGTTGTGATATGTCATTTATAATTTAAAAGCATGCATGGGAGAACCGCTTAAATTCATACAGGAAGTTTAAAAAAATATTTGGCATCCCCAGTTTAATATTGTGGAGCCTAAAAGTGGCATACAGGAACTTCAATAAATAAATAAAACAATCCACAGTTGACATCCGCAGTATTAAATTGTGGAGCTTGAAAACATGTAAATCCGCATTATTAAAACGACGTTTTAATGTTATTAGTTATTATGAAAAACGGCTTCGGTTGTCATATTAAATTAGAGTCTGCAGTATTAAACTGCCGACGAGACTTACTTAAAAACGACGTCGTTTCCCTATTGGTCATACCTAGCGTTCTCAATGTGGATTTTGAAGATGGAGAAATATTAACATTAAGAACATTTGTAACTGAATCATATTTGATCCAAGTCACTATGGTCTTTCCAATCTTGTTCCACCTACGAACAGGACTTCAAAGTTTCCTGGTCTCAGTTGCCATATGGCGTCGTTTGGATAGACCTAGCGTCCGCAGTATTAAAATCTGGACGAGACTGAAGATTAAAACAGCATTGATCCATACTTAACGTCCGCAAAAGACTTGGACAAAGAGAGGTATTTTGGACATATGTCCCGTCCACAGTATTAAACTGCAGAATACTGAAAATTAAATTGCGGACATAAGCTCTATTAAACCGTTGGATCATCAGATGAAGGAAACAGACCGGCTATAGCGTGGCTCTCTCCAGCGAACTGGAGGGAGCAAACTAAGAGCGAACCGACTATAGAGACGATTTTTTCCGTCGCTAAAGCATAAAAAATAGGCTTTCTATGCTATAACGACAGAAAAAATCGTCGATATACCGATTCATTCTTAGTTTATTCCTTCCCTGGAATTATTTGGAAAAGAAGCAATATATATATATATATAAGTTGCACTTATATAGTAGAAAGTTACATTTCAAATGACATTTGTTATACAAGTATTATACAAGTGTAACTATTGGTTATATAAAATGCAATTTGTTTCTACAAACTGTCCATTTTAAACGGTGTGGAATTAGGATCCAACTTTATAGCAGACCAGTAACCCACCAAGCTCATGTCCGTGTTTAATTTGGATCATCACCAGACGAGAACCAAACAAACACAAAACTGTTTGACCTTGTGGATGATATTCAAGGTGATGGACCTTTCAAGCCTGTCTTACTCTTTAAACCAGAAATTACTGTACAACACAGTACACAGACAAGTACTTGATCAGAAACATCCTCAAATAAAATAAGTATTCAGTCTACATCCCCCCCTTTTTTTGGTAATCCTACGTCCCCAATGGACCCATCAATAATGCTTGTTCTAAAAATAGTTAGGTGGCGGCAGACTAATAAGAGATCTTATTTATTTATTTTTCTATGTTATTTACTTGTTATATTATACATATCATATATTATATTTAAATTTTTTAAATTTTACATTAAACATTATCAAAAATACAATCTTTTAAGACCAAATAAATTGTTTTTAAGTATTGTAGAGCTTCAAAATAGAAGTCTGATTCTACCTCGGTGAGGGCCTAAGCGCTAGCGTCTAGGCAGGGATTAATCGGACCTGAGCTATGATTTTTTACAACACTGATGATGCTCATTTAGGTAATAAATCAGTACTAATAATCTTCAACTAAATCAACAGCAAATCATTACGTACATTCAAACCAACAAAGAGAGCATTGGATAGAGGCTAACTACTGGTAGCTTCTTCCATCTATAATCTATAACTAGAATGAGAAAGGGAAAGGGAAATTCAACACTAGGGTTTCAGTTTATAGCTTCCACTGTTCCAGATAACAGATAGAGAAAATAAATCATCGAATAGCACACGAGAAATGGTGTGTCCAATCATCAAAGTTTATAGCTTCCACTGTTCCAGATAACAAATATAGAAAATAAATCATCGAATAGCACGCGAGAAATGGTGTCCAATCATCAAAAGAACAACGAAAGGAAATATATTAAGTAAATCATAACAAAGTGTTGATATTCACTAGGCAAGATTCTAAAGAAGAAGATAATTCGATAAGAATAAGGACACCATCATCCAACCCAACCATGAAAAGGACAGGCAGTAAGTAGGGGAAGAAACTTTGAATTTGCTATACCTTGACATCAATGTGCAGCCACTAACAAACAAATACTATCCAGAGAGGGAGTAAACTTAGTTGAGGAAGTAGAGAGGTGGCTTGTATTTTGTTCCAAGTACTTTGAATATTACTTTGAAGCCAATAAAGTTTCCTTTTCTGTGAAAGCAATGATCAAAACAAGTCTTTAAGTTCCACTAACATCATCTCAAATTTCTAGCCATCCCCACTGCTCCATACCCAAAAGAAAAACTAGCAGCTGTGCAAAACAACAAACGCCCTCAAGAGGCTGCTGCCATTTGTCACCAAACAAAATAGCAATAAAGACAAATTGACACTTGGATATTAGACTAATACTAACATCAAATGAATGCAGCTACAGGATTTCAAGTGTCAAGTTCTAGCCGTCCCTAAAGATAACTCCCATTATAAAATTAGAATCAAATACTGTTCTTGTATTATATTCCCTCCATTCCCATTTAAAAGTCGTTTAGGGAGTTTAAACTTTTCCTATATATTTGACGTTAGCAAATTTCTAGGAAGCATTAATTACAATTTTTCTCATATTGCCCTCAAGTATCTACTTTCATAATTTCTCTCATATTTATCTAAGAACCTTTTTGCATATTTCCTTAATTCCATATCAATCTTAATGATAAAATTAGAGCAATAAATGACTTCTTTAATAAGTGTGCAACACTCTAAAACGTCAAATAAATAAGAATGGAGGGAGTACTACTACTACTACACTAATCACTAAAGACTAAAGAAGTTTTTACCATGTTAAATTGTAATGTTGTTAGTATACTAATTGTTCAATAAACTAAGACCGAAGGTGATATCCTAGTGGTAGAGGCATCTCCCTTTACTGTATAAGGTCACAGGTTAGAGTTTACCCCTCAGCATAAGTCAAAAGATTTCAGAATTAAACCAACGCACTACACCACCACCCCACCCCCCCAACCACCCCAAAAATGAGTCCTAGGAAAGGCAACAAATTTTATATATATATTATTGTTTTTGTGGGGGAGGAAGGGTAAAGAAAGCTAGGAGTGGCAAGTTGGATATTGATTGAAGAGAAATATTGAGAAAGAGTCGAGACTTCGAGATAGGTGGTGACAAAACGAATACTACAACAAAACTGTCTACGTCATTCTAGGACATCTCAGATAAATATTTATGGTAGGGAACTCACCGAAAGAAGGCTGCATGATTAAAAACTTTCCAAGGTCAAAATATTGCTATATATTAGAATGTAAATCCCAGGAAAAATATAGTTTAGATAATTTAATGTAATCCCTAAGCAAGCAATAAAAGGTGGAATGGATAGAACAACTCAGAAACAGCAGAACTAAATAATTTAGCCATTTATAGACAAGAATGTCTAAGACTGTAAATCATAGCAAAAGGAACTACAAATTGATAATACTCCTAGCTTGTTTAAACCATAAAAAGAATTTCCATTTTACAGATGAGGCCAACAAAATTTCTAACACTAGATGCAGATCCTATAATCTCATCAACTTTAAATAAAGATACAAGCAGACATATCACAGTACTGTTGAATCAAACAAATAAATAACCTTTAAAATATTGATTACACAGTAGTTCATCCAAAAGAAGTAGATGGGAAGTCGTACAATTTGGAAGTCGTTCAAGCAATGGCATATTGGCATGTGCTTTTAGACGATCTAATGTAGCATACCTATTAGTGACAATTAAGGCCATTAAAATTACATGTAACTATGTAAGCAAACACCATACAGGTCAAAATAAGAAGGTATTATCACCAAGCAGGATGCCCAAGCTTCAAACCCCAAGAAGAATATGACAAATTGTGTTGATAAAAAGTAACTTACAACTAGCGTAGCGTAAGTTCAGTTAAGGTTCAAAGTCTCGGTAGCGGCTTTGGTTGCCGGAGTTTTTTTTTTCTCGGTTTCGGCTTCGGTTTCAGGTGATACACACCATTACACAGAGCTTCAAGTTTATTTATTTATTACTATCATTTTTTTATTAGTGAATATGTAAATATACATATTTATTATTACTTCTTCTATTCCACAAATTGTCCTATAGTTTGATATTATTATTATTACTCTTTTGTTCCACAAAAGAGTCCTATTTGTTAATTTTCCATTATACCGTTATTTTACCTTGATTTCTCCATTACGCCGTTATTTCTCCTTGCTTTCTATGTTACACCGTTATTTATTTTCGTAAGGTGAAATTTCGCCCAAATTTACATTGATAATGATTGAAATTACAACTCATGACTCATTATCGGATCAGTGAGCAAGAAAATCAAACCAGTACACCAAGATTTAGGCAACTCGGCTAATGCTTTGAACCAACTAGAAATTAAAATATCAAGAAGATATCTTTAAGAAAAAGAAGACTTACTATTCCCATTAAAGAACTGCCAGGGTGTGATGCAAAAATTTGCAACCATGACTTCAAATTGACTAGACTCTAAAATACCGTAATAGAGCTTGATTAGTCTTCTCTTTTCTAAAACACAATTGTAAGTGAAAAAAAAGAGATGAGCTTCCAAAAGAACATGCTTATGAAGATATTTCTCCTCTGAACAAAAAATTTGGTCAACTTTAAAGGGAAAACGTTTCCATTCCAGTGAGCCAGCCAACCAACTCTAAAGTTGAAATCGAAAGTAAAGGTCATGTTCAAAATATTATTGATCAAAATATTGTTCATAAAATAGTTTTATGAGTTTTGCACAGTCATAAAGACAATCACAGCCCATTACCTAGTACATGCTAGTAACGAAAAAATAGATGTCACGCCTAATAAATTTTGTCATGGTTTTGCTTATTTGAGTTGAAACTAATCTAAAAGTTTGAATGATCACACTTATACTGAATTACAAACTGGGAAAGTGTGAAATATACAAAGCAACAAGCAGATATATCGCTGGAAAACTTTAAGACATGAGATGCATTACTGACATAATTTTCTGTGATGTCCAACCATTGATATATAGGGGCTTGTGCAATTCCCCTCGGTATGAAGATTACGTCAAATTTTCCTTGCAATTAAAGCTACATTTCGGGGAGATAAAGTAGGGTCAAAAATTGGTAGCATGAGTACTTCCAAAGAGTCACCTTGCTCCTGTAGGAACAACAACCTATCAAGCAGAAGAATAGTTTCCAAAAGTGGCCCCAAAGCAGCCCGAAGAGACCAATAAGGTCCTATAAGTTCCTGCATCAATTTGGCACTGCTATCAGTAATTATATAAAGAATTTATGTAGTTGCCTCCATACAAAATCACACTAATGCGTACAAAAATCAGTAAATCAACACAACTAGATGGAAAGGCGGAGAGGTTTTTTTTATTTTAATAACTACCCAAACCAGATTTTGATATATTTTTTTTTTTAATGATTTACCATATTCATAATACATATTGTAGCATATCAAATCACAACAAGAAGTAAACAATATCAAGTCAAAATGGATAATTTTATTATAATTGTAATTTTTGAACTTATACCAACTTCAAATTATATAAATGATGATACATTTGTAATATTTAGTTTAATTCGATATAATTCTTAAATTTATGTTTAGTTTCTTAAGTTTTAATGTTGAATTAAATTCTTGAAATTTTAAATTTTATTATTTAATAGCAATCTTGTTTATGAATAAAACTAATACGTTAAAAATATGTTTGAACTTTGAACAATTGCATGTTTGTGTTTGAACTTTGACATTAGCAATATGAATGTGTTTGAACTTTAAGCAAATGCCTTTATTATCTTTATTATAGATTGTTTTGCTTTATATTATGGTTTTGTTTGGATAAATGTAAGATAAAATATTAAAATTGGCTTGAAATAAAAAATTCAACCCAGGGGCCAAGGCCCTGTAGGCGCTAGGCCCCCCTTGCCGCCCGCCTTCCGCCTAATGCCTTTTAAAACATTATTTCCACAGATAATACTTTACACAACATGATTACATTAAACAATGACCTCATCAAAAAATATCTAGGAAAAATTTGACAGCAATGTATAAATTTATAAATCAAACTCCTGTTTTTGGTGAAATCTATAGATTCCACACAAATAGACACAAAATCAACAAAAAGCTAAAGACAAGTCTCAGCCAACAATGGAATATTTCCAAAACTGGTGCAGACTCTAAGGCAGCTATTGATCTAAGGTGGGAAATCTTAACAGTGGTTAACTTGATATATGAAAAATTAACACTCAACAGTCGATCTATGGAGTACTTCCCACTGATCGCCAACTGGTTGTTTCTCTAACTCCAATTTACCATATAACTTTAATACTCATTAAAGAATGGACTTTTTGCTATCAATGAGTCACTCTAATGCTTGGTTCTATAGTTTACACCCATGATACCTATTTTTAATGAGTTTTTTTGCTCTGGAATTTTGTTCAGGGGTATTGCTATACAAGCCAAACTCCCCATTAATGTGAAAAAGCGAGAGATAGGCACAAAAAGAGATGAGGAGTTAGATGTGTAGATTTTTATGTTAATTTGTCACATTATTGCCACATAAGTGAGTTTTGTGGGTTTTTATAGCAATTTCCTTGTTCATTACAGAGTACTTAGAAGAAGAGTATCATTTATCATCCTGAAAAAAGGAATGTTAGGTGGAAAATTCCTTGAGATGCCAATTGCAAAAAAAAGTAATAGTTTGAGATAGCTATATTGTACAATATTTGATGCGATATGGAAGAAGAAATTCAAGAAGTTTATTATTAACTTTGTATTGTTATTGGGAGATAAACGTTGGATTATTAATGTAATTATTTTAGTAGAATATTGTATAAGTTTTATTGTTTTAATTATGGTAGTAGATTTTAATTAGGAGAGTTTTAATTATAGTAATAGATTTTAATTAGGAAATTGTTTCCTTTCTCAATTAAAGTTTTTACTTGGTCCCCAAGTATTGTATTTTCTATTTAAGCATTGTAATACTTCATTATTTGAAAAAATATTGAATTAATTAATTTGGGATTAAAACTATATGCTTTTTGTGAGTTTCTTTACCGATTCTCCACAGAGATAAGTACCCTTATTCCTTCTTTCCACCTTGTCCTACAACATAATGGTATCATGTCAAAATTCAATCCATCCTCGGTCGTCCCAAAATCAGTGTCATGACCTTGAGCCAAAAAAAAACTGCCTAGACAAACGAAGCCTTATCCAAACCCTAAACCATCTCCCAAACCCAAAACATAACATCACATCACCGCCTATAACGTACTACCATCGTTAACCTTCATAATTCCCAAATTTCAGCCCCCATCAGAACCCTAGATTGCAGCCCACCTTTTCTGTTTCAATATAGGCCAACAAAAAGAGAGGTAGAAGAAGAGAGAGGAAATGAAAAATTGAAAGAGAAGTAAAAAACTCGTTGCCGTTGCACCTCGCCATCTTTACTACTCCTTCCCACCGCTACTTCCCGCGGCTACTTCCCACCGTCAGAGTCATCTCCATTTTCGTCAATAGTCTTTCATCTGCTCCTTACCAAACTTGCGTTAATAATAGAGAATTGATATTTTCACAAGTAAATTTGATAGTTCCACAATGTCCTCTCTCGCATGAGGTGGACCCCACTTACTATTCATGTGAGGGGCTTGTGGAGCTATCAAATTTACTTGTAAAAATATCATTTCTCTAATAATAAGAAGGCAAGAGACCATATCTGGGAGTTTAATATCTCCTCGTAAATTACTCTTAGGTACTCCAAAGTTTTAACCATATTTTGTTTCGGTTGCACTTTTGTAAATAGTTTTAAACCACCCCTTGTACTTTGAAAAATTTACATATCAGTCCCTATACTTTCATTTTCTTCCATTTCAGTCCCTTGAAGTTTTAGTAGTTCCAGTTGAGCCATTGTTTCTGTATACTTTCTGCACTTAAGCCCCTAAAGCACGTCCAAAAAAAAGTATTTTTTATTTGCAGGAACCATGGTAAATGTCGGAGAAATCAACGCCAAGCTTGATGCTTATATGTTACAAATAGATGAGCGTCTCAAAAGGAATGAAGATTCCATCACAACACTGACGGCAAATGTTGCAAATGTTCAGGCTTCTATTACAGCACTTGCAGTAAAAGTTGATGTACTCACGGAACGCGTAGATAAGGGACAAGAAGATGCTCATAAGAATTTTGAAAACCCCATCCGGATCTTAAACATCTGAGACTACATCAGCATTACCCTAATCCACGAGTTAATCCTCACGTTAAAGATCCTAGGATGAATGCAGTGGATAGAGTAGAAAAATTAGATGTTGGAGATTTCAATGGCGATAATGGTCCCGAAACATTCTTCGATTGGATTCACAGCTTGGAGAGATTTTTCGATGGTATGAATTATTTGATGAAAGAAAATTGTTCTTAGTTGAAGCAAAATTGAAAGGGACAGCTCGTATTTGGTGGGATCAACATCAGCTAAATTTATATACAGCTGCAAGAAGATAGGAAGATATGAAAGCTGCATTGACACGACGTTTTGTACCTTCGGATTATAAGCAGCGAGCATATATGCAGTTAAATGAGTTGGTACAGAAGGAAGTAAATCTGTAGCCGAGTATACTTCAATGTTCTACAGTTTGGTTACACGGTCTGAATTCCCTTGGGTTGAAGAAGTTTTAATCTCCAAGTACTGTCGAGGATTGAATCTGTAAATTACAGGTGGTGTAGCTTTAGGTAAACTATTGCTCTTGGATGATGTTATTCAAGTTGTCACCCAAGTATAAAATAAATTGAAAAGAAATTCTGTTAGGCCTCCAATACTAGCATACCTAATCGTACCCCAAGTTCTTCTAATGCTATCAACAACCATACGTCTAGGTGCTATAACTGTTGTAATTTTGGTCATGTCTTTTGAATGTCATTCCCCGAAGATGAATGTTGCCTCTTCTCCCTCTAGGCAACTTGATATTGTTGACAAAGAGTGCGGGAAACCTGACTTAAACGAAGAGGTTTCCAAACCGTTAGACATCGAATGAGCCTGATGAACAAGATTTGGAAGTTGATGCTAATTTGAACAAGATTTGGAAGTTGATGATCCTAAAATCTATCGTGGGCAAATTTTTCAGACGAGTCATTATGTGCGGGACAGGTGTGCTCTTGATGAGTCGTTTTTATACCTATAAATTGAGTACTTTTTGACTTGATGATTTGTTAGTTTTCGAATATTTTCTATTCCTTTTTGTGTTTTTATGCTTTTATGTAGGAAATGAAGTTGGAAGCTATTTGGTTGCATTTTAGTTAAAATGTTAAATTGGGAGCTATTTGGTTGCATTTTGGTCAAATTGGAGTACAATGTACAATTTCCAGCTATTAGGCAAATTGACCTCTGGAGCTTGAATTGAGTTTTGGATGGTGTTAGAGTTTCATAATGAGAAATTGGTCTCCATGAAGTTTTTTGAGGACGTCTTGAGCTTTTCAGAAAGGTCTGGTTTGCAAAAATCCGAGTTTGTTTGGGCCTCCAAGAAAGTTGATCCGAACCCTAATTGGAGTTGGATTCTTGTTCAGACCAGTAAACTTCAACGGGTCATAACTTGAGTTTCCGAAGTCCAAATCAGGTGATTCAAAAACCTAAATTCATTTACACTTCCAGGCCTACAACTTTCATGATGAGCCCAAGTCGAGATTCAGTCGTTATATAATAGAAAAACAACTCACAAGTTCCAGCACGAAATCAAGTTTTTTGGTCAATCTGTGGAGGATAGAGACCCAGCTGCAAGATGTTAGAAGGATGAGAAGAAGCGCCCAGAACGCTTATAGAGCCAGATGATTTATTTGGTGCTTATCTATGGACTTGTCAGGCTTGTGTTGTGTATTCCTATCCAACTTAGAATGATTTCAAGCGTTGAGTTCTAGTTGGACATTACTTCTAGCGTCATGAGGGCTATAAATACACACCCAAGGCTGATTTTCAGAGCTATTCATAGATAGGGAGATCATTCATAGTCATACATAGGAAGCTTGGATTGCATATCAGATTTCCGAAGGAACGAAAGGAAGACACCAAGGAGAGAAAACGTTGGAGAAGGATCCCACTATCTCAAATTTTATTCTGTTATCCCTTTTATTTTTGTAATCCGAGGATGTTCTTTAACTTTGATATGTGCTAACTTTTTATTGAGATTACAATAGAACTCAATGATTAGTTTAAATTAATTTGCTCTCGTTTTGATTATTGATGATCATATTTGAATCATTTATCATATTTTGTGCTTAATGATGATTGCCTAGCTAACAATTATTGTGATATAACCTAGATGAAATTGGAAGATGAATTATAGGGTTATATCTGAATATGATAACCTGTTTTCTTGATTATTCTTTGGATTGAATAATTGATTTGTGTATAGAATAGAAATATACTTGTATGTCACGTGTAACTTTTATTGAGAATTGATCATAATGAATTTATTCTTCATTATGTCACATACGAATATAGTGATTTAATTGGAGTAGATATTTTTATATAACTACTTGGAAAAGGGTTATTAAATAATTATAAATTCTCAGTTAATGATTCATTATAATTGATTAGTTGAAAAGAGAGGCGATTTAAACAGTACATTAGGGGAAATTGTAATCTTAACTTTTAAATCAGATTTTCATCCTTGCTTAGTAGTTTAGTTTTATTTAATTTAATTTAGTTTCATAATTTTAATCCATTTGTTTAAATAAGATTGAATTGATATAAAGTTAATATTTGGTCAATATTATTAGCATATTCCTCGTGGGAACGATACTCTACTTACTACTATAACTTGTTGATCGTGTATATTTCCACGTATTTTGTCAGTTACCAAATTGGACAAGTTTTTGGCACAGTTGCCGGGAAATTATTCTAATAAATTTTTTTCCAATATTAATTTCAATCAATTTGATCTTAATTTAAACGTTATTTTCCATTTTAATTTTTTTCCTCAGGTACACCATGACCTTATACGAGAATGACAACCTACGGCGACAAGGATTTATGGACTCGATGTATTTTCTGCATTGGCTGCACATATTGCGAAGTTTACGAAGAAGATTGACGCTTTATGGGCGTAGTCTAGTCATAGTGTCATTTATTTGTGAAGTTTGTGTTGGAAACAATCCGGGTCATCAATGCGCCTTCAGTTTCAAGACAGTACAATATGGTGGCAACTTCGGCGACTATCCCAACAATTATCATCATGATTAGAGGAATCATCCGAATTTTTCATGGAGCCATAATAATCAAGTTCAACCCTTTGCTCCAAGTCAATCATACACTCCATAACTTCATAATTAAACCCCTCCACAAGAGGAAAAGATGTCAAACTTGGAGGAACTTCTTTCCAAGTACATAGCTTTGAATGAGAGGAATAGTCAGGAGGTGTCGATTCGGAATCTTGAGAACCAAATGGAACAGCTTGTCAACGCCGTTAACAATCGCCCTCAAGGTGCGTTGCCCAAATGACATGGTTCCCAAGGCGATGGAGTACCCGCGCCCAAGGCTACAAACGGACGTGCCAAAAGATGTGGATGTTGAAAAGGAGAAGAAGAGTGGGGACCAAGAAAAGAAGGAAGGATTAGCTCCTGCCTTGAGTTCCAATGTCGATAAGCAGATTTCGATAGTGTCTCATGTGCCTTTTTCGCTAAAGCTCAAGGATCCGGGTAGCTTTACAATCCCGTGCACAATTGGTAGTCAATTTTTTGTAGGCAATGCTATAAGTGACATAGGAGTCGGCATAAATTTGAAGTCATGACGGGATGAAAGAAGTGGACATGTAAATCGCCAACTAGGTTTGAAGGAGCCTACGAATGTTAAATTGCACCTGGCGGACGTGTTCCTCAATTTTCGAAGGGAAATTAGATATAATATGAAGTAGGGCTGACGACTATAGCCCAAACGCTTATTGGGAGGCAACCCAAGTTTAATTTGTATTTTAGTAGATTGCATTTTAGTTTATTTAGACTTTATTTAATTGCATTTTAATTAGTTGTGACAAATGTTTTCAGGAATCAAATAGCGAACAAAATGGAATACAATCCCAACTCAGCGGACAAAGAGGACGCTGACTTAGCCAATCAGGCGATTCTCAGGGAAGTCCTCTTCTTTAATTTTTTTCTATTTTGAACATTGAGAACAATGTCTAGTTTAAGTTTGGGGGTGTGTTTGTTTTTTTTTATTTGGTATTGGTATGCATTTGTTTTTGGTTTATTTTGTTAGATTTGCATGTTAGATAGTTATTTTAGATATAACTTTAGCAATTGATTGATTGTATTTAATTTTAGCCGATGATAAAAATGAAAAAAAAATTAACTCTTGTGAAATTGAGAATCATGATTTCGACTTATTAGTTGATTTTACACTGTTGGTGATCCTTTTGCACTTGAAGCACATATCCATCTGTTGAGCTAGTTGGGACTTAAAAAAAATTATGATTAAATACTTATTGGAGATATCATTGAAACTTTAAAACTTTATTTGAGTATCATTCATAGTGAAATTTAGGCACTAACACAAGTTTAGGGGAAATCTGGGAAAATTTTCGATTTTGAACCTTCCCGAGTTATAAGGAATCATGTGGTGAGTTGAGATGGAGCGTAAAACACACTCATTCATAAATACATGTAGAAAGCGAAATGGAGCGTAAAACGCACTCGTTGGATAAATCAAGTGAAAGTGAGTGTAAAACGCACTCACTTGTAAGCTTAAGTGAGATGGAGTATAAAATGCACTCACGAGAAAAAAAAATATAAGAAAATATTTTTTTTGAAATACTTGGGAAGGGTTCAAGTGTGCTTAATTGTTTGAAATATCTTTTTGATCCTCTAAATTTATGTTTTGCCTTTATTAGCGGAGTTTAATGTGAAAAATAAAGTCTCTAGAGTGAGATTGAAAATCTCTTCTGAAGTATTTGATTTTATCTGAGTTACAGCTAGTTTGAACATTTGGATGCACAGTACACATGCATTTAAAGGGTCACGAGTAGATGTGAAACTGATGCTTATGTTGAAATATTAGACGTTGCATGTTTTTGAAATTGTTCTCGAGTTATCTTTGAGGTCATTGTTCAAATTCCTATCGATTCAGTGCTCGAGGTAGTTGCTAAGTAAAATTTATTTTTATAGTTTTGTTCTTAGTGTTTTGCTTGAAGACAAACAAAGATTCAAGTTTTGGGATATTTGATGAGTGATTTTTATACCTATAAATTGAGTACTTTTGACTTGACGATTTGTGAGTTTTCGAGTATTTTCTATTCCTTTTTATATGTTTTTATGTAGGAAATGAAGTTGGAAGCTATTTGGTTGCATTTTAGTTAAATTGGAGCTATTTTGTTCCATTTTAGTCAAATTAGAGTACCTTATGCAATTTCCAGCTTTTAGCCAAATTGACCTCTAGAGATTCAAATGAGTTTTGGACGGTGTTAAGTGTTTTAGAATGAGAAAGTGGTCTTCATAAAGTTTTTAGAAGACGTCTTACGCCTTTTAGAAAGGTCTGGTTTGCAAACATTCGAGTTTGTTTGGGCCTCCAAACATTGTTTCAAACTCTGGCATGGAAAGCTAATCCGAATCCTAATTAGAGTTGGATTCCTATTCAGACCAGTAAACTTGAACGGGTCATAACTTGAGTTTCCAAAGTCCAAATCAGGTGATTCAAAAACCTAAATTCATCTACACTTCCAGAGCTACAACTTTTATGAAGAACCCAAGTCGAGATTCAGTCGTTATCTAATAGGAAAACAGGTAACAAGTTCCAACACCAAATAAGGTTTTTTTGGTCAATCTGTGGAGGACAGAGACCTAGCCCCGCAGCGTTATAAAGCAGCGCCGCAGCGCTATAGGGCAGAGCCGCGTCGCTGGTGCTGTGCGTGGATTTGTCAGGCTTGTGTTGTGCATTCCTATACAACATAGGATATTTTCAAGTGTCGAGTTCTAGTTGGATACAGTGTGGGTAGGCGAGGGCAGTTCCGATCTACGATTCATGGGTGTATATACTCTTTCGTTTTGTGTTGTAGCAATCTTTCTTAGTGCACCCTTAGGCGAGTAAAGAGAGAATGCTCGTGAGGGCTATAAATACACACCCAAAGCTGATTTCAGAGGTATTCATAGATAGGATGATCATTCATAGTCATACATAGGAGGCTTGGATTGAATATCAGATTTCCGGAGGAATGGAAGGAAGACACCAAGGAGAGCAAATGTTGGAGAAGGATCGAGCTATCTCAGATTTTATTCTTTTATCCCTTCTTTTCTTTTTGTAATCTGAGGATGTTCTTTAACTTTGATATGAGCTAACTTTTTATTGAGATTACAATGGAACCCAATGATTAGTTTAAATTAATTTTCTCTAGTTTTGACTATTGTTGATCATATTTGAATCGTTTATCATATTTTGTGCTTAATGATGGTTGTCTAGCTAACAATTATTGTGATATAACCTAGATGAAATTGGAAGTTGAATTCTAGGGTTAGATCTAAATATGATAACATGTGTTCTTGATTATTCTTTGGATTGAATAATTGATTTGTGTATAGGATAGGAATATACCTATATGTCACATGTAACTTTTATTGAGAATTGATCTTAATAAATTTATTCTTAATTATGTCATATAGGAATATAGTGATTTAATTGGAGTAGATATTTTTACATAACTACTTGGAAAAAGAAGGTTATTAAATAATTATGAATTCTCAAGTTAATGATTCATTATTATTGATTAGTTGAAAAGAAAGACAATTTAAACGATACATTGGGGGAAATTGTAATCTTTACTTTTAAATCTGATTTCCATCCTTGCTTAGTAGTTTAGTTTTATTTAATTTAATTTAGTTTCATAATTTTAATTCATTTGTTTAAATAAGATTGAATTGATATAAAGTTAGTACTTTGTTAGTGTTATTAGCATAATCCTCGTGAACGATACTCTACTTACTACTAGATTACTTATTGATCGTGTATACTTGCACGTATTTTGTCAATTACCAAATTAGATAACTCTCTTTTGATTGATGTTGGGAGTTGTACGGATGTTATCTCTGAGGAAGCAATTAAGACACTTGGGCTAAAAGTTGAGCCTCACCCAAAGCCGTATGATGTTGCATGGATAACCAATACAAAGTTGCGGGTTACCCAGATGTGTTTGGTTACTTTTTCCATTGGCAAGCTTAAGGATATGTTATGTGTGATGTTCTACCCCTTAAGGTTTGTCACATTATCTAAGGGCATAAATGGCTATGGGATCGTCATGCGCAACATGATACTCGTGCTAATATCTATTCTATTACCAAAAGTAATACCAAATTCACTCTTATTTGTGCTCTCGACATGCCAAATTTGAAGATTGCAAAGACTTCCTTGGTGATCCGACATGATTGTTCTTGTGTTGATGTTCATAACTCGACGGAATCGAGTTTTTTCCAGCAGAAGAGAACTGATGTAGGACGAGGTTGTGAAAGTTGGTTAGAACAATATAAAAGGCTTTGGAAGCCCATGAAATAGAAGTTATATTTTAATTAGTTTCTATAATTTGTAGTTATCTTATTAGAGTCAAATTTAGGTCAAGAAAGTTGTCTAGGAGTATTATAAATAGTGATGTACTTCATGATATTGAGACATTGAATAATTAGAATTTATTGAGTTTTGTAAGAGAATTGTATGTGTGATATTAATTTGTTGTCCCAAAACCCAGTCCCCATCATTGAGGTCAATCATGTTGATTTTCCCTTTCCGGTTGATACATTCAAGTCCCAAGCTACTTCAAATTTCTATATTATATTATATTTATGTCATTGTTCTCAAAAATTGTGCTCATGACATTGAATGTTCGGATGCGTACGTTTTGTTGGAAGGCATCTCTCAGACTGTGGTTTATTATTCTTTGATATTTCAAAACTCGAGGACGAGTTTTTTTCAAAGACGAGGAGAATGATGCGATAAGAAGAAATTCAAGAAATTTATTACTCCCTCCGTCTCAGGATAAAAGTCCTGGTGGACTTTTCACGCATATTAAGAAGATGAATGAAATAACAAAATTACCCATAATAATGTCATTAATTATTTTCAATGTAGGTGAGAGAGTGACTTTCTAGCTATACAATTCAAAATATTATCACTCCATACTTATTAAATATGGAGAGAGAATTAGAATAAGAAAAATATGAGATATTTAATGTTACAGGCGTAATAGGAAAAAATGTGTAAAAGTTTAGTTATTAGAGGAAAGTGGACATTTAACATGGGACTACCCAAAATAGTACTCCATCCATCCCAGGATAAAAGTCCTGGTGAATTTTTCACGCATATTAAGAAGATGAATAAAATGACAAAATTGTCCATAATAATGTCATTAATCATTTCCAATGTAGGTGAGAGAGTGACTTTCTAGCTTTTTAATTCAAAATATTTTCAACACATAACTAATTATACTTATTGAATATGGAGAGAATTAGAATAAAAAAATATGAGATATTTAATGTTAAGGGTATAATAGGAAAAATTGTGTAAAAATTGGTTATTAAAGGAAAGTGGACATTTAACATGGGACTACCCAAAATAGTAATAAGGACTTTTATCCTGGGACGGAGGGAGTAATAAAGACTTTTATCATGGGACGGAAGGAGTATTAATTTTGTATTGTTATTTGGGATAAAAATTGGATTATTAATGTAATTTTAGTAGAATATTCAATAAGTTTTAATTATGGTAGTAGATTTTAATTAGGAGAGTTTTAATTATAGTAGTAGATTTTAATTAAGAGATTGTTTCCTTTTTAAATTAGGGTTTTTACTTGATCCTTAAGTATTGTGTTTTCTATTTAAGAATTGTAATTTGTAATACTTCATTATTTTAAAGATTATTGAATGAATTGATTTGAGATTAAAATTATGTGTTTTTTGTGTATTTTTTTATCGATTTTTTGCAGAGATATGTACCCTTATTCCTTCTTCCCACCTTATTCTACATCAATATTCCACGTCTATATCATGTCTACCGGTTACGTCTTAAGTACCCTGAATAAGCAAGACTACGAAGGATAATTTCCTTTCCATTAAAAGTTAAAGGTGTCAATTAATGTTTTTCACTTTTCAGACTCGATGTTAAAGGTGTCAAGTAATGTTTTCACTTTTCAGACTTGGACTGATCATTGAACCAGAAAAGTTACTGCTTAGATGAATGACTAATTCAACTAGTGGTTGAGTAGTTATTAAATAATAATGTCATAAATACTTTAATAGGAGTATATATTAAATACGCAAAAGAAATATTTAGAATCTTTTTAAAGAGCTTCTAATACCTCTAAATTACATTTGAATGATATCACTATTTACATATATGATAAAGTTTCTGTTTTTTACTAAAGAAAAAAAGGTTTGATAAAATATTTCCTTAGGTCTCTTGACTTAGTTGACTATTGACTTAGGTTTCATAAGATCCACATTTTCTCATTTCATTCTCAGATCAAGCCACCTCTCCCATCTTCAAACATCTCTCCATCTCTCTCCATTTCGAAAAATACAAAATCTCCATCTCCATACCCTTTATCTCTCTCTGCGTCAGTTATCCAAAAGCTAAACTTCACAAAGCTTCTAATCTCCTTTTTCATTTCAATGCTACCCTTTCCGATCTCAACATGCAATTTATGGGGTTTAATAATTATATCACTATGTGATCCATGTAATTGCCAGAACAATAGCACTTGGAAAATACCCTTAACCCAAATTTGAGTTGTTTGGAAAAATGCTTGAGAGAGAAATTGGGCTATCGCACCGGTGTTACGAGTCCAACCACTAGGTCACTGGTTTAAGTTTTCACCAATTTCTGAGAATTCCATTTTAATGGGCAAAACCGAATCGTTTTGTTGTCCAGTTCCCAGTCTGGGCAGTCCTACCTGCCGGTTCGATCTAGTTCCTAAAACATTGGTGTCAATAATCAATACTTGCACTCCTCAGAAATGAAAAATAACTGTGCTGCTTAAAATACTATAATTAGTAAAACATTCAGTGAGACTGACTATAGTAAAGTCCATAACCAACTTGTCTGTCATCATGGCATAATCACATGTGATGGATTCTTGTTACCTAAACTCCCCTCAACACTTCTCTGTACCAATCTCCTCTCAAAATTTATAGGTCCCAAGATCAACATGTATACTTTTAGAAAATGACATGAAATCTCACGTGTTGAATAATATAGACTATATCAACGGATATGCATATGTTGGCTATAACTGGATAGTACATCTGCTGAAATGGTGAATTTACCTTCCCAAAATTTGAACAAAATAAAAATAAAGAACCACCACTGCAGATATCAAGACGCAAGAAAAACGATTGTATAAGAAGTCAATGACATCATGTAGATTTAACATTGATGATGACAAACATTACTAATTAATAAATCAAGTTAAATAATTACATATACAGACTGTAAAATAGATTAAAAGTTTAGGATAAACTTACAGCAAATGGTTCACATTCATTCCATTGTCTAGCCAAATCAATTTCCTTCAAACCATGGAGACCAAGACGACATAGTCCAGACTCGCTAAACTTCTTAAAAAGTAAATATTTCTCAGCATATGTAGTCTTCTCAACTCCAATAATTGGATTTAAAGAAACTCCATGTAAGGCCCTGCAAATTTAGCAGTAGCAAAAGATTGTAAGATAAAAGCACCCATACTTAAGGGTGTAAACGAGTCAAGCCAGGGCGAACAGAAAGCTACTCGAATTCGACTCGAAATGATAAATTCGTACTAGAATTGAATTAAATTTTCAATTGAATTATATTTAAAAATCCTACTCAGATTCGACTAGAATATTTATTCAAACTACTCATGAGCTTCAAATTCAAGCTCAATTGAGTCTCCACATAATAACTAGTTTTATAATAAATATAATTATAAATTGAATTTGTTATTTTACTTAAAAATGAGAAAATATATTTATTATTATACTTTACAAATATAAAATCACAATTAAAATTAAAAACAAAACAAAATAATAACTAATTATCCTAATTTGATTTAAATTTGTATATATTATAAGAGAATGTATCGAACATCTAATCGAATATGTATTAACCGAGTATGTATCGAATCACAATCAAGAATTCGAGTAGTTTGAATTTTAAACGAGTCGAGTATAACTTTGTTCAGATTCTACTCATATTTTTATTCGAACTATTTTTAATACTCAGAATTGGATCATATTATTAACGAATCCGAATCTCGTTCGTATTTTTTCGAGTCGAGCCCGAATCGAGCTCGAACTGTGTTGGCTCGTTTACAGCCTTACCCATACGCAGTATATCTTATGTTCCTCTCAAGAGACCTATAAAGAAACAGCCAAGAGCTGTCATAAAGTGCAAATTTTGAAAAAATATCAACCCCAACAAGCATTAATACACACTCAGATATTACAATGGAGGCTGATCACTTTGAAAACTTTCATTAACTCATCTAACCTGCAACTGGTAGAATTTGGACAACATATAACTCCCTCATTTCTTAAATGCAAGGCAGGGGGTGATGTGTGTGAGGGACTGTATTTTTTTTTTCAGATTTAGATTATATAGAAGTTCTAGATGATTCAAAAAGAAAAATGCAAGCTATACCTTTATTCTTTCCGGATTCAGTCTCAGCGCTCATGGTAACCCAAGTTCCTTTCTTCTTACAATTTTCCTGAGGTAAGGATAGGGAATGATTTGCAGTTTCTTCATGATACAAACTAGACTCTAATATCTTTCGATGCTGTTGGCGACGCAAAGCTTTACCTTGACGACCAATTGCAGGGCTTGTTATCAGAATTTCAGGATGATATTGAAAAAGTACCTTCAAAAGACTCATGACTAGTTAGTGACTGTGGGACTTGGAGGCAGATAAGTGGCTGAGCAACACATTACCAATTTTTGCCAATTCCAAACTTTAGTCCCAGCTAGACACATTTAAATCAAGAAACAAAAACAACAGCACTTTTATACAGTAACAGCATTTACCATCTGGAAGGCAGCGCGGAAAGCATGCAACTCAAAATTATGAAGACCGGCATCATTTCCCAAACCTCCCCATCTCTCAGCACTCTGTTAAAATATAGAAAATGTGATTACTGATTAGATGTACATTATAGCAGTAGAAGTACCAATGCATGAGCTTTGAAAGAAAATAGCAGTTGGTGGCCAATAAATGCCATATATTTGGAAAGTACGTAAAAAGAACTCTGATCATCATATATACTTCATAGAATAAATATCGAAGAAAATGCTCTAACAACTAAATATCCTATCCCTCTTCATCCCGCACACTGGCTGGCCAATGCTGCAGTTGTCATTTCAATTGCAGCACAAGTCCACAAACATTTCCCTTAATAGTTTCTAGGCCATTATTTGGTCCAGTAATAAGCTCCCGACCTTTTTCTGCATAAAATAATCCTTCTTATAGCAGTTTTGCAAAAATATAACAATAAACACAGCTAAAATTGGCTTGATAAAGAGCAAAGTACTTTCCAATTCTCCTTCATAAAATAGCTACCAAAATGCAAATTAACTGTCCAATCAATGTCCTAAAATATTCATTATTATTAGCAGAAAAGATGATTTGAAAATACCTGACAAGCAAGATCACGCGAACTTTTCCCAAGTACTAGGCCAGAAGATTTAACACCTTCACTCACTGGAAAACCACACTGAACAGCAGTATTTTCAATGCAATCCTCAGATAGTAAGTTATAACAACAGCCGATGCTAATCACTGCTTTAACTTCTTCACACTCCAAGAAAGTCCTGAGGAAAGACAAATTTGCTAGGTAGATGTTTAGGAGATAATTTATCAATAGCAAGGTCAATAACTTAAAAACACTGTTTGCAAGTGGTAGCATATCTACAACAAGACCTTGCCACCAAGGTTCCATGACATAACTAGCAGGTAGCAGCTCAAACATAACAACTGAAGAAACATCAACAAACTATCACACATAAAATTTCCATCATTCAATATTAACTATTAAATTGATAGATTCTCCAACTTCAAAGTCCTTTTAAGTTCAACCAAAGGTAATAGCCTAGTGGTAAGGCCTCCTTTACTGCACAAGGACATAGGTTTGAGTCCACCCTCAGCAGAAGCTAGAATTTGGAATCAGCCAGTGTGGGTAAGTTTCCCTAGGTTCCCCTTCATCAGGTTCCCCCAGGCCCTAGGATGAAATATATCCCTAGAATCGAATTCTAATAGTATAGGCTCACTAAAAATAAAATAAATAAATAAATAAACCTTGTAAATTGTATCCAGAATTGGAAATATATACATAAAATATAATTCATAGCGAATTTACCATAAATTTACATTATGAATAAAAACCAGTTATATTGGATTAAAAGAGAAAATTACAATAAGAGAGAGAGAGAGATGTAAAAAGGAGAATTTCTTGTTGCTGTTCACAATTTTTGCACGTCATTAAATCTGAACTAAGAATAAACCCATCCTTCTACCAACTACACAGCTAAGCCCAATTAAATATATCTGAAATTGTGATGAAATTTTTTGATAACCAGGATTATAATTAAATATATTAAAAGGAAAAGAACATTTCATTGTTCAAAACTTTAAGAAAGTACAATTTTGATAGTCAATAGCGAGCAAAATTCAACTCAACAAAGCCTTGCACAGCTACTTTGAGACAACTGCACTACTAAGGATCACATCCCTATCTAAGTGGCACCTTATCATGTAATTTATCCATGTCATATTTCTAGCAGATCGTATTCTAGATTCACATAAATTATCCTTGACAATATTCTTTTACTTATCAGGAAAATTATATAATTCATCGATCTAAATAAGTATATTAAGAGTTCCGAGGAGGGCTCTTTGGTACTTTCATGGGATATTGAGAAGAAAAAGCAAATGCTAAGTATACTGATGCGATTAGGGAATAAGGACATGTATGAAGGAACAAATACTTGCAAAAGCTTGTGATGGTATATCAAGTAATTTCTCAACTGCATTAGTTATGGATGAGATAACAAAAGATATTCAGAATAAAGTGTCATGTTGCATTTTATTGCTGTATGTTATTTGTTGATGATTTTCTATTAATAGATAAGACTAAAAGATATGTTAGTTCTAGATTGGAGATATAGATTAGTACATTGGATCTAATAGCTTTAGATTAAGTCAGACTGTCACGGTCATAGTTATTAATCCCGTACCGGCCAATACTGTACAGTAAAGATGATTTTTAGTAAAAAGGGTAACATATGCACTGCTGTTCCATTCCGGTTAGAATATACCGGAATTTACCTGTTGTAAAACAAGAATTCACACTGCCAATACTTTTTACTCTCTTTCCTTTAAATCTCTTTCTTATTAAATACCACACTGCCAATACTTTTGAGAATCTTTGAGTTATGGCAAGTTCAATAGTCACTTATTAAGTCTTTCTTTAACTTAAAATATTAATTATATTGCTTGATAAATATATAAATACATAAGCATATAAAATACAAATATATATAACGAATTTTAATATATATTATAAATCTAAAAGTGCATATATATTAATTATAACATATATTGTTATAGATAAAGTGTATTGAAAAGTGATATTCATCCTCCATCAACACTTGATTAAATCAGAAATGGTACACTGGTATACACCGTTACCGGTACATACCATTTTAGTGAACAAAATGGGACATATACCAGCCTGGTATTTAATTTATAGCTATGGTCACAGTAAGACAAAATATATGGAGTGCAAGTTCGATAGTGTTCAACGATGAATGCATAGTAAATATGTCGGGGGGAAAAGAGGTGTGGGGTGCCCATGATGAATGACTTTACATACTTGGGAATCGATATTTTGCACAAATGGAGAGATGTTGAGGATGATGTAAGCCAAGAAAAAGAGAAATGATAGCAGGTTGAATGAATTGGCATTGTACATCAGTGATGTATCACAGATTATGTGCAATCATAAAATCCCGACCAAGTTCAAGGAAATATTTTATAGCGCAACAGTGAGGCCAACAAGGCTATATAGAACTGAATGTTGGGCTACAAAGAACCAACATGTACATAAGATCTAAATTGCTAAAATGAGAATGTTAAGATGGATGTGGGTATACATTAGGTTGAATAGTATTCCTCCGTTCACAAAAAAAGTCTCATTTACCAATATTTTTTGTTCCACAAAAAAAGTCCACTTTTTAGTGATAGTAGTATAAAATAACACCATATCCTCAAGATTACCATCATAATTTCATTATCATATCCCATTATTAAACTAACAACTTATTATTTTTAGGAATATTCATGGAACAAAATATATTAATATTATAATTGGGACACTTTTTGTGTAACAAATGTAGTACCATCAAGATAAAAGTTTTATTACTATTTCAGGGTAGTCCCAAGTTAAATGTCTACTTACTTAAATGATCTATTTTTACAATAATTTGCCTATAATACCCTTATTATTAATTGTTATATTTCTATCTCTATACATATTTATGGAGCATCAATAGTAATGTGCGAGAAAACTATGCAATTAAATGAGAATTTAAATATGGACAATTTTGTCATTTTATCCTCTTTCTTAAACTTAAAAAGTCAACTAGAACTTTTATCCCGGGATGGGACGGAGGAGTATAAAAAGAAGGCTGAGATAGCACTGATTGAGGAAAAAAATTAGGGAACAACAGTTGAGATGATTTGGTTATATCAAAATCAGCTTGCACCGGTAATAAGAGGAGTAATCAACAAGACAACATAAGAATCAGAAGGGGTAAGCCAAAAATTAATTAGGAAAAAATAGTAAAAGGAGAAGAAACATAATATACTCCTTCCGTTCCAAAATATAAGATCATTGTTGCTTTTTTGAACGAATTGGAGACATTTTTAAATTCAAAAATGATATAATATATTTAGAATCATAAGACAATAAATCTCATAGTATTACTTTTAAGAAAGATTGTAACATTAATCATTTTATTAACTAAGTTATATCAATTTTGAGTTTGAAAATGTTTCAAATTGACTTTCAAAACGTCAATAATGATCTTAAATTTTGGAATGGAGGGAATAATTGAGGATATGGACTTGGATAGAATCAGTGGAGGATTGCACAACGCATATCTAACGCCCTTTTTTTTATTTTGTTCTTATACTCTCTTCCTCTTGCCCCTCCCCTTTTTGATATTGCAACTGTATGCAGCGAATCCATTCTTATTGCTAAGCTAATACCATAAAGGAAGGTGCAGCGAATGGTTATGGTCTCTTGCCCAAGAAAGGGCTATGCGCAACAGGGAGAGCGCTTTCCGGTAAATGTGTTGCTGATTCAATAGCAGGGGATACGAAAAAAGTTGGGACAACGTCGAATACTTAAGATCTTGTCATCTGTCAGCCTTTTCTTACACAAGCAAGCCTTGGCCTTTTCAAAAGAAGGGGATTATAAAGGGGCAGCATTCGAAGAAATAATATTTACCGTTGGAAATTTCTTTTTCCTTTGTTTTTAGTTTTTTAGCTGTGTATGCTTTTTCATTTTATTTATTTTCAATTTTTCACCTGTTTCTGTTCTTTTATTCAATATTTTTCGTTTCTTATTTTTATCTGTTTTATCCTTTTATTTTTCTCTTTTATTTTTATGCTTACATATAGGATTCTTTCGCCCTATCCCAACTAGTTTGGATAAAAGGCATTGTTATGTTGAGTTTTATCAAGAAAATGGTATTACCAAGGCCCTATTGTAAGCTGAAATTCTCACACGTACTAAGCTCTTCATTCTAAATCAGTTGATGCAGAAGAAAAAAATAGTCATATAGCTTGCCTGAAGATAATACAGTGTTTCATTTCAAGCTTCAAACTGCTACAATTGGTGCTGAACTGCTGATCACCTTTACCTTGTAACTTTTACTATATTCAGCTAGTATGTCTGTTTCCACAATCTTATATGATCAGCAAACTCCCTTTTTTTTTATTGTTTTTTTTGGTAGGTAAGTTTGGCCCCAATTATGGGACTGGACCAGTGATCTTGAGGTTATTCCTCAAGGCCGCTGCCGTTACATGATCTGAAAACCTTCCATGGCATTGTTGCTCTTCCAAGATATAGAATACTTTTCCAAGAACTTAGAATATTGGAGAAAATAGATGCACATGTTGCTGCTTACCGTAGCATTGTAACTGAAAGATCCCCGCAAGCATGAAGTCCAGCAAGAAGCAAGGAAGAACCACCATCTGCACCTGATTGAGGAGGTAATTTTCTACCATTTTGTCCACGAGAGTATTCTCCAAAATCATTTTGGAAAAGATTTGACTGCTCAAAATCATTGTTATGAATTAAGGAGTTACTCAATTTCTTCAACGTGTCAGTTGAGAGCACACGGCATGTAACTGTCTTAGGCACACTGAAGCCTCTATCTTCGGATCTGATGATAAACATGTTATCAATTACAAGGTATGATATATGCACTAAAGTCTATTAGAGATCTAAGATGCCAAGCAGAGAGAAAGTAAAGAAGGTTTGTGTATAGGCTATAGCACGCCACTACGCCAGAAAGCATGACTTGCACGGTTGCACCCAACAACTAGTGGCTCAGCACAACATAGTAACATACAGACATAAATGACATGTAAAAGTTTGATTCCAATGACCAAGAAGGTACATCAGACTTCGAAGTTCTTAAAATATAAAGAAAGAAAGAAAGAAAGAAAGAAAGAAGAAAGATAGTATTTCAGTTGATTCTTTCTATACCGTGATTTACGCAGCTTAGCTGCATAATGTTTCTTGATTCTCTCTGCACGTGCATTAGTTATCCTTCCATGATGAGAACAGGCATCTATTGCAATTACAGGAAGCTGGTACTGGAAGGAAAGTACTTGTGAAAGATAGCCCTAAAAGAATAATTGCATCAGATGTCATACTAACCCAGGGAATTGGAAATGTAATACTGTTCCTGGAAGAATGTTTTCAAAACACATTCCTATGATTCTGGAATTTTGTTAAAATATGCAGTCGCTTTTTAAATCTTGATAACCTACGGATATTGAGTATTACTAAAGTACAAAAGACATCAGTGTTGCAAGCTTTCCTAAATTAGTTCTTTATATCGAGATAATTCTACAAATTATACTACAAATTCTGGTACTACCAGAATACTAATGTTTTACTACACTCTTGGGAGAGAACTACATGAATATACTAAATAGGGAGCTTATAATAGCAATAAAATGGTAAAAGAAAAAGATATGAGCACACCTGACCTGCGCCAACATCAATTACTGTATTAACTCCAACACTCTTAGCAATCGAACTTACAACACCACCAAGAGCTTCTACCTGTTTATTGAAAATTTAAAACACGTAAGATTTCCTGGAACTCATACAATGAAGCTGAGAACTAATGTTAATTTATTTATTTATTTTCTTGTTTGTTTCTGTCATCTCTCTTCTTTAATTATTTAAATTCCAAGAGGTTGAGTAGTATAACAAGTTGTGCATTGCTTCTAGATAAGATGTTGACGAAAATCAACGGTTATTTTTGCTGTTCAAAAAATGATCAGCCCATCAATTATTTTTATCAATCATGTCAAATACATTCTCATGAGTTGTTAACCAATCAATAGATTACACCAGAAGATGGTATAATAGCATCCATTAGATAATCTGGGTAGATTCAGTTGGTTGTTTACTATGCCCTGCACCCTAACTTGTGTCTGAGTAAGAGTTGGTGTATGTAGTTTCCAGTAGAATCTCAAATCAATACTTGGAAAAGAAAGGGAAGAGAAGAATACGAAACTGATACATGGAAGTATAAAAAAATTCTACTCAACAAGTTTGTAACCTACTTCGTGTTTTTTCTTCTGATTCATGCCTTGGGTAATAACTTTATCAAGTGAATTCATGTCAAGATCAGGAAAAACCTGCAATGAAAGCATTATATATGAGCGCTTCACAACTATAAAAATTAAAACATTGCAACTAAACATGTACAGAAATTTAAAAATAAAAATATTAGAAATAATTAATAATAATAATAATAATAATAATAATAATAATAATAATAATAATAGGACCTGTAACAAAGTTCCCTGGATTACCTATCATCTGTCCATCATCCTTTCTTCACTATATGATCATTCTATGTTCTTAAATAATAAATTAATTTCATCAAACACTTATTTCTAATATTAGATAGTCTCGAAAAATTTCTTCCATAATTATTATTTATAAGTAAACTTTTACTGTATTAAAGTCCCACGCATAATATAAGGGCCTCTGCTAATAAACTTACCAATTTGTCTCCAACTGCAACCAAGTAATTGAAACAAGAATTCTGACTCCATCTAATCAGACTAGACTTCTAAGCAGCATTTATTTCGAATATGGAATATACTTTTAATAGCAAATAGCAGCTATATATCAATATTAAAGACCTTCTTCAGATCTGCCTGCTCACGAGGAAGTACAAGTGACCTTTGAGTACTAATAAATTCTTTGAGCGAAGTAGGCAAGTGATCCTAGTATCATCAAAAATCAAAGAGAAAGTATTAGGTTAATATATATGTTTCGTAATGATCAAATGTATATGCGAAAATTAAAAAGGATGCTGATCATCTCAGTGCAACTATATCATGTAATAAACTACTAAACCCCAAGTAAGAATAAATAAGTAGTTGAATTTATGGCCAAAATAATGGCGTCATTTTGTTCCAGATGGTACGAAAGTTTCCGAGACATATCATATTCTAACATGCCCTTCAGCCCATCCAAACAAGCATAGTAGTCAATAGTTTAATACCTTGACACAAATAATTCCCAATTCTCAGTGCCAACTTAATTTGTGCTCCAATTGTTTTGAGGTGCTTTGGGTTCTAGTCCAACGCATCAAATATTAAGTTAACACTCAACCAATATTAAAAGAATAGTTTCTTTACTAATACTCACTCAGTTTCAAAAATAGAGATAAATTTATAAAACTAGTACTTTTTAGGAGAATATTTTATGTTTCCATGCATATCCTTAACATTTGCTAGAGAAGTAGTAGTGGTGGCATGATAGTATTTAATCTACCTATAATAGTAGTATTGGCATGTTAAACATTTTATGTCACTTTATAACCGGAGCGGACCAAAAAGAAAAATGCATCTCTAATTTTGTTACGGAGGGAGTATTTTTCATAAGGCTCTAAAGATAAGACATGTTTCACGTAGCACTTGACCTTGCAGGGCATGATTCAACACAGAGCATTGTGAAAAAAACATTGCATATTTCAAATTCATTATTGTTAGGAAATCAAAGAATTGTTAGTACATTACACACGCATAGCACATACAAGTCCTAGTAAAACTTATGAAAATATACATTAATGTGAAGAAAAAAAATCAATTATACCTTAAAAACCCCAGAAGGAATATGAATAAGATTTTCAACAGGTTCATTAAGTAGGCAATCCATCCATTCTTTATCAACAGCTTCCCATAGTCTATCCTGCAAAACATTCAAGCATTATATATACATATGACAAAATATATGCATACAGTGGCGAAGCTATGTAGAAACTATGGCCACTCAATTTTTTACCCCACTCAATTTTTATTTTTTTTTCTAATTTCATACCAGGCACCTAACCCTAAATCTCATTCACCAACTCACCATTCACAAAACAGAGAGAAGGGCAAAGGGAGGCGTGCGACACCAACTCAGTAACTCACCATTCACCAAGTGCTTCTCTTCTCCAATTCTCCACCAGTCCTCCGGGTATGCTTAAGAATAAGATCTATGCTAAATTGCTAATCATCTAATTCATCTCGGTATTTATTGGGATTGCTCTGTGATTCAATTTTAATCCAGTTCTATATGATACAGATTACAGAGATTAGACTTAATGATTTTTTTTTTGTAGTTTTATTAATTATATGTCATATGTGCAGCTTGATTCTATCTCATGGGCTTCTTTGAATCTCTTTCCAGAATGAAATTGGCACAACAGACCATCTTTCTTTTCTTCAATCAAAATTGATTTCAGGTGTGAACTAAGTTTTGTTTATTCTTGTTGTAATTTCCCCCTTTTGTTAGAATTATTAAATTGGATGCATCTGTCCCTTTTTTAGTAAAAGTTGAGTTCATAAAATTGGCAGTTTGGCACAACTTTGTTTTTTGTTGTAATTAAGTTCATAATATCTTTAATTCTTTAAACAACCAATATGGACAAATTTGTATTCAAAAATCTTTTGCATTTGAAGAATCATGTTCTAATAAAAATCAGAAAAAGGATGATGATAAAGTAGATTTGAAAATTCTTGAAGCAGACCCCGGGTTGCGAAAGAAAATATCAAAGTATCATCCTAATATTCAAGATGTAGTAAGAAGAGCATTCATGCTAAAGGGTCCTTGTCAGCCTCTCAAACATAACTTCCCACAGACTCAAATTGGGGAATACTTACGTAGATTTAATCCTTCTTGGTTTAAAGAATATGAAAATTGGTTGGAGTATAGCATAGCTATTGATACAACATTTTGCTTATGTTGCTATCTATTTAGGCCGGACACTGGAAAACGGGGTGATTCTTTCAATACTAACAGTTTCACAACATGGAACAAGAAAGAGAGATTTGATATTCAAGTTGGAGGGCCTAATAGTGCTCATAACCAAGCTTGGAGTAAATGTCAAGATTTGATGAAACCAAAACAAAACATTCAGAATGTTTTTATTAAATAATCTGAACAAACGAGACTTGAATATTGAATTCGCTTAAATGCATCACTTGATTGCATAAGATTTCTTTTGCATCAAGGGTTATCCTTTCGTGGTCATGATGAAGATGAGGATTCAAGTAAAAGAGAAAATTTCTTACAGCTTCTACAATTTCTTGCTAATCACAATGAAAGTATCAACAATGTTGTGTTGCAAAATGCTCCAAAAAATCTGAAATTGGTGTCAAGTGATATTCAGAAAGATATTATAAATTGTGTTGCAGTAGAAACTACCATTGCTATCATTAGTGATATTGGAGATGATGTGTTTGCAATATTAGTTGATGAGTCTCGTGATATTTCAATCAAAGAACAGATGGCCATAGCTTTACGCTATGTGGATAGAAAGGGATGTGTTGTTGAACGTTTTGTTGGTATAGTTCATTTTACTAGTACCACTGCTTCATTGCTTAAAGAAGCAATTGAGACCTTTTTCTCAAGTCACGGACTAAATTTATCAAGAATACGTGGTCAAGGGTACGATGGAGCCAGTAACATGCGAGGTGAATTTAATGGTCTCAAAACCTTAATCATGAATGAGAATCATTTTGCATTTTATGTCCATTGTTTTGCTCATCAACTCCAATTAACTATTGTAGCTGTTGCTAGTAAGCATAAACGCATTGTTTGGTTTTTTAACAAGGTTTCTGAGTTGTTAAATGTGGTTGGAGCATCATGCAAGTGTCAAGATAGTCTTCGAGAGAGAAGCTGCTAGAGTCAAGAAAGCATTGATGAATAATGAACTTCAAAGTGGGAAAGGCTTGCATCAAGAAACTAGTCTTAAACGGGCGGGTGACACACGTTGGGGATCACATTATGAGACACTTTTGAACTTGATTCTTATGTTCTCCTCGATGATTGATGTATTTGAGGAGGTTTCAGATGATGGTTTGGTATACCAATAAAAAGTTATTGCTTTTGGTTTATTAGTCATTGCAATCATTTGGTTTTGCATTTGATCTAATATTGATGAGAAAGATATTGGGAATTACAAATGAATTATTACAAGCATTGCAAAGAAAGGATCAAGACATTGTAAATTCTATGGAATTAGTTAAAGTGTCTAAACAACTATTGAAGGTTATGAGAGATGAGGGATGTGAGAAACTACTTGATGAAGTTTGTTTATTCTGCAACAAACACAAAATTGACATTATAGATATGAATGCTTTATTCCATGGGAGATCAAGTCGAAAATCTCAAGGTATTACAAATTTTTACCATTATTATGTTGAGATATTTTGTACTGTTTTGGATTGGCAACTTCAAGAATTAAATGATCGTTTTACGGAAGCAAGTACTGACTTGTTTTTATCAGTGGCATGCTTAAATCCTAGTGATTGTTTCGCTAGTTTTGATAAGGACAAATAGATTCATCTCGCTAGCATTTATTCAAATGACTTTTCTCTAATGGATCTTATGAAACTTGATAGTCAACTAGATAATTACATTTTTGATATGTGGACAAATCAAGAGTTTTTGGAAGTTCAAGGGATTAGCTGTCTTGCAAAAAAGCTCATAGGTACTAAGAAACATATTGTATTTCCTTTAGTATATCAGCTTCTAAAGTTGGCATTAATCTTACCTGATGCGACTGCTACTATTGAAAGAGCTTTTTCTGCGATAAAGATAATTAAGAGTAGGTTGCGCAATTCCATGACAAATCAACTGATGAATGATTGCTTGATTACATACATCGAGAAGGATGTATTTGATTGCATTGACAATAAAAGTATTATGCAACGTTGAACGCGCATAGGACAATTGTAATTATTATATTCTACTAGTTTTTTTTGTGTGGATAAGTTTGATGGCTACAACAATGACATTATATTTTTGTGGTTATATATTTGAGTCGTTTTTTGTTACTATAAATATCAATTTTAATTTATTGTCTGATACTCTAATTATTGACCCCACTGCGAACCAATCATGGCTTCGCCACTGTATGCATATATTTAGCAAAATATACATATATATATATATATATGCATATATAATTGCCAATTTATAGAGAGAAAGAAAAGCTGAAAATGTATTTTAGAAGATTTAGGGGATGAATACTAGTGGTACCTTGAAGAAATTGACGACATGAGCTTCAAAGAAGAAGCTGTAAGGCTTGATAAAGTCCATAATTGCGTGAATCCAATCTAGGGTTTCGGCCGCGTTCCGGCACGAGTATTTGCAGTACTCGCCGGCCATTACGGCGCTGAGACAAAAAAAAAAATTCACTACCGCCGGTCAATTATCCCGCTGTTACTCACTAGAATTGAACTATTGCCATTGGACTTATTTTAAAATGGGCCAAAGGGTCAAAAAAGCCCATCATGTTTATCTCGATGTCTCCATTAAGATTTTAAACTTAATTTTTTTTCAAAAGACTAATTAAAGTTATATTTTTTTAGTCGCCCTTATTAATAACGTAGAAGACAAACGGGATTAAAATGTGATTACGTTAAATAAATTATTAAAATTTATTTAATTTTAATAATCATATATTTAAGCTTGTCACATTATATTTTAACTCCGTTTATGTACATTAACGACTATTTTACGCACGACCTAAAAATGTAACGTTAAAATACTTTGGAAAAAAAATTAGTTTCTGGTGCAAGTGGGACCTCTGGGTAAACATCAGAGGCATTTTTGACCCTTTGCCCTTTTAAAATGACTTGCTCTTTGTTTAGGACTGAACGACTAAATTGATCGGTTATGTGCGTTTGTTTTAGGAAAAAATTATTTGAATGGTTGAATCTGAGTGAGGGCTTATATTAAGTAATATTAAATAAATTTATAATAATTTTGAACTTTTTTAGAGAGAAAAAATAATATAAATATGTTATTCCGATGTTTCAAACATGATAATTATCAAATAAATTTTTTTATTTAGATTCAGATTCATACAATTTTTATCAAACACTCTCTTAGAAGTTTATACGGCATAATTTAATTTATAAATTAAAATTTAAGTTAAAATAAGTTGTAAAGTTATTTAGGTGATAATGAGCCAAAATAAAATTTAAATATTATTAAAAATATCATTAATAAATATATACATTGATTCAATATCATATTATGAGAATCACCATTTTTAAATTACATAAAATACTAAATAAATATGAGCCTTCATCAATGTGCTCAAAATGTTCGCAAGGATTTTTCAAATATCGGCTAATTTTGATCTTCATTTAATAATCCTACTTTTCAGATACAAAAATATTGAAAACATGTTAATTTTCATATAATTTACGAATATGAATAGATGACTTTATAATAATAAATAATCAAGTATGATCAATATTTAATATTTTTATTTTATATTATTATAATTTTCGTGCTTTACAAACTTAAATCAAATAAAATTAAATATTTTTATTTCTTTTACATCCATATGATTAAATTGTTCAGTAAAAATTAAAATTAATTGGCATTTGAAATAATTTTAAATAATATCAATGTAAATCTAATTCTCGTTGTAAATCAAATTTGAAAACTATTTTGCATTGTTTAGTGAAAATTAAAAATAATTACCAACTTAAAATACCACCTATCCCATTACCATTTCTCTCTCCTCTTTAATAGCTTACGCCACTAATACCACACTAAATTATGCCCCCAATTTCAACCACACTAAAACAAAGGTTAATTAAAAAAATTGACATTCCACATATTATCACTATATTCAAACCGACCAATTAATAAGCTTAGGTAGAATTTAAAGCCCCAATTTTTATGAATAAAAAATAATTTTCTCGAAATATATTTTTGAATATTATGGTGTGAATTTGATATAATGTTATAGTTGTGGGTAATATTTACAAATTTTGCAAAAGTGTTAAAAGTGGTTATATAATATTCGATTGGTTGGGAATATTCGTTTTAAAGGGAATATTAGTGACGACGAAGACAATCATTAAGTGACCCCCTAGCGGAAGTATTGTCGTAGTTAGAAAACAGCGTAATTATCTTTTATAAAAATAACTACGAAAGTGTTGGAGTTAAAACTGTTGAACCACCGTTAGTAAAAAATACGATGTCTGGCGTGGTTACAGTAGTAAGACACGGTGATTGATTATTGATGCTTACATGAGAAGTCACTTAGTTATACTCAATTATCAACTACGAGAATTGTTGCATCATATCTCTCATATTATTGATTCAATTATTATCACAGTATCATCTGCATAATATGTTATATTATTAAATCAATAATTGAGACGACAAAGTTATTCATATTATTATTTACAATATTGACAATGTCTAGAAGTTCTGTCAAGGAGAGGTTTGGTCACCTAATTGCGCGCCAATAAGAAGAAATCCTTATCGGAAAGCCCCCTCTTTCTTGGGAACGACCTGGTTGTTAAATATTATGAGTTATAATATTAATGATGAATAAGTTCGTGTTGATTAAAAATGAAATTGATAGTTCCATTGCATGAGAATTATTAGTATTAGTGGAAATCAATATTTATTTCGATAATAATTAATGTCTGGAAGTTATATTGACCAAATGGGTAATTCACCGGATAAATGAACAATTAATTGCTACTAATTCATAAGCTTATAACTATGTGTTCACATGTGTGTACTATTGATTCACATGATTTACTATTAGGGGAGTTGGTACAAGATTGATAATACTTGCATGACTAAATTAAAAATGGAGGTATAGATGAAGGTACTATACTGTAATTAGTTTTTTCACATGATTATACTATTAAGTCAAATGAATGAACTATTAATTCACATTATTTACTATTAGGGGAGGTGGTGCAAGTTGATAATACTTGCAGGACTAAATTAAAAATGAAGAAAAAGATGAAGGTATTATACTGTAATATTTCGAGCCTCAAAACGTGCAATTAACGAAACTATATTTTCCTATAAATAGAAACTCATTCTTCTTTCATTCTTACCAATTCACTAAGTCTCATAAGAGCAATTATTATAGAGAGAAATTATAGAGAGAAAGAAGAAGAGAAGTATGTTACCTCACTATTCCAGTATCCAGTTTCTTATAAGGTAATGGGTATTATTTCTTACGTATTCATGAAGAGAGTTATTTTCTTTCAATACTCGTAAGGGTTGTTATTCCATTCTTTATTATTCTGTTGGAATAACCTGTCTATGCGGTCTATCGTATGCCTGGTGAATTCTTCTGTTATTCCATTCTTTATTATTTTGTTGGAATAACCTATCTGTGTGGTCTATCGTATGCCTGGTGAATTCTTCTGTTATTCCATTCTTTATTATTCTGTTGGAATAACATGTCCGCATCTTGATCTATCGCATGCTCGGTGAATTCTTTTGTTATTCCATTCTTTATTATTCATTGGAATAACTCATTCACGGATACCGCATGCATGATGAATTCTTCTGTTATTCAATTCTTTATTATTCTGTTGGAATAACCTGTCTATGTGGACTACCGCATGCATGGTGAATGATCCTTCGTATTCATTCCTTATTAAATTGTGGAAATGATGCATCTCACGTGGATTACTGCATGGCGAGCAAAAATCCATTTGCAGTTTCATATATTCTATTATACTCAGTTGGTTAAAGTTTTGGATTCTATACTCCATGAAATTAGTAGAATATCCTGGATATTTGCGCTTCATCCAGTATCTTTTCATGGAAATATTCTTCTGAGCATTCTTGAATTTTACTCCACAAAGTAGTATCATGTTGACAATTTGGACGTTATTTATTTCTAGATAAATTAAATTATAAATCTTTAAAATTTATCTTGAACTTGTTTTATTGAATTATTATGTCATTGTCATCATCCTCGTGCTTATATTGTGATGAAAGTCATCTAAAGCTTACGTGCGTAGATGGACTTGGTATGATTATGACTAGGATTATTCGGTATAATCATGACCGTAATGTGACGAATGATGTGGTGAAAGTCCTCATTGGCCTGTAGTTCATTGATGGACAGTTGTTGGTATGATTATGATCAGGGATTATTCGGTATAATCATGACCATTGATGATTACATGAATATCCTTTGGTCGTGATGCGAGGATGATTCGATTTTATTTATTAAAATTTGAGTCTTAGCGATAAAGTTGATGAAAAACTTTTAAATCATATAAGATAGTAGATTTTATGCCCTACTTGACTCTTCTAATGGATTGCTTATTCATTGCAGTTGTTGATCTAAAACTTGTTGTCTATTATATTCTATCGGTTGTTATCTTTGGTGAAGGCTAAGGATAATTTATTACGCATTATCTTAGTCATAATATTTATTCACCAAAGCGCGTAATCCGCATAGGATGAGTTATTCCAACATAATAATAAATAATGGAACCGGGTGCGTGCAGTAATCGCATGCAGATGGGATATTCAACGAATAATAAAGAATGGAATAATGAAGAATAGCGCAAGCGCGTAATCGCAGACAAACATGTTATTCCAAGCGAATAATAAATAATGGAACCAGTCGGCGTAATTCGCGCACAAACAAGATATTCCAATGAATAATAAAGAATGGAATAACAATGAATTCACCGGGCATGCGATAGACGCGCACAAACATGTTATTCCAATGAATAATAAATAATGGAATAACAACAAATTCACCGAGGCATGCGATAGACCAGCATGGACATGTTATTCCAACAGAATAATAAAGAATGGAATAACAGAAGAATTTCACCATGTATGCGGTACTTCGCATAGACAGGTTATTCCAACATAATAATAAGGAATGGAATAACAATAGTTTTCTTCATGAATATGAAGGAATAATACCCCTTACGAGTATTGAAAGAAAATAATTCTCTTCATGAATACAGAAGAAATAATACCCCTTACGAGTACAACAAATAATATCACTTACCTTAGAAAAACTGAATACTAGAGTAGTGAAGTAGCATAATACTTTTCTTCTTTCTCTCTATAGTTTCTCTCTCTAGAGTTTTAGTGAATTCGTAAGAAATAATGAAGGAATGAGCTTCTATTTATAGGAGAATGGACTGAATAATAACTAATTCATGAACGGTCCAGATTGATTTACTTTTAAACGGACGGTCCATATTGATTTATTAATAAAACTTAAAGCAACTGTCCATACTGATTTACTATTAAAACTTTAAACCAGCTGTAAGGCCCCAGCTTTTTATAAATAAAGATTTAATTTCTCTATTTATTATTTTGAAATAGTAAGGGGTTGATTTGATTAATGTGGTTAGTTATGGGTAAAATATGCAAATATTTTTTTAAATAATTAAGTGGTTATAAAATATTCATTGTTGTCGGGGAATATTCGTTTGGTCGTGGAATATTCTTACTGTCGGGGAATATTCGTACGACGGCACAGCCTTTTATGGGCCCCATAACGGAAAGCGATTGGATGAAGAAAAGGATAAGTATGAGTTTTTATAAATAACGGCATAGTTGTTACCAATTAAACCTTCTTTGGAATACCCGGTGGTTAAAAGCGCGATGTCTGGCGGTGTTGCCTGATGGTACACACGGTATTGCACCAACTATTGATTCTTACGTAAGAAGACACTACTCAATAATTGTTACAGTAATTACTGTTCAATATTTTATTGATTCAATAATTGCTGCGTTGATATTTTATATTATTGTTGTCAATAATATAAAATATTGCACCAATTATCTCTCCTACTTGTGCTCAACGTTTGAACTTGACTACTGAGAAATTAGACTTTGACTTATTTGTTGAAACTCCGTTAGGAGAAACTTTGGTTACATCCACTGTTTATAAATTTTGCTTGATTCACATTGGTACCCTCACCCTACCTGTTGATCTTATATCTTTACAAATTCTTGCATTTGATGTGATCTTAGGGATTGATTGGTTAACCACTCATCATGCTAAAATTGATTGTTTTCGTAAGGTTGTTAGTTTTCATATTCCTAACCAACCTGTTATGCGAATTCAAACAACCAAACCACTAAAGTCAATCACTGTCATATCAAGCCATAAAATCATTCGTTTATTGAAAAACAGATGTCAAGCTTTCTTACCCATGTCATGGACTTGAATACGTCATATTTGAATAATATTTTGTCGTTAGTGAATTTCCCGACGTATTTCCTGAAGAACTTCCTGGTCTACCCCAGAGCGTGATATTGAATTTTGTATCGACTTTGAACCCGGTACAAAACCCATTTCTAAAATCTCATATCGAATGGCTCATATTGAACTTCAGGAGTTAAATTCATAGATGATAGTAGATTTCATTTTATACTTAACTTTTCTAATGAATTGTTGTTTCCGCTGCAGTTGTTAATCTAAAACTTGTTCTTTATTGTATTATATTAGATTTTTCTCTGTTGAAGACTAAGGATAATTTGTTGTACATTATCTTAGTCATAATATTCTTTACTGGGCTAGTTGAGCTCACCCTTTTCCTTTTTGTTCCATTTTTCTTCTCAGGAGACGAGAATATAGCGGAAACTAGTCGGGGTGTGGAGTAATGGTTCAAGACAGTTATTTTAGTAGTCCTCACTATTTTGTAAATAGTGTATCAATAATTGTAATGAGGACTTATTTGAGTGTGGATATTGTCTAGAAGACAATATTTGTATTTAAACTCACAGTTTATGTGTTGTCATATTTTGCACGACAATTGTATTAATGAAGTTGTAGTTGTTTCTGTACCATGTATTTGGCGACTCAGAATGGGTGATGTATACCTATTTTGGGGGCGTTACAGTTGGTATCAGAGCTTAGGGATATGGTCTCTGGCGGAGATCGGGGAATAGAACTAGGAGGGGAGAGACGAGTAAATCCTTAACTAGTGTGTCCTGCCTAAACTTATTTGTTATTTAATTGGTCGGTCAGAATATAGGGTTAATATGTGGCATGTCAATTAACCATTGTTTTATGACAGTAAAATGGCATCTGAAGATGTTGAGATAAGCAATGGAGCACATGAGATCATTGAGTCACCACTGATCAATACCCAGGATAAGGAAGGCAATAACCCTCATGTAAACAATAACACCGACCAAATAACGAACGATGGTATGTTTAGGAACTTTCTAGAATTCATGCAAAACCAAACAAGAGAGACTACTGTTCAAAATGCAGGTGGAAACACTAGCAACTCACAGATGGTCACCGCTAAGCAGTTCAAGGAGTTAGGACCCGTAGAAGTTTTGGGAAAGCCGAGAACCACTTATGGCGAGAGATGTGGATAAAGCGAGATCACTAAGATATTTGATATCTTGGGATGCTCGGAGGAGCAAAGGTTCCTTTCGCCACCTTCATTGTTGAGGAGAGGTGATTATTGGTGGGAATCCGTAAAGCGTACTCAGCCTGCCGCACTAAAGATGTCTTGGGAGAAGTTCTAAGAATTATTCAACGACAAGTACTTTCCCAAAAGTATTCGTCACATGAAGGTGGTAGAGTTCATCAAGCTGGAGCAAAACAATATGAACGTGTCGCAGTACGAAGCTAAGTTTGCCGAGTTGTCCCGATTTACATCCCATTTGGTTGATAATGAGGAGAGAATGACGCGAATGTTTTTGCGAGGTTTGAAACCCAAAATACGTCAATACCTCATTTCTCACAAACTTTGTTTATATTCAGATGTTGTGAATAGGGCTTAGTTATTGGAGCGCGATAATGAGTGGCTCAACTGAAGAATAATGACCAACATCTCGATGATAATCGTACCGGTGGCAACGGTCATCGGAATAATGATAACCATCGTGGAGGAAATTATCATGCCAAAAATGGTAACCACTTCGGTGGTAATCATGGCCAAGATAATAGGAAAGGTGGGTCAAGTGGAAATTTCAAAAAGAGAAGATTCAACAATGATGGGAAGACGTCGACACCAACACCAGCAACAAATTCTAGGGGAGGAGAAAGACCGCCAGTTAGATGCTACAGATGCAGAGAAGAGGGACACATAAGTCCAAACTGTTCACAACCTTCCAAGGTATGTTTTAGTTGTGGAAAAGACGGTCATATAGCTCGAGATTTTTCGGTAGCGAAACCAAGTCCAGCGAGGATGGTGACTCCAAAGGCTGTCCCGAACAAGTCAAAGTCAACGGTTCTTGGAAGAGCGTTTTTTGTGACTTCTCAAAAAACGAGTAACCCAAACGAAGTTAGCACGGGTTAGTTAATCATAAATTCTTGCGAAGTTTATACCTTATTAGATACCGGTTCTACCCATTTTTTTATCTCTCCTACTTGTGCTCAACGTTTGAACTTGATTATTGAGAAATTAGACTTTGACTTATTTGTTGAAACTCCGTTAGGAGAAACTTTCGTTACATCCACTGTTTATAAATTTTGCTTGATTCACATTGGTACCCTCACCCTACCTGTTGATCTTATATCTTTACAAATTCTTGCATTTGATGTGATCTTAGGGATTGATTGGTTAACCACTCATCATGCTAAAATTGATTATTTTCGTAAGGTTGTTAGTTTTCATATTCCTAACCAACCTGTTATGCGAATTCAAACAACCAAACCACTAAAGTCAATCACTGTCATATCAAGCCATAAAGCCATTCGTTTATTGAAAAACGGATGTCAAGCTTTCTTACCCATGTCATGGACTTGAATACGTCATATTTGAATAATATTTTGTCATTAGTGAATTTCCTGACGTATTTCCTGAAGAACTTCCTGGCCTACCCTAGAGCGTGATATTGAATTTTGTATCGACTTTGAACCCGGTACAAAACCCATTTCTAAAATCTCATATCAAATGGCTCATATTGAACTTCAGGAGTTAATAACCTAACTATAGGAGTTGGTACCTTAGCCTCATTCTGGTGACTTCCTTTGTGGAATGCACTGAAACCAGACTCTCTGTAGGGGACGCCATATTCGTGTGGTGGTAAACTGATAGGTGCCATTGTGACGTGCTATCCAAGATTGGGATATGAGTCACAGTTGAGAGCAACCTAAGTTAGTAATCAAAATAAGTAGCTTTCTAGGCTTAGCTGGTTACTATCGGAGATTCGTGGAAGGATTTTCTCGAATCGATACTCTATTAACTCAGCTGACTCGAAAAGATACAAAATTCGAATGGAGCGAGGAATGTGAGAAGAGCTTTTAAGATCTCAACATGCGGCAATGACGTTGGGTCGAGCTGTTGAAAGATTACGACCATACCATTCAATACCATCCTGGGAAAAAAATGAACGTGGTAGCTGACGCGTTGAGTAAAAATTCGTATGCGTTTACGAGTGCGATATTGTTAACACAAAGACCCATTTCGTACGACATACAGAAGATGGAGATAGAGTTGGAGATTCTAAGAACCTGCGTGAAGATAACGAATATACGATTAGAATCGACTTTAATTGATAAATTTAAAGTTGCTCAAACTACAGACATGGAGTTTATGAATATGAAGAAGAAGATGCAAGAAGCCGTTATTCCAAAAGCGAGAATCGATGATGTGAGGAAAGCTCAAACCTTCGATTTATTAGTCCATTTGAGATTCTTGATCAAATAGGAACTGTGGCCTATAAACACATTTTACCGCCAAGTATAACGTGTGTTCATAACGTTTTTCGCGTATCGATATTACGTAAATATGTGGTTGACCCGAACCACATTATTGAGTTAGAACCAGACGAGATAACAGAAGATTTAACGTACGAGGAGGTACCAATCAAGATCTTGGATAGGAAGGAACATGTCCTACGCATGTCAATTTCGAGGACGAAATTTCATAAGGAGGGGAGGTTGTAAGGCCCCAACTTTTTATAAATAAAGATTTAATTTCTCTAATTATTATTTTGAAATAGTAAGGGGTTGATTTGATTAATGTGGTTAGTTATGGGTAAAATGCGCAAATTTTTTTTTAAATAAGCAAGTGGTTATAAAATATTCATTGTTGTCTGGGAATATTCGTTTGGTCGTGGAATATTCTTACTATCGGGGAATATTCGTACGACGGCACAACCTTTTGTGGGCGCCATAACGGAAAGCAATTGGATGAAGAAAATGACAAGTATGAGTTTTTATAAATAACGGCGTAGTTGTTACCGTTAACACTGTTGGAATACCCGGTGGTTAAAGCACAATAATACGCGGTGTTGCATTGCGATGATACTGCAGTATTGCACCAATTATTGATTCTTACGTAAGAAGGCACTACTCAATAATTGTTACAGTAATTACTATTCAATATTTTATTGATTCAATAATTGTTGCGTTGATATTTTATATTATTGTTGTTTCAATAATTGTCACTATACAGTATTTTCCATTATCAGATCAATAATTCATATTATTTGAATAATATTATTAGATAGCATTATTGGCAATGTCTAGAAAGTTACATCTAAGGAGAGGTTTGGTCACCTAATTGCGCTTTTGAGAAGGAGAAATCCCTATTGAAAGCCCCTCTTTCCAGGAGCTACACGGTTGTCGATATTGTGATTTCGTAATATTATTTGTGAATAATTAATTATTGATTTATATGATAAGGAAAATATTCATTTTATGTGGATATAGATAGAGAAATTTTTTAATGTGACAATTGTTGAAAATTGATATTTTATCTTTTCTGATAAAATAATTCATTTAAATATATTATTATAATAATATAATAATGGTGATATTTTATAATAAATGTGTGATATATGAATAAATGAGGAGGAAGAGTATTTTTGTTACAAAAAATGTTTAACACATGTTTTGTGTGTTGATGGACCCCATTTTGACTGAAATTTGATTATAGCCTGTAAAATTGTCCGTATGTGGATTTCGGTCAATTTCTGTTTGGAATTTGGAAAAACTTAAACTTACAAAGTTGTAGAGAATTGAATTTCCTGTAGAAGGTCATAAGATTCGAATTTTTCTAATAAAAGGGCTATTTATTATGAATTATTGAAGTTCCAGAATAATTGATTTTTGAAGTTTTAATTATTATTTTTAAGAAAAACATTTTTATTGTTTTGGTGGGCCCCACAAGTGTTGTAAACATGCTGATTTCAGATGTCAAGAGGTGGGCGTGAAATTTTTTATAATATATTAATATTTTATTAAATTTTCTGCTTTGGTGTTCTAAGCATTTTTCTATAAATAGAGTGCTTAGGTTAGAATTGAAAAACACACCAGAATCTTAAGTTTTTTCTCTCTATATTATTGAGCGTATTCTTGTGAGTATTTTGATACTTTGAGTGTTGCTATACGGTGCAAGTTTCTTTTAGCGCTATATCCTATATTCAGTTAGAAGTACTGTCTTTTTGAAGTAAGAGATGTTATTTTTTTATAAATGATATTATTTCTTTCAATATCATTATATCGGAATATTGGTAAGTTTTTTCTTGTGAAATTCTTATCTTTTCATGTCAGGGTTACTATTCATGAGTTACTATTCACGAGTACAGGGCCGGCCCTGAGTTTTTCTGGGCCTAAAGCGAAAAAAAAATTGGGCCTTTTGTGAATTGTTATTAAGATAAGTATAAAAAAAAATTAAGAACTTTCTCTAAACAAAAGAGCATAAATACAAAAGAATACCAAATATAATAACCGACTATTTCAATATTTTCAAAGTATCATTCAGATATCACATTATCACTAATTCAAAAAAGTAATCAGTTCAAAGACATAATATCATCAACAGAGGGGTGGATAATATCATCAATAACTCCTCTTGAATAACACTCACTTATAATGGGCAAATTATAAATAAAGAAGCATAAAATTTTATAGTTCAGGTAATGGAATGTAAACTTACTAAATTTCAAATAGTTTCACAGAGATCAATCAGGGGGTGACATATCTAAGCTATGACAAGAGTTAACCTGTTTGGTTATTCTTCAAATAGTACCCATGGTAGATAGTGTAAAATTTAAAATCTTCCCAGTAAGAGTTTACCTATTTTTTTTGTATTATATTGGCTATATTATGACCTCAGTCTTTACCTGTCAAATTTTAATACCAATAAGTAAAGTACGCATGACCCATAGTCTATTAATAGAGATAATCGTAAAAGTCTCGCACTAGCAGATTAAGAGAAAAAATGGGATTATACATATTTGCAAAGAAACACAAGAATGAGTAAAGACATAATTATGATGGACAAATGCATAAACTAACAAGGATTGAAATTAATTGAGACATATTGAAGTATTTATTTTTTAATTTATGTGAACTGGTTGGTATTTTTTTTAAATGTACATATTAGAATTTTTAGTAGTGTTGGATCTAGTTTTACTTATGTAATAATTTTATTTGTCAAAATTTTAAATATTTTAGAGAATGATTCTACATAATCAATTATACTCATCCATTAGAATAAAACTAGCCATGCACTGATTGTATGATATAAGAAAAAGGGGCCCTAAAAAATTTTGGGTCTAAAGCCCGGACACCTTGGGCTTTAGCCCAGGGCCGGTGCTGCACGAGTACTATTCACGAAGCATGATGATTTTTCTTGTAGAATTTCTACCTTTTAGTGTGAGTCTTATTCACGATATCGTCACTATTCACGATATCGACAATTATTCACGAATACGATACTATTCATAGAAAAATTTCTTTTCTGTTTCCAAGATTGTCTGTTATGGTTCCTATCTTTGATTGGATCTATGTTTTGATCTTAATTTTGAATTCTGCTTCACAATTGGTTATTATGGAGTATTTTTGAACTTGGATAAACCGAAGTACGAATCCCAAATATTTGTTCTTTTGTCTCACTGGATTCGTTTTCTTTAAAATATTTTTCATCATCCTCAGTCCTAAATGATGATATTACTAAATATCTTTGGTCTGTAGTGCAAAGATGAATGATTTTATGATGAATATCTTTGGCCCGTAGTGCAAAGATGAACAGGTGTTGAGATGAACATGACAGACTGATTAATATCTTTGGCCTGTAGTGCAAAGATGACTATTTGATTCAAGATGTATATTGATTGATGTTACAGGGATAAAATATCGATGATGGACTTTTAAATTCATAGATGATAGTAGCTTTTATTTTCTACTTAACTTTTCTAATGAATTGTTGTTTCCGCTGCAGTTGTTGATCTAAAACTTGTTGTCTATTGTATTCTATCAGATTTTTCCCTGTTGAAGACTAATGATAATTTGTTGTACATTATCTTAGTCATAATATTCTTTACTGGGCTAGTTGAGCTCACCCTTTTCCTTTTTGTTCCATTTTTCTTCTCAAGAGACGAGAATATAGCGGGAACTAGTCGGGGTGTGGAGTAATGGTTCAAGATAGTTGTTTTAGTAGTCCTCACTATTTTGTAAAATAGTGTATCAATAATTGTAATTCAGACTTATTTGAGTGTGAATATTGTCTAGAAGACAATATTTTTATTTAAACTCACAGTTTATGTGTTGTCGTATTTTGCACGATAATTGTATTAATGAAGTTATAATTATTTCTGTACCATGTATTTGGCGACTCAGAATGGGTGATGTATACCTATTTGGGGGTGTCACAGTTGGTATCAGAGCTTAGGGATATTGTCAATATTGCAAATAATAATATGAATAACTTTGCCGTCTCAATTATTGATTTAATAATAATAAATATTATGCAGATGATACTGTGACAATAATTGAATCAATAATATGAGAGATATGATTCAACAATTACTGTAGCAATAATTGAGTATAACTGAGTGACTTCTTACGTAAGCATCAATAACCAATACCGTGTGCTACTATGCAATTACGCGTATTACTATACTTTTACTACCGGGTAGTTCAACAGTTTTAACGGTAACTCTTTCGCCATTATTTTTATAAAAAGATAATTATGTCATTTTCTAAATACGATAATACTTTCGTTGTGGGGTCCACCAATGATTGTGTCGTCGTACGGATATTCCCCGATAAAAAGAATATTCCTCGACCAAACGAATATTTTATAACAACTTGCATACTTTGCAAAATTTATAAATATTACCCACAACTATAACATTATATCAAATCCACACCATAATATTTAAAAAATTTTTTGAGAAATTTAAATCTTTATTCATAAAATTTGGGGTCTCACAATCTCCCCTCCTTATGAAATTTCGCCCTCGAAATTTATGTACGTACCTGGTATGCCGAAGAGATGAGGATACCTTAACTTCATTTCACATTCTAACTCTTGAGGTATAACCTTTGAGTGTTGAATACGATCCTTCTTATCCAAGATTTTAACACGTAGCTCCTCATACGTTCAATCTTCTGCTATCTCGTCTAGTTCTAATTTAATAATGTGGTTCGGGTCATCCACATATTTACGCAACATCGATACGTGAAAATAACGTTATGAACACGCGACATACTTGGCGGTAAAACGAGTCTATAGGCCACAGTTCCTACTCGATCAAGGATTTCAAATGGGCCCATTAAATCAAGGGTTGAGATTTCCTCTATTCATCGACTCTTGCTTCTAGAATAACGCCTTCTTGAACCTTCTTCTTCACATTCATCAGCTTTGAGTATGTAGCTTGAACAGCTTTAACTTTATCGATTAAAGTCGATTCTAATCGTATATTCGTTATCTTCACGTGGGTCCCTAGAGTCTTTAACTCTATCTCCATCATTTATAAGTTATACGAAATGGGTCTTTGTGTTAACAACATCACACTCGTAAACGCATACGATATTCTACTCAACGCGTCAGCTACCACGTTCGCTTTTTCCACGATGATATTGAATGGTACGATCGTAATCTTTAACAGCTCGAGCAAACGTCTTTGGCACAGTACACGTTCGTTTTGTGTGAAAAAAATATTTGAGGGTTTTAGAAATGGGTTTTGTACTGGGGTCAATACAAAATTCGATTTCGCGCTCTAGGGGTAGGCTAAGAAGTCTTCGAGAATACGTTAGGAAATTTTTTAACAATAGAAATATCATTCAAAACTGTGACTCTCATCCAAGACTTGGATAACACGTCACATTGATACCTATCAACTTGCCACCGTTATTCACAACGTCCCCTACAGAAAGTTCGGCTTCGGGGCATTCCACACAAAGAAGTCACCAGCGAAAGGCTCAGGGCTCTTTACTTATAGCTTAATATAACAGTGATTGACTTTATTGGTTTGGTTACTTGAATTCGCATAATAGGTTGGTTAAGAATATGAAAGCTAACAACCTTACAAAAAGCTTGATGAGTAGTTAACTAATTGATTCCTAAAATCACATCAAAGGCAAGTATTTTCAAAGAGATAAGATCGACAGGTAACGTGAAAGTGTCGATTTGAATCAACAAGATTTAAAAATAGCGGAGGTAACGAAGGTTTCTACTATCGAAGTTTCAACCAATAAGTCAAAGTCTAATTTCTCTGAAGTCAAATTTAAACGTTGAGCGCAAGCAAGAGAGATAAAAGAATGGGTAGAATCAGTATCTAATAAGGTATAGACTTGGCAATAATTTATATTTAACTAACCCGTGATAACTTCATTCGTGTTTCTCGTCACAAAAAAATGCTCTCTTTTAAACTATCGATTTTGACTTGTCTGGGACATTCTTTGGCGTCACCATCCCAGCTAGACTTGACTTTGCTATAGAGGACATTCCACCATTAATTGCTTCCTCGCATTCTTAATCCATGATTTGAATCATTACTCTCCGATCCATATCGAATTGGGGTTGACCGCTCTGCATAGGGTAATTCCGAACTCGATGTTGGATTGTACTAATTTCTGTCCAAAAAGCGAAATCTATTTCATCTATTTTGGCTTTATTGGATCGGACGTCTTTTTCTACAATATCAACGCGTCGTGCGGCTTTTACCCATGTATCCTCCATTCTCATTCGTTTAGTTGTTTCTTCTTTCATCAGAACTTTGATCATAGCATTATTAGATTCCAACTCTAATATCTTATACTCTGACAAAGAGTGCTTCTGTTCAAGTATCGCACATCGGGTAACACAATTTTGAATTGTTACATCTCTTTGCTTCACGACCGCCTGTCGTTCTTCAGCCTGCTCTTCTAACTCATGAATACGATTTTGTAATTCTAAATTTTGATCATAAAATTCTTCTAATAAATTCTCCTCAGGTTCCTCTTCTTCCTTTTCTTCCTCGCTCTCAGCTACTACCTCTGCAACTATTAGTTCTTCACTCACCACATAGATATCTCTAATTTCTTCTTCATCTGACATCACATTAACGTGGTTGGTGATTAAAGGTGTCTCAACGGTCTCATTCACTCCATTGTTAACATTTTCAGCTGCCATTTCAAACACTGCCACAAAACAAGGGTTAATTAACATGTCACATATTATCCCTATACTCTGACTGACCAATTAAATACCAAATAAACTTAGGTAGGTCATATTAGCGAAGGAATTCCCCGTCTCTCCCCTCCTAGTTCTTTTCTCATATCTCAGCCAGGGATCATATCCCTAAGCTTCGATACCAACTGTGAGGCCCCCAAAACAGGTATACATCACCCATTCTGAGTCGCCAGATACATGGTACTAAATACAAATACAAACTTAAATATAGAACATAAGCTGTGAGTTTTAATACAAATATTGTCTTCTAGACAGTATACAAACTCAAAATAAGTCCTCAATAAATTTATTATCACACTATTTTACAGAATAGTGAGGACTACTAATGCAACCATCTGGACCGTCAATCCATTCCCTGACTAGTTCCAGCTATATTCTCATTTTCTGAAGAGAACAGTGAAAGAAAGGGTGAGCTCAACTAGCCCAGTAAGAAATATTATGACTAAGATAATGCAGAATAAATTATCATTAACCTTCAACAATGTTAAACTGATAGAATATAATAGACAACAAGTTTAACTGCAGCGGAACAAGCAATCCATTAGAAGAGTCAAGTAGAGCATAAAATCTACTATCTTCTATGATTTAAAAAGTTTTTCATAAACTTTATCGCTAAGACTCAGCTTAATAAATAAAATTGAATCATCCATGCACCACGACCAAGGATATTCATGTAATCAACAATGGTCATGACTATACCGAATAATCTCTGGTCATAATCATACCAACAACTGTCCACCAATGAATTACAGGCCAATGAGGACTTTTACCACATCATTCGTCACATTACGGTCATGATTATACCGAATAATCCCTGGTCATAGTCATACCAAGTCCATCTATGCACGTAAGACAAAGATGACTTTCAACATAATATAAGCATGAGGATGATGACAATTCAATAAAACAAGTTCAAGAATAAATTTTAAAGATTTAAAAGTTAATTTATCCTGAACTTAATAACGTCCAAATTGTCAACATGATACTGCTTTGTGGAGTAAAATTCAAGAATGCTCAGAAGAATATTTCCATGAAAAGATACTGGATGAAGCGCAAATATCAAGGATATTCCACTAATTTCATGGAGTATAGAAGTCAGAACTTTAACCAACTGAGTATAATAGAATATATGAAACTGGAAATGGATTTTTTGCTGCCATGCGGTAATCCACGTAGACAGATTATTCCAACAGAATAACAAAGAATGGAATAACAGAAGAATTCACCAGGCGTGCGTAATCCGCACAGATAGGTTATTCCAATAGAATAATAAATAATAGAACTTGGTCATACGTAATCCGCACAAATAGGATAGTCCAATAGAATAATAAAGAATGGAATAACAGAAGAATTCACCAGGCATGCATAATCCGCACAGACAGGTTATTCCAACAGAATAATAAATAATGGAACCAGGTCATGGGTAATCCGCACAGACTGGATATTCCAACAGAATAATAAAGAATGGAATAACAACAGAATTCACCAGGCATGCGATAGACCGCACATACAGGTTATTCTAACAGAATAATAAAGAATGGAATAACAACATAATTTACCAAGCATGCGATAGACCGCACAGACAGGTTATTCCAACAGAATAATAAAGAATGGAATAACAGAAGAATTTCACCACGTATGCGGTACTTCACATAGACATGTTATTCCAACATAATAATAAGGAATGAAATAACAATAGTTCTCTTCATGAATATGAAGGAATAATACCCCTTACGAGTATTGAAACAAAATAATTCTCTTCATGAATACGGAAGAAATAATACCCCTTACGAGTACAACAAATAATATCTCTTACCTTAGAAAAACTGAATACTGGAGTAGTGAAGTAGTAGAATACTTTTCTTCTTTCTCTCTCTAGAGTTTCAGTGAATTCGTAATAAATAATGAAGAAATGAGCTTCTATTTATAGGAGAATGGACTGAATAGTAACTAATTTATGAACGGTCCAGATTGATTTACTTTTAAACGGACGGTCCATATTTATTTACTATTAAAACTTAAAGCAACGGTCCATACTGATTTACTATTAAAACTTTAAACCAGCGATCCATATTGATTTACTATTATAACTTTCCACCAGCGGTCCATATTGATTTACTATTATATCTTCAACCAACGATCCATATTGATTTACTATTATAACTTCAACCAACTATGCGAAAAATTATCACATCTCCTCATGGAATAATATTGTACCCAAAAATGATTTGAATGAAAAGAAATATATTTTTTGGGTGAATAGTACCCCGTGAATAGTACTTCGGGAATAGTACCCCGTGAATAGTACCCCGACACGAAAAGTGTCCTAAATACCTGAGTGAACAATACTAGAGTGAATAGTAACTGGGTAAATAGTAACCCATGAATCGTACTCCGACACGAAAAGTGTCCCAAATACCCGAGTGAACAATACTAGAGTGAATAGTAACCCGTGAATAGTACTCTAACACGATAAGTGCCCCGAATACCCGATTGGTCAATATAACCTCCAAACATCAATTATTATCTAAATAAATGTCAATTTCCATTAACACTAATAATCCCAACACAATGGAACTATCAATTTCATCTTTAATCAACACAAACTTATTCATCATTAATATTATAACTCACAAAATTTAACAACCAGGTCGTTCCCAGGAAAGAGGGGACTTTCCAATAAGAATTTCTGTGACGCCCCCAAAATTAGGTATACATCACCCATTCTGAGTCGCCAGATACATAGTACAAAATTTAGATATAACTTCATTTATACAACTGTTGAGCTGTCGTATAGAATACGACCATAGTTAACTGTGAGTTTTAATACAAATGTATGTAACTCTCATGGTGCCTCGACCACAACCTTACAATGGTACTTTACATAAAAGTATAGTCAAAGACTGTTTTAGAAATTAAAATCTTTGGGAAGTGCTCAAGGAAACCTTTCGTACATGGGAGGCCATGCGTCAGGTTATAATAGATATCATATGGCCACGTAATTATCCTTGGTTGACCTAATAGACCCCAAAGAAAAACAAGAAGATTACTATCATCTTCTTTCCAATGGTGAGTCTTCCCTTAACATATAACTATCTCCACTGTCTCCAAGTGAATATTATATTTCAAATCAACTCCAAGATCATATAGGCAGTGCTCATAGATATACTCAGCAAGTGGATGCACACAACCCTGTCTTATGATAACACGAGGTTGTATGTCATTAGACATCTTGTGTGATAGTGGCAAAACACCCTTCCAAAGTTGGGTTCGCCTCACCCTATTTGATTCACCAAATATAACTACTAAATGATGTATAGAATATAACACACTTCTATATCATTTGTTTAGGAGAACCTCCAGCCAGAGAGAAACCATTGTTTTATTCCCTGTTATCCTCGTCAATTCGACAACAACACTCTTATTACCTGAAAAAAATTGTGAAGTAGAAAGGGTGAGCACAACTAGCCCAGTAAAGAATATCATGACTAAAGATAATAAAATTATCAATAACTTTCATCAATAATAAATCAGAGATTTAAAACATATGGTAGATGATAAAACTTTTCAACCATAGTTGCAGTGGAACGAGCAATTAATTAGAAGAGTCAAATAGACCATTAGGTCTATTATCTTCTCCATGTTAAAAGTTCGCCAATAATGTTTTATCCCTGTAACATCAATCAACAATTCCTGTCCACAATCATATGAATAACTCATAATCATAATTGTGATTCTAAATTCCCTTTCCAACCCAGGACGAAGATAATTTTCATCACATATCTTCACCTGAAACATCAAAAATCATGGTTATACCAAATCACAATTCATGCTCGTAATTATTAAATCATCTTTGCACTACAGCCAAAGATATTCATTATTATCACATCCATGAATTAATATTTCATTGCTGAGACTCAGCTTAATAAATAATCCACGTCATCGAATCATCCCTGCACTACAGGCTAAGGATATTCTTTAGTATCACGACCATGAATTATCCATGCACTACGGGCCAAAGATAATCGTGTTTTCATCAACGGTCCTGATCATGCCATAAAACAATTCATCTTTGCACCTTGGTCAAGAGAATCCATAGCCATAATCATACTCAAAAAGCGTCCATCAATGCACTACGGCCAATGAGGACTTTTTCATTAAGATCACAACCACAAATTATCCATGCACTACGGGCCAAAGATAATCGTGTTTTTATCAATGAGTCCGATCATGCTATAAAATAATTCATCTTTTGCACCTTTGGTCAAGAGAATCCATATCCATAATCATATCAAAAGCGTCCATCAATGCACTACAGCCAATGAGGACTTTTTTCATTAGTATCACAACCACAAATTATCCATGCACTACGGGCCAAAGATTATCGTGTTTTTATCAACGGTCCTGATCATGCTATAAAACAATTTATCTTTGCACCCTTGGCCGAAGAGAATCCATAGTCATAATCATACCAAAAATTGTCCACCAATGCACTACGGGCCAATGAGGACTTTTTCCACATCATTTGTAATATTACGGTCATGATTATACCGAATAATCCCTGGTCATAATCATACTAAGTCCATCTATGCGCTACAGGCCACAGATAACTTTCAACATAATATAAATATGAGGATGATGACAATATTATAAGCATTAATCAAACTAAATCAAAGATAAATATTAAAGTCGAATTTAAATTTATCCAGACATTATCAATCACTTAGTAAAATCATAATCTAATACTGTTAATACTATAACAATATTTTAATCACTTCTTAAACTTATAAACAATTACATTTAATTATTTTCACTTTTCCAAATAATGCATTTAATCATTCAAAAATGTCATTCTCATAAGATTTCATCACCCATAATCAAATTACTCATCAAAAATCTGCATATACCTTATATAGGATTTCCAAGCCATAAAATCCTATTTACCAATTCTTCAACTCCACAGAACATATTTAACTCATATGTTCGTAGCTAAACTATTTTCATGAAAAATACCAAATCAGTCCCAAAAATTATTTTTTTCTGGGATTTAGCATAATATAGTCTCATATTGAACATATATTTTTCTTGATATTTTTAAAATTCATTTACTATTTTTCAAAAATCAATTTCTAATTAATTCCTTAAAAAATTAGCTACCTCACGGTTAACTCCAGAAATGCCCAAATCTTGGCAGGATCTTACACATGTTAACGTGAGCTTCCAGTTTAAATTTCATGGTCATCGGAGTTATAGAACTTCGATTATAGCATTTTTCGTCAGAAAAACCTAAATATTGAAATGGTCATAACTTGCTCATTTTAAGTTGGAATGAGCTCATTTTTGGACAGGAGGTACTTTATACCATATACTTTCATGTCCTAAAAGGCTAGAATTTTTCTCACAAATTAAGTGGCCAAAACAGCCCTTTTAAAATCGTGGCAACAGCCTTTTTCATATTTTGCAGTTTTTCGTACTTTGCTAAAATCAGTCCACACAAAAATCTACAATACCTTTTCCAGTGATTCCACTTGGATAAGTTACAAAACTCATAGACCTAACTCTAGAACTTGACCACACTCAAAAATTCGAAATATAATAGGAGATATGGTTAATTGAATTTCATGTTCCATTTTCACCAAAATCTGATTTTTCAACCCTTTGTGATTTCTACGAAACTTTCATGTTTTAAAAAAATAACCAACATAACACTTACTAATACCACATATACCCATGATTTTCATTAGTTTAATGCTTTTATTATGACTTTCATCATAATCCACGTAAACAGATCATTTCCACAATTTAACAAGGAATGAAATACAAAGGATCGTTCACCATGCATGTGGTAATCCACATAGACAGGTTATTCCAACAGAATAATAAAGAATGGAATAACAGAAGGATTCACCATGCATGCGATAGAAACCGCACAGACAGGTTATTTCCAATATAATAATAAATACGGAACCGTGTCCCACAGAAAACGATGTATGCGAGGATATTCGGTGAGAATAGTAAAGACAGAATCAGTCCCACAGAAAAGCGCATGAGATAGGATATTCAAACAGAATAGTAAAGACGGAACCAGTCCTGCGTAAAATGCATGTGCATGTGATATTCCAATGTAATAATAAAAATGGAATAATGTAAGAATTTCACCAAGTATAGGTAGCTTGTAGTGTATGAGTTATTCCAATGTAATAATAAAGAATGGAATAATGTAAGAATTTCACCAAGTATAGAGTAGCACAGATACGCTTTTATTCCAATGTAATAATAAAGAATGGAATAATAGAAGTTCTCTTCATGAACACAAAAGAAAATAATACCCCTTACGAGTACAACAAATAATATCCCATACCTTAGAAAGAAGAGTACTGGATATAGAAGTAGTGAAGTAGCAGAACACTTTTCTTCTTTCTCTCTATAGTTTCTCTTTATAATAATTGATCTATAGCTTTAGTGAATTGGTGAGAAATGAAGGAAGAATGAGCTTCTATATATAGGAAAATATAGTTTCGATAATTGCACATTTTGGGACTCGAAATATTACAGTATAATACCTTCCTCTTTTTCTACATTTTTAACTTAGTCATGCAAGTATTATCAATCTTTCACCCCCTCCCCTTAACTTTAAACTTTTATCAATTTAATCATTTACGAAATAAAATAATAATTATAAAAAAATTGAATACTTTTATTTCATAAAATTTGGGATCTAACAATCTCCCCTCCTTATGAAATTTCTCCCTCAAAATTTACGTACGTACCTGGTATTCGAAGAGATGAGAATACCTTGCTTTCTTTTCGGATTGTACCTTCCCAGTTATTTGCTCTGTATCATGATTTTCCCATTGCTCATCTCCTGTATTTCAGATATCATTCTAGAATATATCTTCAAAACAAAGGTTAATTGACATATCATAATTTGTCAACTTATCAAGTAAACAATTTCAGCTTAGGTAAGTCACACACTAGCGAAGTATATAACTCAACTCGTCTCTCCCCTCCTAGTTCTAGACTCTTATCTCCGCCAACGACCATATCCCTAAGCTCTGATACCAAATGTGACGCCCCCAAAATTAGGTATACATCACCCATTCTGAGTCACTAGATACATAGTACAAAATTCAGATATAACTTCATTTATACAACTGTTGAGCTGTCGTATAGAATATGACCACAGTTAACTGCGAGTTTTAATACAAATGTATGTAACTCTCATGGTGCCTCGACCACAACCTTACAATGGTACTTTACATAAAAGTATAGTCAAAGACTGTTTTAGAAATTAAAATCTTTGGGAAGTGCTCAAGGAAACCTTAAATGCATGGGAGGCCCGTGCGTCAGGTTATAATAGATATCATATATTGCGTAATTATCCTTGGTCAATCTAATAGATTCTAAAGAAAATGAGAAGATTACTATCATCTTCTTTCCAATGGTGAGTCTTTCTTGACATATAACTATCTCCACTTTGTCTCCAAGTGAATATTATATTTCAAATCAACTCCAAGATCATATAGGTAGTGCCCAGTAGATATACTCAAAGAAGTGGATGCGCACAACCCTGTCTTATGATAACATGAGGTTGTATGTCATTAGACATCTTGTGTGATAGTGGCAAAACACCCTTCCAAAGTTGGGTTCGCCTCACCCTATTTGATTCACCAAATATAACTACTAAATGATGTATAGAATACAACACACTTTTCTATACTTGTTTAGGAGAACCTCCACGACTAGAGACCATCGTTCTATTCCCCTCGTTATCCCCGGCTCGACCCGGCAACACTCTTATTACCTGAAAGGAATTGTGAAGCAGAAAGGGTGAGCACAACTAGCCCAGTAAAGAATATCTTGACTAAAGATAATTAAATTATCAATAGCTTTCATCAATAATAAATCAGAGATTTAGAACATATGATAAATGATAAAACTTTTCAACCATAGTTGCAGCGAAACGAGCAATCCATTAGAAGAGTCAAATAGACCATTAGGTCTATTATCTTCTCCATGTTAAAAGTCCACCAATAATGTTTTATCCTCGTAACATCAATCAATAATTCGCCCACAATCATATGAATAACTCATAATCATAATTGTGATTCTAAATTTCTTTCCAACCGGGTGACTAAGATAATTTTCATCACATATCTTCACCTGAAACATCAAAAATCATGGTTATACCAAATCACAATTCATGCTCGTAATTATTAAATCATCTTTGCACTACGGCCAAAGATATTCATTATTATCACATCCATGAATTAATATTTCATTGCGGAGACTCAGCTTAATAAATAATCCACGTCATCGAATCATCCCTGCACTACAGGCTAAGGATATTTTTTAGTATCACGACCACGAATTATCCATGCACTACGGGCCAAAGATAATCGTGTTTTCATCAACGGTCCTGATCATGCCATAAAATAATTCATCTTTGCACCCTTGGCCGAAGAGAATCCATAGCCATAATCATACCAAAAACTGTCCATCAATGCACTACGGGCCAATGAGGACTTTTTCATTAGTATCACAACCACAAATTATCCATGTACTATGGGCCAAAGATAATCGTGTTTTTATCAACGGTTCTGATCATGCTATAAGACAATTCATCTTTGCACCCTTGGTCGAAGAGAATCCATATCCATAATCATACCAAAAACTGCCCATCAATGCACTACGGGCCAAAGATAATCGTGTTTTTATCAACGGTTCTGATCATACTATAAAACAATTCATCTTTGCACCCTTGGCCGAAGAGAATCCATAGCCGTAATCATACCAAAATTGTCCACCAATGCACTATGGGCAAATGAGGACTTTTTTCACATCATTTTCAATATTATGGTCATGATTATACCGAATAATCCCTGGTCATAATCATACCAAGTCATCTATGCACTACAGGCCACAGATAACTTTCAACATAATATAAATATGAGGATGATGACAATATTATAAGCATTAATCAAACTAATCAAAGATAAATATTAAAGTCGACTTTAAATTTATCCAGACATTATCAATCACTTAATAAAATCAAAATCTAATACTGTTAATACTATAACAATATTTTAATCACTTCTTAAACTTATAAACAATTATATTTAATTATTTACACTTTTCCAAATAATGCCTTTAATCATTCAAAAATGTCATACTCATAGGATTTCATCACCCATAATCAAATTACTCATCAAAAATCTGAATATACCTTATATAAGATTTCCAAGCCATAAAATCCTATTTACCAATTCTTCAACTCCACAGAACATATTTAACTCATATGTTCGTAGCTAAACTATTTTCATGAAAAATACCAAATCAGTCCCAAAAATTATTCTTTTCTAGGATTTAGCATAATATAGTCCCATATTGAACATATATTTTTCTTGACATTTTTAAAATTCATTTACTATTTTTCAAAAATCAATTTCTAATTAATTCCTTAAGAAATTAGCTACCTCACGGTTAACTCCAGAAATTCCCAAATCTTGGCAGGATCTTACACATGTTAACGTGAGCTTCCAGTTTAAATTTCATGGTTATTGGAATTATAGAACTTCGGTTATAGCATTTTTCGTCAGAAAAACCTAATATTGAAATGGTCATAACTTGCTCATTTTATGTCGGAATGAGCTCATTTTTGGATAGGAGGTACTTTATGCCATATAATTTCATGTCCCAAAAGGCTAGAATTTTTCTCATAAATTAAGTGGCCAAAACAGCTCTTTTAAAATCGTGGCAGCAGCCTTTTTCATATTTTGCAGTTTTTCGTACTTTGTTAAAATCAGTCCACACAAAAATCTACAACACCTTTTCCAGTGATTCCACTTGGATAAGTTATAAAACTCATAGACCTAACTCTAGAACTTGACCACACTCAAAAATTTGAAATATAATAGGAGATATGGTCAATTGAATTTCATGTTCTATTTTCACCAAAATCTGATTTTTCAACCCTTTGTGATTTCTACGAAACTTTAATGTTTTCACAAAATAACCAACATAACACTTACTAATACCACATTTATCCATGATTTTCATTAGTCCAATGCTTTTATTATGAATTTCATCATAATCCACGTAAACAGATCATTTCCACAATTTAACAAGGAATGAAATACAAAGGATCGTTCACCATGCATGTGGTAATCCACATAGACAGGTTATTCCAACAAAATAATAAAGAATGGAATAACAGAAGGATTCACCATGCATGCGATAGAAACCGCATGCATAAAAGTTATTCCCAATAGAATAATAAATACGGAACTAGGTCCCACAGATAACGCATGCATGTGATATTCTAGCGAGAATAGTAAAGACGGAACTAGGTCCAAGCAGAAAAACGATAGACATGGTATTCCAATGAGAATAGTAAAGGCGGAACCGAGTCCCGCATAAAATATCTGAGCAGGATATTCGGCGAGAATAGTAAAGACGGAACCAGTCCTGCGTAAAATGCATGCATGTGATATTCTAATGAGAATAATAAAAATGGAATAATGTAAGAATTTCACCAAGTATAGGGTACGCGCGTATAGAAAAGTTATTCCAATGTAATAATAAAGAATGAAATAACAGAAGTTCTCTTCATGAACACAAAAGAAAATAATACCCCTTACGAGTATAACAAATAATATCCCCTACCTTAGAAAGAAGAGTACTGGATATAGAAGTAGTGACGTAGCAGAACACTTTTCTTCTTTCTCTCTATAGTTTCTCTCTATAATAATTGCTCTATATCTTTAGTGAATTGGTGAGAAATGAAGGAAGAATGAGCTTCTATTTATAGGAAAATACAGTTTCGATAATTGCATATTTTGGGGATCAAAATATTACAGTATAATACCTTCCTCTTTTTCTACATTTTTAATCTAGTCCTGCAAGTATTATCAAACTTGCAACACCTCCCCAAATAGTAAATAATGTGAATCAATAGTACAATCATGTGAATAAATAGTATAATCATGTGAAAAAACTAATTACAATATAGTACCTTCAACTATACCTCCATTTTTAACTTAGTCATGCAAGTATTATCAATCTTTCACCACCTCTCCTTAACTTTAAACTTTTATCAATTTAACTATTTACAAAATAAAATAATAATTATAAAAAAAATTGAATACTTTTATTTCATAAAATTTGGGATCTTACAATTTCTTCCTATTGGCGCGCAATTAGGTGACCAAGCCTCTCCTTGACAGAACATCTAGACATTGTCAATATTGCAAATAATAATATGAATAACTTTGCCATCTCAATTATGGATTTAATAATAATAAATATTATGCAGATGATACTGTGACAATAATTGAATCAATAATGAGAGAGAGATATTACGCAAAGAATTTATGTAGCAATAATTGAGTATATAATGAGTGACTTCTTATGTAAGCATCAATAACCAATACTGGTGTGCTACTACGCAACCAACTAAGCGTATTCGTACTTTTTACTAATAGGATAGTTCAACGGTTTTGACGATAACTCTTCAATTAGTTATTTTTATAAAAAGATAATTCTGTCATTTTCTAAATACGACAATACTTCCGTTGTGGGGTCCACCAATGATTGTGCCGTCGTACAGATATTCCCCGACAAAAAGTATATTCCCCGACCAAACGAATATTTTATAACAACTTGCATACTTTGTAAAATTTATAAATATTACCCACAACTATAACATTATATCAAATCCACACCATAATATTTAAAAAAATATTTTGAGAAATTTAATTCTTTATTCATAAAATTTGGGGTTTCACATCCTTGGCCTGTAGTGCAAGGATGATTCGATGATGTGGATTAATTATTGAGCTGAGTCTCAGTGATGAAATATTAATTCATGGATGTGATAATAATGAATATCTTTGGCCGTAGTGCATGGATAATTCATGGATGTGATACTAACGAATATCCTTGGCCGTAGTGCATGGATAATTCAGTGATGTGGATTATTTATTAAGCGGAGTCTCAGCGATAAAATATTGATAATAAACTTTTAATTCGTAGAAGATAGTAGATATCATGCTCTACTTGACACTTCTAAAATACAGTTGCATGTCGTTGGCCTGTAGTGCAACGATGAACTGTTAATGAATATCTTTGGCCGTAGTGCAAATTTTTTTTATTAGTATGATTATCAGGTAAAGACAGGTGATGAAAATTATCTTCGCCCTGAATGCGAAAAAGAATTTAGAACCACAATTATGATTATGAATTATTCACATGATTATGGACATGAATTGTTGATTGATGTTACAGGGATAAAATATTGTTGGTGGACTTTTAACATGGAGAAGATAAATAGACTTTATGGTCTATTTGACTCTTCTAATGGATTGCTCGTTCCGTTGCAACTATGGTTGAAAAGTTTTATCATCTACCATATGTTCTAAATATCTGATTTATTATTGACGAAGGCTATTGATAATTTAATTATCTTTAGTCATAATATTCTTTACTGGGCTAGTTGTGCTCACTCTTTTGCTTCACAATTCCTTTCAGGTAATAAGAGTGTAGCTAGGTCGAGCGGGGGTAACAAGGGATTAGAACGGTGGTCTATAGTTGTTGAGGTTCTCCCTAAACAGTATGGAAATAATTTTATTGAGAACTTTAGATAAGTGGTTGTATTTTATACGTCATTTAATAGTTATATTTAGTGAATCAAATAGGGTGAGGCGAACCCAAATTTGGAAGGGTGTTTTGCCACTATCATATAAGATATCTAATGATATACAACTTCGTGTTATCATAAGACAAGGTTGTGCACATCCACTTGCTGAGTGTATCTACGAGCATTACCTATATAATCTTGGAGTTTGGTTGAAATATAATTCTTAATTGGAGACAATAGAGATAATTATATGTCAAGAGAAGACTCACCATTGGAAAGAACATGATAGCAATCTTCTCATTTTTCTTTGGGGACTATTGGGTCAACCAAGGATAATTCTGTGGGCATATGATATCTATCATAACCTAAACGCATGGCCTCCCATGTACGAAGGTTTCCTTGAGTATTTTTTAAAGATTTTAATTTTTAAAACAATTATTGACTGTACCTTTATGGAAGGTACCATTGTAAGGTGTTGTGGTCGAGACACCATGAGAGTTACATATATTTGTATTAAAACTCACAGTTTAACCGTGGTCGTATTCTGCACGACAGTTGTATAAATAGAGTTGTCAGTATTGTATTTTTCTGGCGACTCAAGATGGGTGATATATACCTATTTTGGGGGCGTCACATTTGGTATCAGAGCTTAGGGATATGGTCGCTAGTGGAGATATTAGTCTAGAACTAGGAGGGGAGAGACGAGTAATATACTTCGCTAGTGTGTGACTTACCTAAGCTAAAAATTTTACTTGATAAGTTGACAAATTTTGATATGTCAATTAACCTTTGTTTTGAAGATATATTCTAGAATGATATCTAAAATACAAGAGATGAGCAATGGAGAAATCATGAGGACAAGGAAGATGGAATCTGAAATGAAATCATGGTATTCTCATCTCTTTGAACTACCAGGTACGTAAATTTTGAGGGCGAAATTTCATAAGGAGGGGAGATTGTGAGACCTCGAATTTTATGAAATGAAAGTATTCAATTTTCTTATAATTATTCTATTTAGTAAATGGTTAAATTGATAAAAGGTTAAAGTTAAGGGTGATATTTGAAATTTTTTTCAAAGTAAACAAGTTGTCATAAAATAATCGGTGATAAAAGTATAGTAATACGCGTGGTTGCATAGTAGCACACGGTATTGTACAACATCTTTAATTATTGATGCTTACGTGAGAAGTCACTAAGTTTTATTCAATTATTGCTACAATAATTACTGCATAGTATCTCACGTTATTTGATTCAATTATTGTCAATATTTTATATTATTAAATCAATAATTGAGAGAACGAGTTATTCATATTATATGCATAATTAACAATGTCTAGAAAGTTCTGTCGAGGAGAGGTTTGGTCACCTAATTGCCCGCCAATATGGAGAAATCCTTATCAGAAAGTCTCCTCTTTCCTGGGAACGATCTGGTTGTTAATATTGCGAGTTATAATAATAATGAATAAATGTTATTAAAAATCAAATTTGAGTTCGGAGTTGAATTTGGAGACGCGGACGTGATATTTGAGTCCGGAATGATGAAATTAGTAGGAATAGACTATAAACACAAAATTTGTCGGGGTTGACTTTTTGTTCAAAAAGTTAACAGTTGACTTTTTTGGAAAAAGTCAAACTTTGAAAATTCTAAAATGAAAATATTGTTAAAAATATTGAGGGAATTTTTATGAAGTATTTGTGTAAATTTTGCTTATTTTACGGACCCCTATTTACCCATTTTTCAAAATAATCGGTAGAAAATTATTTAATATAATAAAGGTGGGGCCCACAGGTGGGGACCACATGTGGGGCCCACATGTGAATTATGGAATCTGAAATTGGGGGAGAAAGGAGTTTTCGTATGTGTTAGGAAAGTATATATATAATTATATAAGTTTTTTTTGTTTTATATATATATATATATATATATATATATATATATATATATATATATACGGAGACTCTCAAAAGCTAACCTTAAAAAGCGAACCAAAGAGGCTAACTGTCGTCTTTGGTGTCTATATGACAGTTCGACTTGTCGCCAAAGACTATATGGCTATGCGACGGATCGATCGAACTGCCGCCATAGACACCTAAAATGACAGTTGCCTCGTCTTTGGTTCGCGCTCTTTAAGGTTCGCTTTAGAATTTTAACCGTATATATATATATATACATGTGTTGAAAAACTTATTTTGGAAATGGGGGAGGGGTGGAGTTACGTAGGATGGAGGGAAGGATTATTGTTATTATTATTATATTTATATTAAAATAAATTTTGTTTTATATGAAAAATAGAATATATTATATTTTATTATGCATAGTATTTGCATAGTGCCTGCATAGTATTTGCATAGTAAGAAATAAAATTATCTGAAGATTTTCGGCGCCCGTGAAGAGGAAAAAAATAAAAATACTGTGCAGTCCGTGATTTTATTTTCTAAATAGTATCCTTTCCATTCTCCTATAAATAGGATGCTTATTTAGAATTGAAAATCACACCAGAATCATAGTATTCTTCTTCTATAATATTGAGCGTATTTCTTTAGAGTTTTAGAAAGCTTTGAGCGTAAAAAATAAAGAAAGTTTTTTTCAAGAATATCCCTGCTATACCAGTTGGAATACTCTTCTTTTCAAAGTAATGGATGTTATTTTTGTTCAATATTCGCTTGAAATAATATTTTCTTCCATACTCTGTAGTATGTAAATAATATTATTTCGTTTCAGATTTCAAATTCTATACTCATTTGGTTAAAGTTTTGGCTTCTATACTCCATAAAATTAGTAGAATATCCTTGATTTTTGCGCTTCATCCAGTATCTTTTCATGGAAATATTATTCTGGGCATTCTTGTTAAGTTTTAATTTTTTTATGACGAAGTACTATTCACGGGGTCCTATTCCCGAATTACTATTCACGAGTTACTATTCACGAGTTACTATTGATGAGTTACTATTCAAGAGTTACTATTCACGGGGTACTATTTATGACAAAAATTGATTTCTTTTTGGTCCAAATTATTTTTGATGCATTATTATTCTTGAATTTTACTCCACAAAGCAGTATCATGTTGATAATTTGGATATTATTGAATTTTGGATAAATTAAATTATAAATCTTTAAAATTTATCCTTGATCTTGTTTGATTGAATTATTATATCATTGTCATCATCCTCATGCTTATATTGTTATGAAAGTCATCTTTGGCACGTAGTGCATAGATGGACTTGGTATGATTATGAACATGGATTATTCGGTGTAATCATGACCGTAATGTTACAAATGATGTGGTAAAAGTCCTCATTGGCCCGTAGTGCATTGATGGACAGTTTTTGGTATGATTATGACCATGGGTTCTCTTTGGCCAATGGTGCAAAGATGAATTGTTTTATGGCGTGATCATAACCGTTGATGAAAACACGAATATCCTTGGCCCGTAGTACATGGATAATTCGTGGTCGTGATATTAATGAATATCCTTGGCCTGTAGTGCAGAGATGATTCGATGATGTGGATTAATTATCGAGTTGAGTCTCAGTGATGAAATATTAATTCATGGATGTGATAATAATGAATATCCTTGGCCTGTAGTGCAGGGATGATTCGATGATGTGGATTAATTATTGAGCTGAGTCTCAACGATGAAATATTAATTCATGGATGTGATAATAATGAATATCCTTGGCCTGTAGTGCAGGGATGATTCGATGATGTGGATTAATTATTGAGTTGAGTCTCAGCGATGAAATATTAATTCATGGATGTGATAATAATGAATATCCTTGGCCTGTAGTGTGCCGCCCCCAAAATAGGTATACATCACCCATTCTGAGTTGTCAATACATGGTATGTAAATAACTACAACTTTATTATTACAACATATAAAATCATGAGTTTGAATACGATATTGCCATCTAGACAATATCCACACGCAAATAAATCCCCATCATAATTATTGATACATTATTTTACAAAATGGTGAGGACTACTAAACAACTCTCTCTAGAAACTTCATTCCATACCCGACTAGTACTCGCTACATTCTCGCCTCCCGAGAAGAAAAATGGAACAACAAGGAAAAGGGTGAGCTCAACTAGCCCAAGAAGAATATTATGACTAAGATAATATACAACAAATTATCGTTAGTCTTCAACAGGAAAAATCTAATAGAATACAATAGACAACAAGTTTTAAATCAATATTCGCAATGAAATAATAATTCATTAGAAGAGTTAAGTAGAGAATGCAAACTACTATCTTCTATATATAAATTTAAAAGTTCATCGCTCATCTTTTATCCTCGTAACATCAATCAATATACATCCTGAATCAAATATTCATCTTTGCACTACATGTGCCAAAGATATTCATCATTGGTCATGTTCATCTAAACACTGCTCATCTTTGCACTACTGGGCCAAAGATATTCATCGAAATCATTCATCTTTGCACTACAGCCAAAGATATTCAATAATATCATCATTTAAGACTTAGGATGATGAAAATATTTTAAAGAAACGAATCCAAAGTGAAACAAAATGACAAGGATTAAGGATTAAGGATTCAGACTTTGTTTTATCCACGTCAAAAATACCTCAAAAAATAATCATAGGGGTGTAAAATTCAAGAATGATCAAAACATGGATACAATCAAAGCTAGTATTGAATAGATATTTTGGACTTAAAAGAAAATTTTTCATTTTTCGATGAATAGTGCCAGATTCGTGAATAAGATCAGATATACATGAATAGTCTTGTCAGATACGTGAATAAGTAACTCGACACCAAAAGTTCCAAATTTTATAAAAACTTCAGATCAATATTTCAACATAATGATATTGAAGAAATAATATCATTACGAAAAAAATAATATCCCTTACCTCGAAAGATCAAGACTTTAAATTTGAAACAGGATATAAGCTATGACTTGAACTTGATCGATAGCAATACTCAAAGTATACTCAAAATACTCACAAGAATACGCTTCGATAATATAGAGAGAAAACTTGATTTTCGGTGTGATTTTCAATTCTAACCTAAGACCTTATTTATAGGAAATCGCTTAGAACACCAAAGCGTAAAATTTAATAAAATATTAATAAATTTATATAAATCATCATGCAAACTTGGAAATTCTAATTTCAGCATATTTGCAACACATGTGCCCACCAACCAACCACAAAAAACTTTTTTTGTTATTTTAAACAATTAAAACTTCCAAAAATCAATTATTTTAACTCCTAACTTCAATAATTCACAATAAATAACACTTTTGTCAGAAAATTCAAAACTCGCCACATTTTATAGGAAATTCAATTCTCTACAACTTTGCGTAAGAAAGTTTTTCCAAATTCCAAACAAACATCAATCAAATCCACAAACCAGGCGATTTTATTGTGCTATAATCAAATTTAAATCAATAAATGGGGTCCACCGACATGTTTAACATGTTTTAAACATTTATTGCAACAAAAATACTCTTCCTCGTATACTCATATATCCCACATTCGTTGTAAAAAATATCACCATTATTATATTATTAAAATAATATATTTAAATGAATTATTTTATCAGAAAAAGATAAAATATTAATTTTCAACAATTGTCATTTTAAAAATTTTCTCCATTTATATCCACATAAAATCAATATTTTCCTCATCATATAAATCAATAATTAATTATTCACAAATAATATTACGTAATCACAAGATCGACAACCTGTGCCGCTTCACCAGAAAGAGGGGCTTTCAATAAGAATTTCTCCTCATCAAGTATGCAATTAGATGACTCAAACCTCTCCTTGATGTAACTTTCTAGACATTGCCAATAATGTTATCTAATAATATTATTCAGGATAATATGAATTATTGCTTCGATAATGAAAATATCGTAATGACAATTATTGAAACAACAATGAATATAAAATATCAACGCAAAGAATTATTAAATCAATAAAATATCGAATAAAGAATTACTATAACCATTATCGAGTAGTGCCTTTCACGTAAGAATCAATAATTGGTGCAATACAGGTGTATCTTCTTGTGTTTTAACCACCGAGTATTTTAACAAGATTAATCTGAATAACTACTACCGTTATTTTTAAACAACTTATATTTGTCGTTTTCTTCATCCAATCGCTTCAGTTATGGGCCCATAAAAGATGCTACCAGTGCATTTAATATTCCCCGACGCCTAGAATATTCCACGACCAAACGAATATTCCCAAACAACAATGAATATTTTATAATCACTTGCTTATTTTGAAATATTTGCGTATTTTACCCTAACTATCCACATTAATCAAATCAACCCTTACTATTTCAAAATAATAAATAGAAAATTAAATTTCATTATTAATAATAAGTTGGGGTCTTACAACCTCCCCTCCTTATGAAATTTCGTCTTCGAAATTGACGTACGTACCTGGTGTTTTGAAAAGGTGAGGATACCTCGCTTTTATTTCCGTTTCCAATTCACAGGTCATTTCCTTTATAGCATGATTCTTCCACAGAACTTTAACTTGTGGTATGACCTTTGCGCGTAGGACATGCTCCTTCCTATCCAAGATCTTGACAGGTACCTCCTCATACGTTAAGTCTTCGGCTATCTCGTCCGGTTCTAACTCTATAACGTGGTTCGGGTCTTTCACATATTTACGAAGTATAGATATGTGAAACACATTATGAACACGAGACATACTCGGAGGTAACGCAAGTGTATAGGCTACATTTCCTACTCGGTCAAGAATTTGAAATGGACCAATAAATCGTGGATTGAGTTTTCCTCTCTTCCCAAATCTTATAACTCCCTTCCATGGAGCAACTCGCAACAATACATGATCCCCTATACTAAATTTCACGTCCTTTCGATGAAGATCCGTATAACTCTTTTGTCGATCTTGTGCCGCTTTTGTATCGTTGTCGAATTATTTGGATCTTTCGGTAGAGTCATACGTACTAACTTCGGGTCCCAACAATGTTGCTTCACCCACCTCATCCCAACATATTGAGAACGACATTTTAAATCCATATAATGCTTCGAATAGAGCCACACCTATACTTGCTCGATAATCGCTGTGTTGTAGGAGAATTCCACCAATGGTAAATACTTATCCCAACCGCCCTTGAAGTCTAGGACACGAGTCTTAATAGATCTTCAAGAGTTTGAATAGTCCTCTCTCGATTGTCGTCTGTTTGGGGATGGTATGTCAAACTAAATCGCAAATCCGTGCCCATAGCTTTTTGCAAGCTAACCCAAAATCTTGAAGTGAATCTTGGGTCACGATCCGAAACTATGGATACTGGCATGCCATGCAACCTCACAATCTCATTCACATATATACTAGCAAGACGTTCAAAGGAATAAGTCTCCCGTATCGGCAAGACATGAGCAGACTTGGTTAATCTATCAACAATAACCCAAATAGCATTGATGCCTTGAGAAACCATAGGAAGACCCGTAACGAAATCCATGGTAATGTGTTCCCACTTCCATTTTGGAATCTCAAGTGGTTGAAACGGACCCTTAGGTACTAGATGCTCTGCCTTTACACGTTGGCAAGTTAAACACATCGAGATAAACTTTGCAATCTCTCTCTTCATATTGTTCCACCAAAATGTATGTCGAAGATCACGATATATTTTAGTACTTCCAGGATGGATTGGAAATGGTGTATTGTGTGCCTCCATCATAATCTTGTACTTCAAATTAGAGTCGTTAGGAACACAAAGTCTAGAGTGGACTCAAGTATTCCTTCTTCATCAATTCTCGCTTAGGAATAGCTCCTTCTTGTACTTTCTTCTTCATACGCATCGCTCCGGGCCGGTGGCTTGAGCAACCTTAACTTATTCTATTAAAGTTGGCTTTATCGATACTTGACATCATCGCACTTGTTCCGCAAGATATGATCTTCTACTCAACGCGTCGCCTACCACGTTCGCTTTTCGATGATGGTATTGAATAGTGTGGTCATAGTCTTTCAATAGCTCGAGCCAACGTCATTGCCGCATGTTGAGTTCTTTTTGAGTGAAGAAATATTTAAGGCTTTTATGGTCCGAATATATCTCCACTTTCTCCCCATATAGATAGTGCCTCCATATCTTTAGCTGAAACGATCGGCCGCTAACTCTAGATCATGAGTAGGATAATTCCTCTCATACTCTTTAAGTTGTCGCGAGGCATAGGCTATGACTTTCCCACGTTGCATGAGAACACATCCTAACCCTTTGCTCAAGCATCATTGAGATAACAAATCCATCCGAACCGGATGGTATTGTTAGAATAAGTCTTTGAAATAAGTCTCCTCTTAAGCTCTTGGAAACTCTTCTCGCATTCTTCGCTCCAAACGAATTTTGTATCCTTTTGAGTTATTTGAGTTAATGGAGTAGCGATTCGAGAAAACCCTTCCACGAATCTCCGATAATAACCATTAAGCCCAAAAGCTACGTGACTTGATTAATCGACTTTGGTTGCTCCCAACTTGTATTGCTTCAATCTTCACGGATCAACAGATACTCCATGTTTCGACACCACGTGCCCAAGGAATGCTACTTCTCAAGCTAGAACTCGCATTTCTTCAATTTGGCATATAGTTTGTTTTCACGAAGCCTTTGGAGTACCAAACTTCAAATGGTGCTCATGATCTTCATGACTTTTGGAATATATGAGGATGTCATCAATAAAAAACAACAACTAATCGATCCAAATATTCCTTGAATACTCGGTTCATCATATCCATGAAAGTCATAGAGCATTAGTCATCCGAAAGACATGACTAAGAATTCATAATGCCCGCATCGAAGTTCTAAAAGCGTCTTTGGAATATCCTCGGTTCTAATCTTTAGCTAATGATATCCGAGCTAAGATCGATCTTTGAAAAAAATTGTACCCACTTCTTGCAGAATCGGGTCAAAACAGTCATCAATACGAGGTAGAGGATACCTATTCTTGATGGTGACATGGTTCAATTCCCCGATAGTCAATATAAAGTCGCATACTCCCCGTCTTTTCTTCTTTACGAATAAAACAGAGCACCCCAAGGAGATGTACTAGGACGAATGAAACCGATGTCCAATAATTCTCGTAGTTGGACCTTTAACTCACGAAGTTCAATAGGAGCCATTCGATATGGGGTTTTAGAAATGGGCTTTGTACCAGTTCAAGATCAATAAAGAATTCAACTTCACGTTCGGGGTAGGCACCGGAAGTTCTTCGTGAAATACGTCGGGAGAAAGTCAATAACAACAGAATATTATTCAAATTTGACGTGTCTTTATTCAAATCCATAACATGGGCTAAGAAAGCTTGACATCCGTTTTTCAATAAGCGAATAGCTTTATGATAAGATATGATGTTGATTGATTTTAATGGTTTAGTTGCTTGAATTGCATAACAAAGTTGTTTAGGAATATGAAAGCTAACAACCTTACGAAAACAATCAATTTTGGCATGATGTGTAGTTAACCAATCAATCCCCTAAAATCACATCAAAAGCAAGTATCTTTAAAGAGATAAGGTCAACAGGTAAGGTGATGGTGCCAACTTGAATCAAACAAGATTTATAACAAAGTGGATGTGATGAAAGTTTCTCCTAACTGAGTTTCCACGAGATAGGTCAAAGTCTAATTTCTCCCGAGTCAAGTTTAAACGTTGAGCACAAGCAGGAGAGATAAATGAATGAGTAGCAGGGTATCAAGTAAGGTATAAACTTCGCAAGAATTTATAAATAGCTTACCCGTGATCACCTCGTTTGGGTTCCTCGCATTTTGACCAACCACAACAAACGCTTCTTCCCGGAACCGTTGACTTTGACTTTTTCCGGGACGAGTCTTTTGAGTCACCGTCCTCTTTGAACTAGGTTTCGCCACAAGACAATCTCAAGCAATATGTCCTTCCTTTCCATAATTATAGCATACCTTGAACTGTTGTGACAGCGGTTTGGTGATATGTCCTCTTTCCCGCATTTATAGCATATGGTGGTGTTCGTTCTCCTCCCTTAGAAACGATTCTTTGCCTTAAGACTGCTGTTTTTTATATGGTCGTTGTTAAATCTCCTCTTTTAAAATCTCCTCCCCGACTCGCTTCTTTTTATTTTCATGGCTATGATTACCACCAGAGTGGTTACCATTTTGTTCGTTTTTTCTTTCTCCGTTGGTTATCGTTGTTTTGTTGACTACCATCTCCTAGATGATCTCGGTTGTGGTCCCTCGGTTAACTGTACTTCGTTATCTCGCTCTAATAATTGAGCCCATTTACAACATCCGAATAAAGAGAAAATTTATGAGAAATGAGATATCGACGTATGCTTGGGTTTCAAACCTCTAAGAAACATCCGCGTCATACGTTCCTCATTCTCCACCAAATGAGGTGCAAACACGATAACTCGCAAACTTTGCCTCGCATCTTTGAGACACCGTCATGTTGTTTCGCGCTCCGCCTAATAAACTCCACTTCCTTCATATGAATGAACACTTTAAGGAAAGTATTTGTCATTAAATAGTTTTTGAATCGTCTCCCAAGACATGCCGAGTGCGGTATTTGGATGGGTACGCTTCCTGAGACTCCCACCGAAGAGTCTCCGCCTCGCCACGGAACATAAAGGTGGCAAATGGAACCTTCGTTCCTCCGTGCATCCTAAGACATCGAATATCTTGGTAATTTTCTTGACCCATGTTTCCGCTTATGATCGAATCCGCTTTCCTTAAATTCGTGGTCCCAACTCTTTGAATCTGGCTTGGCTATGACAACCCGTGAATTGCTATCATTTCCTCCTCGTATTTTGAACACGAGTCTCCTCGTCTCGATTTTGCATGAATCGCAAAAAGCTTCTAAACATCCCTCGCTCATCATCGCTTTCGGTGGTGTTGTTCATGGAAGAACATTGCCGACTGTTGCACGTTCTCCTCGTTGGTGAGTACAAGCGTCTACCACGGTCTCATTTCCATTGTTAATATTCTCAACGACATTCTCAAATATCGTCATAAAACAAGGGTTAATTAAGGAAATCAATATATCACATAATATCCCTATATCTTGACCAACTAACAAATAAGCTTAGGTAGGACACACTAGCGAAGGATTTACTCGCTCTCCCTCCTAGATCTATTCCCGATCTCCGCATGGAGATCATATCCTAAGCTCGATACCAACCGTGGACGCCCCAAAATAGGTATACATCACCCATTCCGAGTTGTCAATACACGGTATGTAAACAACTACAACTTTATTATTACAACATATAAACTGTGAGTTTGAATACAAATATTGCCATCTAGACAATATCCACACGCAAATAAATCCCCATCATAATTATTGATACATTATTTTACAAAAATGGTGAGGACTACTAAACAACTCTCTTTAGAACCTTCATTCCATACCCCGATTAGTACTCGCTACATTCTCGCCTCCTGAGAAGAAAAATGGAACAACAAGGAAAAGGGTGAGCTCAACTAGCCCAGTAAAGAATATTATGACTAAGATAATATACAACAAATTATCGTTAGTCTTCAACAGGGAAAAATCTAATAGAATACAATAGACAACAAGTTTTAAATCAATATTCGTAGCGGAAATAATAATTCATTAGAAGATTTAAGTAGAAAATGCAAACTACTATCTTCTATATATGAATTTAAAAGTTCATCGTCTATCTTTTATCCCTATAACATCAATCAATATACATCTGGAATCAAATATTCATCTTTGCACTACAGGCCAAAGATATTCATTAGTTGGTCATGTTCATCTAAACACCTGTTCATCTTTGCACTACGGGCCAAAAATATTCATCAAAAATCATTCATCTTTGCACCTACTGTGCCAAAGATATTCAATAATATCATCATTTAAGACTTAGGATGATGAAAATATTTTTAAAGAAACGAATCCAAAGTGAAACAAAATGACAAGGATTAAGGATTAAGGATTCGTACTTTGTTTTATCCACGTCCAAAAATACCTCAAAAATAATCAGGGGTGTAAAATTCAAGAATGATCAAAACATGGATACAATCAAAGCTAGTATTCGAATAGATATTTTGGACTAAAAGAAAATTTTTCATTTTTCGATGAATAAGTCTCAGTATTAAGTGAATAAGACCAGTATACATGAATAAGGTGTATACGTGAATAAGTAACTCACACCAAAAGTTCCAAATTTGATAAAAACTTCGATCAATATTTCAACATAATGATATTGAAGAAATAATATCATTACGAAAAAAATAATATCCCTTACCTCGAAAGAAGATCAAGATTTCTAAATTTGAAACACAGGATATAAAGGCTATGACTTGAACTTGCATCGTATAGCAATACTCAAAGTATACTCAAAATACTCACAAGAATATGCTCGATAATATAGAGAGAAAACTTGGTTCGTGTGTGTTTTAATTCTAACCTAAGCACCCTATTTATAAGAAATTGATTAGAACACCAAAGCGTAAAATTTAATAAAATATTAATAAATTTATATAAATCATACATAAACTTGGAAATTCTAATTTCAGCATATTTTGCAACACGTGTGCCCACCAACCAACCACAAAAATGTTTTTGTTATTTTAAACAATTAAAACTTCCAAAAATCAATTATTTCGGAACTTCAGAATTTCAATAATTCACAATAAATAGCCCTTTTGTCAAAAAATTCGAAACTCGCAACTTTTTATAGGAAATTCAATTCTCTACAACTTTGCAGAAGAAATATTTTCTAAATTCCAAACAAAAATTGACCGAAATCCACAAACGGACGATTTTACAGGCTATAATCAAATTTCAGTCAATAAATAGGGTCCATCGACATGTTTAACATGTTTTAAACATTTATTGTAACAAAAATACTCTTCCTCCTCGTATACTCATATATCCCACATTCGTTGTAAAAAATATCACCATTATTATATTATTAAAATAATATATTTAAATGAATTATTTTATCAGAAAAAGATAAAATATTAATTTTCAACAATTGTCATTTTAAAAATTTTCTCCATCTATATCCACATAAAATCAATATTTTACTCATCATATAAATCAATAATTAATTATTCACAAATAATATTACAGAATCACAGTACTAGCAACCAAGCCGTTCCCAGGAAAAAAGGGGCTTTCCAATAAGAATTTCTCCTTACTGGCGCGCAATTAGGTGACCAAACCTCTCCCTAGATAGAACTTTCTAGACATTGCCAATAATGTTATCTAATAATATTATTCAGATAATATGAATTATTGCTTCGATAATGAAAAATACTGTGTAATGACAATTATTGAAACAACAACAATATAAAATATCAACGCAAAGAATTATTAAATCAATAAAATAATCGAACAAAGAATTATCGTAACCATTATTGAGTAGTGCCTTCTTCACGTAAGAATAAATAATTGGTGCAATACCTGCAATCGTACTTGTGTTTTAACCACCGAGTATTTTAACAAAGATTAATTGTGAATAACTATTACCGTTATTTTTAAATAACTTATATTTGTCATTTTCTTCATCCAATCGCTTTAGTTATGGGGCCCATAAAAGATGCACTGGTCGCATTTAATATTCCCCGACAAAGAAGAATATTCCACGACCAAACGAATATTCCCACAACAATGATGAATATTTTATAACCACTTGCTTATTTTGAAATATTTGCGTATTTTACCCCTAACTATCCACATTAATCAAATCAACCCTTACTATTTCAAAATAATAAATAGAGAAAATTAAATTTCATTAATAATAAGTTGGGGTCTTACATGTAGTGCATGGATGATTCGATGATGTGGATTAATTATTGAGCTGAGTCTCAGCGATGAAATATTAATTCATGGATGTGATAATAATGAATATCTTTGGCTGTAGTGCATGGATAATTCATGGATGTGATACTAACGAATATCCTTGGATGTAGTGCATGGATAATTCGGTGATGTGGATTATTTATTAAGCGGAGTCTCAACGATAGAGAATGCATATTATGATTTGATGTTTTAATGTATATGCTCATGATTATTTGTAAAGTCCTTCAAGTAAGATAAGACAAGGATTAGTAGTGATTATGATCAAATTTGATTAGGTCATGATCTAAGCTGAGGTAACGTGATGTATCATTCAGAATGCGAAAAGGAATGTAGAGACCACAAGAAAGATCAAAGTGTGGATAGTTGTTGGGAGAATGCATATTATGATTTGAGATGTAATAGATAAAGGCTTCAAGTAAGAAATCTGAGACTTAGTGATGATCAAATTCAACATTGATTTAAGCTCTTTGCGGTATCGCGTAAAACGTATAGCTTCAAAGATCAAAGTCGTAGGTTGATCTCAAGGACCTCTTAGATAGGCTTCGTAGTGTAGGTCGGATCAACATGCAAGTCAAGGCAAAAGCCAACTCAACGATCGTAGATGTATGCCAAGGAAAACGTAGAGTTTCCCAAGTCAACGATCGTAGCTCTTTCAAGGAAGCGTTGAGTTTATAAGTCAACGATAGTAGTTGAGTTAGAACTCGAAGCAAGCAAAGAGAACTAGCAAGCAAAGGTTTAAGAGAAATCATAGTGCTCTCATACCGATATCATCGATCAAGCACCAAGGCGACAAGTCACTACGATCCAATCATAGAGTATCACGATATAAATCGCCGAGAGCATCATCCGCCTTATGTCGAAAACGTCGAGCCTCATGATATGTGTGAAGACAGATTCAAATATACGAGGAATGGATTCTAGACGTTGCAAAGACTCATCATCCCAAAGTAATATGAAATATCCTTAGTATGCAACAAAGAAGCGTATTCAAGAAGCTAAGGAAAGTACCATCAGGTAAGGGGCAAAACACCTTTTCGTGTGTTAGGTGAGAAAGAAAATCACGTCGTGTCGGGGGGCGTAATGATGCGCTTAGAAGATGTGCGTAAATGTTCCATCAAAGATCGTAAAAGTCAAATGCATTTAATGCCTCAACGGATGGATCCAACGGATAGTTTTCAAGATCACATATATGCAAATCGCATGATGAGAGAGATCAAGCAAGCATTGAACAAACAACGTGAACAACTCTCAAGCTCAACTCTACGATCCGAGAATTTGCAAAGCTTGCTCAACTACTCGCTTCTTTTCAACAAGTGCTTAAACAAAGAATCGAGTAGCAACCATCAAGAACTCAACATCTATCAATCAATCAAGAAGAGTACCAAGTCGCCGGACTTCAAGAGTTCTAAGTGAATCAGAAGAGAGCCAAGTCTCGCTGGACTTGAAGAGTTCAAGAGTGAACTAAGAAGTTCCTAGATCGGCCGGGTCTAGAAGGAATCTGTGTGATTCGTAAGTTGTAAAAGACATCCTTAGTGGATATCCTACTACTTGAGAAAAGTAAGAGGACTAGAGCTTTAAGTGCTCAACCACTTAAAAACGATCGTGTTTTACATTCATACTATAATCGCTATATCTCGCCATAACCGCTATAATCGCCTCACTCTCATAACTCCATCGCTTTGTAAAGAAGATTAAAACAAACATAAATTCCGCTAAGTTTTAATCATCATTAAAGAACAAGTTTAAAACGAAAAGATTTTTTAAATATCTATTCAACCCCCTTCTAGATAACTATTGTGCCAACTAGGAACTAACAATTGGTATCAAAGGTGTTCTATTATATAGCTTATAAGCTTTAGTAGATCCAATGGCACACACATACCAAGCTTAATCTAGAATCGGAGGAGGCAAAGAAGCCACCAATGTGCAACAAGGATAAATTTGCAAACTGGAAAGTCAGGATGCAAGCTTACATGGACTCAATAGATGAAGATCTATTTGAGACCGTTCAAAATGGGCCCTATATTCCAAACGAAGCTTGCACCAACCATCGACGATCCAAAACAGTAATACAAATCAAGGTTAAAGAAGAGTGGGATGCATACAACGAAAAGAGAGTCGTCTAACTTGACAAAAAGGCTAAGAACATCCTGTTCCAATCCTTAGAAGACGATCTATTTGAAAACGTTGTCAACAACAAAACAGCTAAGGAGGTTAGGGAAGCATTATTGCTCATGTACGAAGGAACTCAAGAAGTCGAGAAAACAAACAATCTCTCCGACATACAAAGAAGATGAGATGTTCGCTCATGTTCAAGAGAGAGAACGGATCGCCACCTATGAAAGATTCAACGTTTCGCTTCAACTCTCTACGAGCATACGGGAAGATCTATCCTAACAAAGATCGATCATAAAGTTCATGAGAGCCCTACCGAGCAAGTGGGATGCCAAAACCATCGCTATAAGAGAGTCAAAGAATCTTCACGAGATGACAGCTCAACAACTATATGGAAATCTCCCGACATACTTAACCGGAGTCGACTCAACGAAATAAACCCTATCGTAAGGAAGAAGGAAGGATAAGGGTGTTGCTTCTCAAGCAAATCGAAAGTGCATCAAAGGTCAACACCGAGATCGACTCGATTATGATGAAGACGATGATGAAGACCTTGCTATGCCGGTAAAAAAAGACCGAGAAGGTTCATGCACAAGGCAAAACCAAAGAAGCCAAAGAAGGTCAAGAATTACAAGCAGCCAGAGCAAATAAATGATCTGTGCTACAACCGCAAGAAGAAGCCCGCCACTTCATTGCCAACTGCAACAAACCTCTAAGAGAAGAACTAAAGAAGAAACAACATGCAAAGAAGGAATACAAAGGAAACAAAAGGCCTCAGAAGAGAGACAAAGGCCTGGTAGCTGGAGGATCGTGGAGTGATTCAGATAATGACTCCAATGCTGACTCCGGAGATGAAGAAGAACCACAAATGGCTAACTGTGCTTTAATGGCCAAACATGCAAAGGACAAACAAAACCTCAACATACATGATGTAAGTCTCGATGAGGTATTTGACTTCAACTCACCCGATGTAGATATAAATGACTTAAGAATCGTGACCGCATGGCATAACCACCGATCTACATCAATATATGAAGTGGTTCGTAGTTTTGTCTAAGGATCATTCACTTCTTCAAGAGGAGAAGAAGAAAGTTCAAGGAGAGCTTGAAACAAATTCTTCTAAGTACTAATCTTCTCTCCAAGCTTCGAGGTCGAGAATGAGACCTTAAAATGCATAAACACACTCAACGCACAAAGAGAGTCTAATCTAACCTCTAAAATCGAGGATCTAGAAAAGACTATCTCTACATGGAACAAATCCTCATCATCCATGGACTCCCCGCTTCTCTAGTCAGAGAAGCACATTCGACAAAAACAAAGCTTTAAGCTTTGGGGAATCCATCTCAGAGCCTTGTGTGGAAAAGACAAAGGAAACTAGCACTAGTAATGCCTCAAGTTTAAGTAGAAGCATTACCTTTGTGAAATCCTCACGTAAGGAAGAACAAGTTCAACCTGTCTACACTGCTCCATTCATACTCATAGGAGTAAAGGATCTCATGCTGGTCTGGGGTTCATAAAAGAGAAGAGTAACCTAACCTCTACTCATCAACCTCGAAGAATCGTAGAGTCAAGCAAGACCAACTCTACGAATCAACTGGGAAGGTACAATAGAGGTAAGGCACACTCATCACTATTTATGAAATCCAAGGACACGTGGAAAAATGAGAATCAGCTTTAATGTAAGGATAATTAAAGAACCACACAAGTCCAAATGGAGGATGAATCATCATACACACACAGCACGCATCATACTAGGTGTTTTATATGCAATAAATATGGTCACAAGGCTGCCAAGTGTTATTATAATTCCATGCATGTGAGACCCAAGATTAAACAGATTTGGGTCCCCAAAGGCACTAACAAAGAAGGACCCATGCAAATATGGGTACCAAAATGAAGGTTCAATATTTTGACAGGAAAAGAGCTCCACGATCACTACACGGTATCTCGGACAAAGGATGCTCAAGGCACACGATCGGAACAAAGCCCTCTTATCTAACTACATAGAAAAGGAGGGTCCCTCACCATCTTTGGAGACAACGCACGGCAAGACAAGAGGATGGGCTCACCGGCAATGGTGTGCAAGATCTTTCAAAGAGAAGTAGCATATGTAGAAGGTCTCCAACACAACCTTCTAAGCATCACCAACTCTCACGACAAGGGTCATCAAGTGACATTCCTCAACAACCAATGTCAAGTCGTAGATTTGAAGACATCCGTCAGAAGCTAACCGGACAAGAGAAGGAAATGTTTACACAAAGGATCTTGGTCAACTAAGCTCGATGAGACAATATGTTTTCTCGCAAAAGCATCTCAAGAAATGAGTCAAGCATGGCATAGACGGTTGTCTCACTTAAACTTCAAGAGCATGTCCAAACCGGCATCAAAAGATCTCAGAGAATGGCCTACCTAAGTTCAACTTCATAAAAGAAAGGCCATGTAATGCCCGCTACTTGAAAGCAAACCAGAAGCTCATTCAAAAGCAAACCGCTAACTCTATCGACAAGCCCTCGCAGCTGCTTCACATGGATCTATTTGGGCCAATTCCAACAACTAGTCTTGAGGAAAAAAAGATACTCTCTAGTTATAGTCGACGACTACACCAGATTCATATGGGTATTCTTCCTAACTTCAAAGGATGAAACGAGCTCTCAATTAATCAAGATGTTCAGACCGGTGATGACGAACGAGAAAGGAGAGAAAATCAAGGCATATAAGGAGTGATCATGGCAGCAGAATTCGACTTCTCGTAAATGGACCGACGCATAACGAAAGGAGAGAAAATGAGTGATCAGAAACTGGAATCACCATAACTTCTCACCCATTAACTCCTCAACAAAATGGAGAATGAAAAAGAAAGAATGTAACTTTGATAGAGGTCGAAGAACTCTACTTGCAAAGAAAGACATCCGCTCAATACTTCGGGCGTAAGTCGTCAACACCGCATGCTACACGCAGTAATGCAGATCACTAATACACTCTACGATCAAGAAGACGCCTCTATTTAACCGTGGAAAGGAAGAAAGCTAAGTGTCGCCTACTTTCATTTTTTCTACATGCATGCTACATTCTCAACAATGGAAAGCAAAGATTCGACAAAATTTTAGCCCAAGTCGACGAAGGAATCTTTCTTCGATATGCCATGCATAAAGAAGGCTTACAGAGTGTTCAACAAAAAGACACCGAGTGTTGAAGTCTCAATTCATATCATCTTCGATGAAACAGACTCGCATAACACAAGATTTCAAAGACACTACGACCGATAAAGCAAGTATACACTACTTAATGAAATCGTCGAGCCCAACACTACGATCAAAGTGCCGATAATGAAATCATCGAGCAACAAAATGAAATCGTAGAGAGATCTATGCAAGACAATGAACCTCCACACCAAGAAGAAGAAATAGATCTTCAAGACTTAAGACAAGAAGGCATCAGATGATGTCCCAACCCAGAATGAGATGGGTTAGAGATCACACTCGTGGATCTAATCATTGGAGATCCGAAAAGCTAGAGTCAAAACAAGAGTCTACTCAAAATGAATGCTTTTATCTAAGCTTCCTATCACAAATGTAACCAAAGAAGATAGAGGATGCTATGGAAGACTCCAGCTTGATAGAAGTTACGCAGAAGAACTCAACCAATTTGAACGAAGAAAAGTATGGAGATTGGTACCAAGACCAAAGAGTCATCCTCATCATTGGAACCAAGTGGGTCTTCGTAAACAAAATGGATGAGGATGGAGTTATAACCAGAACAAGGCAAGATTAGTGGCAAAGGGCTATTCTCAAGAAGAAGGCATCGACTACGATGAGACATTTGCACTGCTGCTGATCGAAGCCATCGTAATCTTTCTTGCCTTTTCACGCTTCACATGAAGTTCAAAGTCTTTCAGATGGATGTCAAAAGTGCATTCCTAAATGGAGAACTCCAAGAAGAAGTCTATGTAGAGAAACCTCCGTGTTTCATCAATCCATCTCTTTCAAATTATGTTTATAGATTAGACAAAGCCTTATATGGTCTTAAACAAGCACCTAGAGCATGGTATGAAACACTAACTAACTTCTTAATTGAAAATGGGTTTACTAGAGGTAGAGTAGATACACACTATTTTTAGAAAGCATAAAGACAAAGTCTTATTAGTTCAAATATATGTTGATGATATTATTTTTGGTTCATCGATGAAAAGTTATGCAAAGATTCTTCTAAGTCGATGCAGAGCAAGTTTGAAATGAGCATGATGGGTGAGTCAATTTCTTCCTCGACTCGCAAGTAAAGCAGATCGATGAAGGAATTTTTATAAACCAAGCCAAGTACATCAAAGACTTACTCAAGAAGTATGGCATGGAATCATTTCTCCCATGAAAAAAAACACCAATTGCTCCCCGCAACCAAGCTCGATAAAGATGAAAAGGGTAAAAGTATTGATATAACTCAATACATGAGGTATGATAGTTCTCTTTATACCTAAATCGCCAAGAGACTGCATATAATGTTTGCAACATGCATATGTGCTAGATTTCGTGCTAACCCTAAAGAGTCACATTTATCCGTCAGAAAGAGGATCTTCGTGTATCTCAAGGGTACACCTTACTGGGGCTTTGGTACCCCAAGGAATCCTCATTTGAACTAACAGATACACAGATGTCGATTTTGCAAGATGCAAAATAGATAGAAAGAGTACCAATGGCACTGTCAATTGCTAGAAACAGATTCAGTGTCCCGGTTTAGCAAAAAGCAAAACTCAAGATTCACTTCAACCGCAGGTTTAATACATTGTTGCCGGCAATTACCGCTGTGCTCAGATCCTATGGATGAAAAATCAGCTAGCTGACTATGGGTTTGATTTCAAATCTATTCCCATTCACTGTGATAACACAAGTGCCATAGCAATAACTCATAATCCTGTTATGCATTCTAGACTAAGCATATAGAAATAAGGTATCACTTCATTAGGGATCATGCAAAATGGAACTATATCTTTACAATATATCCCCACCGAAAAATCAACTTGCTGATGTTTTTACAAAACCTCTAGATGAATCCAGATTTAATAAGTTAATAAGTGAGCTAGGCATGCTAAATCTTCAACCATAAAATATATGCTCTAGATTGTGCTAACCATATATGTATACAAAGGTCGAACTCAAAATCGTAGACATGATCAAGGGAAGTCCACGATCGTAGAGTCGAGAGAGAAAACCACCTCAACGATCGAAAGTAAAGACTCAAACATCATAGAGAGCAGACTCAACGACGACAAAAGCCTCATCAACAAAGCAAGAGTACACCCCGTGATGATAAGCTTCAAAACAAAGCAATCCTTCCGATAAGCGCCTCAGAACAAACCTAACCTCGACTCACTCCAAGAGGTTGGCCCTTCCCGAGTTGCCTTAAAAGAATGCTTTATCAAAACTCATCACAAGGATCAGATGACTCGACGATCGAGAGATCGACGATAATCGATGGACGATGATCAGATCGCATAGATGATGAATGATCGAGATCGACGATGATGATAGATCGATACGACGATCGATCGATCGTGACTCGACGATCGTAGATCATAACTCGACAAAGGCAAAGCACTCAACGATCACTAAACTACCTCAACGATCGTAGTCCTCCCTAAGGACACCTCACCAAGGAACCAAGGGCAAATCAAGTACAATCCTTAATCGACGACAAAATCGTAGAGCCAAGCAAAAGTCGACACTCATCCCACTAAGAAAAAAAAAAGAGAGAGGAAGTTACAAGTACAAATTGAAATCGTATTTTTTTGAAATCAAGTTCAAAAGATTATCTCTCTCCCATCCTCTCTCAAAGCAAAAAACCCCTAACTCGTAAGAAAGCTCACCGAATCTCACTTCCAGCTAGAAAATCAATGGCGCCATCCAGTTGTTATCTCAAAGTTACGACTCTGCTTTTGACGAATTCAAAACAAGCTCAACCTAAGTTTCACAAGACTCTGCGCCATCAAGAAGAAGGTGTCTCAAGAGGCTCAAGCATACATACATCGATATACCCCAAGTCGGGTAAAAGATTTCTACAAAATGGTGTGTTTGAAAAAGACACCATCACTACAAGAGTAAGGGAAGTAGAAATCGATCAAGGCGTAAGACATCAATCTTGCCCTAGGTCTCAAAAATGAAGGGCATCCAAATACAGACACAAGATAGATTTCCAAGAGGGACTAAGAAGAATGCATCACAAGAAAAACCCCTCTGTGAAAGGGTACAAGAAGAAGGAGTTCCCACAGAGGTATGAATTTTTGGCTGATATTATTGGGAAATGTATATGTCAGAAGAGCTCGTGTCACGACTCACAACGAAGTACAACTTAAGCTCACGACGGCCATGTATTATGGTATACAACTCAACTATGGAGCCCTATTGCTCGAATGGATTGGTAAATGGATAGTCAACTGTAAGAAATCAAAAGCCCTCAGAAGATGCTATATGGGAGATTCATAAGCATCATTCTACACCGCCCGGGTGACAAAATTGGGGATGAAGAAGGAGAAGCTATCAACCCAAATAAAGCGAACGACAACAAAAATTGCTTGAAAATTGGAAGAGGAACCCAATGAGAGTATGTTCGAATGATGATGTAATCCAAAGTGGAAGAACGGGGATCCAAGAACTCAGCCTTCCAGAAACATGTCCGTGGTCGTGGAGATCAAGAAGAAGAAGAAATCAACAAAGAAGAACCCTCCGTCCTTACCGTAAAAAGCAAGGGCAAGAGGAAGCTAAGGGCTAGACCGGTGGAAGAGCCTCAAGGATCTACCATCGATATACCGTAGAGTCCTCTCGATATAGAGACTCGAGGATGCTAAGGAGAAAGCAAGAAAGAAGATGAAGTGAAGATGAGGATCAAAGCTACCATATCCCAGATCCTCAAGAAAACAAAGTTGGTCATAAGTCCAAAAGGCCATCAACCACCTTAATCGTAGAGTCTCTACTGCTCAGAGACCGCACTCAAGCACGGCAGGCAAGGAGGTAGTAGCTTCAAGCATAGTGGTCGCTGAACAGGACAACACCGAGGTTCAAGAAAGTCCTCAAGTCGTGGCTAAACCTAGCAAATCAAAGAGAAAGTCGGTCAAGAAGTACATTCTTGAAAAATAAAAAAGTGCTCAAGAAGGAAGCAAAAAGAGTATGGTTGCTAAGAAGGAAATATCCAGAGCAAGTCAAGAGGACAATGCTCCAAATTGAGGGGAGATCCCCAAATTTCTCATGATAGAGAATACACCAATTGAGGGGAGATGCTCAAACTCAAGAAGATGCTCCAATTGAGGGGAGTTTATGAGCTTACAAGAAGATGATCAAGTTGAGGGGAGCCTCAAGATATCTCCATGGCGTAAGAAGATGTCCCCGCCCGTAAATGAAGAGGAACCTAGTAAAAGATCATCAAGAGCCCATCGAGATAATGGAGTCCTCCAACGAAGACAGAGAGAGAGAGAAGAAGATGATGATGACCTTCAGATCACCGGTGTGGGCAGAGATGGGTATGAAGCTATCTCTACAATCGATGTTCTCATACCTACCCATGATGCCATATCATCAAGCCCAAATCCTAAACCTTGGGATCACATGTTCGAGTTTCAAAGAGTATCCAACCATCTCAAGATTGGCTCATGGATTTCTGTGGAGTTTCAATTTTGCCAAGAAATTGCTTACCAACAACTCTTCCTCAAAGGATAAACTTGAGGTACTATCTATCCCTACCCACTTCAGAGAGTTAATCACTTGCCATCATCATCATTTAGTCAATTCTATGAATTCCTCGATGGTTGGAAGTGATTCTTAATCCAAGAATCAATTTCCAGTCAGCAGTAATCCCAAAATTTTCAGAATCGAGGAACCAAATGCAGCCAACTTTATTTTGCTTCCACAAACCACCATCTCTACGATCTATGACTCTAGCCCAGTCGTAGAGTCCCAAATAGAAATCGTAGAGCCCCATAGTCTAAACATTGAAACTCAGGCCCCTCCATCAGACATATCATCCTCCACCTCAAATGACTATTTTGGTCTTGATCTTGCTCTCTACTCCATGCAAGATCAGTCTCCTTTCCATCCAACAATCCTCAAACCAATGATACTCTCCCAAATCTACCCATAAAGGATGACTTGAAGGAAGCAACCAAGGACATGGTCAAGAACATAGAAGAAAGCCCGGAATCTCACTCCGACCTCATTCATATCCAACTGAATCAAATGATCATAGCTGCAAATAACTTTCCTGGTACTATGAATGCTGAGCCTACAAAGAAGCTGAGGGAAATTATCCAAGAAATTCTTAAGAGCATGAAGGACAGAGATGAGATTCACTTCAAGATAGCCACCAAGCAAAGATAGGCTGTTCTTGAAATGCAGAAAAATCAAGAAGTTCAAAATAAACTTATGCCGAGAACATCATCAACTTGAAAGCCTCACCAAGAATTCCGTAAATCTTATGTCAATCAGAACGATGTAATGACATTGTTCTTCTCGCCCTCCAAACAAAGAAGCTAGATCGAAAAAATAGATCAAGGAAAGTCGAGAGGACATTGCTCGCATACACAAAGCCAATCGAACGAGCTTGTCCAAGGAGTGAATCGACTTTTTTGCAGACATTCAACCCTCGATGTCGATATAAAGGGGGGAGAATAAAGGAAAGGAGTTCAAGGAGCATTGTGGAGATCAAGGCAGAGGCAGAGAGGAGGTCAAGGAAACCAAGAAAGGGAAGAGGACAATTTTCACGAAGCCCTCCCGCAAGACAGCTTCCACCAACAGATCAGACGATCAAGCAATCGACTCAACGATCCGATCAACAGAAGTCTTGATGGCTCACCTTTAAGAAAGAAAAGGGCCAACTATCACCACCAAATGTGACCACCACAGCCTAAGAATGCCAATTGAGATCCAAAGATTCATGAATAGGCATGATCACAACCCGATAGTAAGTCCAAGTGAGCCGGAAGAGTTAGCCGTAAGAGATGAAGCGAAAGCAGAAAAGAAGGGCCGAGGAATATGCCAATCCACCTCCACCAAAAAAAGGTCAAAGAAATAGAGATAAGTTGAAACTTTAAATTTTATCGATGTAAAGCTAAACCGCAATATTTCTTTGAACATCAATAAATTCATGCTTATTTCTAGAAATTTTAACCGCTTCAATCAAATACTAAGTCATGTTTAAATTTCCTCGCAAATGCATCTAGACATTAATAATCATGACAACAAATCTCCTTGGTTATGTCAACATCAAATAGGGGAGATTGTTGGGAGAATGCATATTATGATTTGATGTTTTAATGTATATGCTCATGATTATTTGTAAAGTCCTTCAAGTAAGATATGTACAAGGACTTAGTGATAGATCAAATTTGTTAGGTCGATCTAAGCTTTTAACGTATCATTCATAATAGAATGTATAGATAGAAAGATCAAAGTGTTAGTAGTTGATCTTGAGATGTAATAGATAGGCTTCAAGAAATCAGAGTGTATAAATCCGATCAACATTGCAAAAGTCAAGGCGTAAACGTAGAGCTTCAAAGATCGAGTGTGCACGCCTTCAAGGACCTCTTCAAAATTGTAGAGTGGTCCCAACGCTTCACGAGCCAACTCAACGATCGTAGTATGTCAAGGAAACGTAGAGTTTACAAGTCAACGATCGTAGAGAGTGAGCTCTAAACGTAGAGAGTTAGAACCTAGCAAGCAAAGATCGTAGTGTGCAAAGGTTTAAGAGAAATCAGTAGTGCTCTCTCTACCGATAGCATCGATCAAGCACCAAGGCGACAAGTCACTACGATCCGAATCGTAGAGTATCACGATATAAATCGTCGAGCATCATCTCGCCTTATGTCAAAAACGTCGAGCCTCATGATATGTGTGAAGACAGATTCCAACATACGAGGAATGGATTCTAGACGCTGCAAGACTCATCAATCCCAAAGTAATATGAAATATCCTTAGTATGCAACAAAGAAGCGATCAAGAAGCTAAGGAAAGTACCATGGTAGGTGGGGCAAAACACCTTTTCGTGTGTTAGGTGAGAAAGCAAATCATCAGGTCAATGGGCCGTAATGCGCTTTTAAGATGTGCGTAAATGTCTCCATCAAAGATCGTAAAAGTCAAATGCATTTAATGCCTCAACGGATGGATCCAATCTGATAGTTTTCAAGATCACATATATGCAAATCGACAGATGAGAGAGAATCAAGCAAGCATCGAACAAACAACGTGAATAACTCTCAAGCTCAACTCTACGATCCGAGAATTTGCAAAGCTTGCTCACTACTCAGCTTCTTTCAACAAGTGCTTAAACAAGAATCGAGTAGCAAACCATCAAGAACTCAACATCTATCAATCAATCAAGAAGAGTACCAAGTCTCATCGGACTTCAAGAGTTCTAAGTGAATCAGAAGAGAGCCAAGTCTCGCTGGACTTCAAGAGTTCAAGAGTGAACTAAGAAGTTCTTGCAGATCGCGGGTCTAGAAGGAATCTCTGTGATTCAAAAGTTGTAAAAGACATCCTTAGTGGATATCCTACTCGCTGAGTAGTAAGAGTGGATCAGAGCTTTAAGTGTGCTCAACCACTTAAAATGATTGTGTCTTTTTACATTCATACTATAATCGCTATATCTCGCCATAATCGCTATAATCGCCTCACTCTCATAACTCCATCGCTTTGTAAAGAAGATTAAAACAAACATAAATTCCGCTAAGTTTTAATCATCATTAAAGAACAAGTTTAAAACGAAAAGATTTTTTAAATATCTATTCACCCCCCCCTTCTAGATAACTATTGTGCCAACTAGAACTTCAAATATTCATCTTTGCACTACATGCCAAAGATATTCATTTGTATCATCAGTTGGTAATGTTCATCTCAACACCTGTCCATCTTTGCACCACGTCCAAAGATATTCATCAGGTAATTATTCATCTTTGCACTATAGGCCAAAGATATTCAGTTATATCATCATTTAGGACTGAGGATGATAAAAAATATCTTAAAAAAATGAATCTAGTGAGATAAAAGGACAAAGATTAGGGATTCGTACTTCGGTTTATCCAAGTTCAAAAATACTCCATAATAATCAGTTGTGGAACAGAATTCAAGAATGAAGATCAAAACATGAATACAATCAAAGATAGTAACCATAATAGACAACTTGGACAAAGAAAAGAAAATTTAATTTTTCTATGAATAGTGCTTTATTCGTGAATAGTGTCGTATACGTGAATAGTGGCGTATACGTGAATAGTAACCCCGACACGAAAAAGTAGAAATTTCACAAGAAAAATCATACTTCGTGAATCGTACTAGTGAATAGTTCTATATTCGTGAATAGTACCGTATACGTGAATAATGTCGTATACGTAAATAGTAACCTCGACATGAAAAGATAAAAATTTCATAATAAAATTGATACTAATATTTTGGTATAATGATATTGAAAGAAATAATATAATTTACGAAAAAAATAACATCCCTTACCTCAAAAGAATAGTACTTCTGGCTGAAATATCGGATATAATGCTGAGGGAAACTTGCACTGAATAGTAACTCTCAAAGTATCTAAATACTCACAAAAATATGCTTGATATTATAGAGAGAGAAAATTTCAGATTCTGGTGTGATTTTCAATTCTAACTAAGCACCCTTTATAGAAAAATGCCAGAACGCCAAAGCAGACTAAATTAATAAAATATTAATATTCTTTAAAAATTTCCTACGCACACCTTCTTGACCAAATTCATCACACCACCAATGGGGCCCACCAAATTCAGCATTTTTCCACCAAAACTAAAAGTGGGACCCACCCATATTTTTAATCAAAAAAATATTTATTTCTAAAACTTCAATAATTCATAATAAATAACACTTTTATCAGAAAAATACAAATTTTATGTCCATTCTATAGGAAATTTAATTCTCTACAACTTTGTAGAAGAAAGTCTATTCAAATTCTAAACGAAAAATGACCGAAATCCACATACGGACGATTTTCAACACCTCTATTCCGACGAAATACTGATAAAACACCTCAGCATTAATTCTTTCATATATATCCACATAAAATAAATATTTTTTTTATCATATAAATCAATAATTAATTATTCACAAATAATATTACAGAATCACAATAATGATAACCAGGTCGTTCCCAGGAAAGAGGGGGCTTTCCGATAAGGATTTCTTCTTACTGGCGCGCAATTTGGTGACCAAACATCTTTCCTAGATAGAACTTCCTTAGACATTGCCAATAATAATATTTGATAATATTATTCAAATAATATGAATTATTGATCTGATAATGGGAAATATTGTGGAGTGACAATTATTGAAATAACAATAATATAAAATATCAACGTATCAATTATTGAATCAATAAAATAAAATATTGAACAGTAATTACTGTAACAATTATTGAGTAGTGCATTCTTACGTAAGAATCAATAATTCAAAAATACTATGCAATACCGTTTGCTACTGTGCAACAACGCGTATTACTTTACTTTACCCACCAGGTATTCCAACAGTTTTAACGATAACAACTACGCCGTTATTTATAAAAAAACTCATACTTGTCGTTTTCTTCATCCGACATTATTCATTATGGGCCCATAAATGGTTTCAAGGCTGTCGCATTTAATATTCCCGACAACAAGAATATTCCACGACCAAACGAATATTCCCTGACAACAATGAGTATTTTATAACCACTTGCTTATTTTGTAAAGTTTGTACATTTCACCCATAACTAAAGTATTATATCAAATTAACATCTTATTATTTCAAAATAATGAATAGAGAAAATTCAATTTTATTTATAAAAAGTTGGGGTCTTACAATAAAATTTCGTCCTTGAAATTGACGTACGTACCTGGTGTTTCGAAAAGGTGAGGATACCTCGCTTTTATTTCCAATTCCAACTCTCAGGTCATTTCCTCAATAGCATGGTTACTCCACAAAACTTTGACTTGTGGTATAACTTTTATGCGTAGGACATGCTCCTTCCTATCCAAGATCTTGACTGGTACCTCCTCATATGTTAAATCTCCGGCTATCTCGTCTGGTTGTAACTCAATAATTTGGTTCGGGTCTTTCATATATTTATGTAGTATGGATATGTGAAACACGTTATGAACACGAGATATACTTAGCGGTAAAGCGAGTCTATAAGCCACAGTTCCTACTTGATCGAGGATTTTAAATGGACCAATAAATCGAAGGTTTTAGCTTTCTTCTCTTCATCGACTCTTACTTCTGGAATTAACACATTCTTGTACTTTCTTCTTCATATTTATCAGCTCCGGGTCTTGACCAGCCTTAACTTTATCGATTAAAGTCAGTTCTACGCGTATATTTGACATCATCACGTGGGTCCCTAGAGTCTTTAACTCTATCTCTATCATTTGTAAATTATATGAAATGGGTTTTTGTGTTTGGAAATATCGCACCCGTACCCGCATACAATCTTCTACTCAACGCGTCTGCTACTACGGTTGCTTTTCTAGGATGGTATTATCAGAACAGGTGCTGAAATGAGTCTCCTCTTGAGTTCTTGAAAACTCTTCCCACATTCCTCGCTCCATCCGAATTTTGTATCTTTATGAGTCAGCTGAGTTAATGGAGTGACGATTCCAGAAAATCCTTCCACGAATCTCTAATAATAACTAGCTAAGCCTAGAAAGCTACGTATTTCAATTACTGACTTAGGTTGCTCTCAACTGTGACTCATATCCCAATCTTGGATAGCACGTCACAATGACACCTATCAATTTACCACCACACGAATATGGCGTCCCCTACAGAGAGTATGGCTTTGGTGCTTTCCACAAAGGAAGTCACCAGATAGAGGCTCGGGTACCAACTCTTGTAGTTGGGTTTTTAACTCATGAAGTTCAATAGGAGCCATTCGATATGAGATTTTGGAAATGAGTTTTGTACCGGGTTCAAGGTCGATACAAAATTTGATATCACGCTCTGGGGGTAGGCTAGGAAGTTCTTCAGGAAATACGTCAGGAAATTCACTAACAACAGAAATATTATTCAAATCTGACGTATTTTTGTTCAAGCCCATGACATGGGATAAGAAAGCTTGACATCTATTTTTCAATAAATGAATGGCTTTATGGCTTGATATGACAGTGATTGACTTTAGTGGTTTGGTTGCTTGAAATCGCATAATAGGTTGATTAGAAATATGAAAACTAACAACCTTACGAAAATAATCAATTTTACCATAATGAGTGGTTAACCAATCAATCCCTAAAATACATCAAATGCAAGTATCTTTAAAGAGATGAGATCAACAGGTAATGTGAGTGTGCCAACTTGAATCAAGCATGATTTATAAACAGTGGATGTAATGAAAGTTTCTCAGAACAGAGTTTCAACAGATAAGTCAAAGTCTAACTTCTCCAAAGTCAAGTTCAAACGTTGAGCACAAGCAGGAGAGATAAAAGAATGGGTAGAACCGGTTTCTAATAAGGTATAGACTTTGCAAGAGTTTATAATTAGCTTACCTGTGATAACTTCATTCGGTTCCTCGTCACGAAAAATGCTCTCCCTTAAACTACCGACTTTGTTTTGTCCGTAGTCGCCTTTGGTGCCACCGTCCCAGCTGGACTTGACTTTGCTACTGGACAAAATTGGGCTATATGACCATCTTTTCCATAACTGCAACACACCTTGGAAGGCTGTGAACAGTTTGGACTTATGTGTCCCTTCTCTCCACATCTGTAGCATCTAACTGGCGGTCTTTCTCCTCCCCTAGAATTTATTAACGATCTTTGGTGTTCTTCTGGCCCGATGTCTTCCCGTCATTGTTGAATCTTCTCTTTTTGAAATTTTCACTTGACTCACCTCTCCTATTGTCTTGGCCATGATTACCACCGAAGTTGTAAGACCCCAACTTTTATAAATAAAGATGAATTTTCTATAAATATTATTTTTGAATATTATGGAGTAAATTTGATATAATGTTATAGTTGTGGGTAATATTTATAAATTTTGCAAAGTAAGCAAGTTGTTATAAAATATTTGTTTGGTCTGGGGAATATTCTTTTTGTCGGGAATATTCGCATTGCAAGCACAATCATTGGTGGACCCCCACAATGTAATTATTGTCGGATTGATCGAGAAAACGCATAAAAACACACTTTATGAAAATAACTACGGAGGTGTTACCGTTAAAACTATTGAACTACCCGTAGTAAAAGTACAATGTCGATGTCTGGTCGCATAGTAAAGCGCATGGTATTGATTATTGATGCTTACGTGAGAAGACACTCAACTATACTCAATTATTGCTACAAAGATGAATCTTTGCATCATATCTCTTATATTATTGATTCAATTATTCTCACAGTATCATCTGTATAATATGTTATATTATTAAATCAATAATTGAGACGACAAGTTATAAATGATTAATAATTGTTGAAAGATTAAATATGTGTTGATTAAAAATAAAATAATTTGTGGTAATATTTATTCAATCCTTGATGTATATAAAGAGTCTATTATGAGACGTTTGTGGTAAGTTTGGTTATTTTATGGGGGCCCATATGTCATCATCTAAGAGTCTCTTCGTCAATAGTAATTATCTTCGTCAATAGTAATTACCTTCGTCAATAGTAATTACCTTCATCAATAGTAATTACCTTTACCAGACGTCAAACCACTTGACGTTTCATATTACAGACGTCGAACCAATTGTCGTTTCACATTACAGGCGTCAAACCACTTGGTGTTTCACATTACAGGCGTCAAACCACTTTTCTTTTCACATCACCAGTCGTCAAGCCACTTGCCTTTTCACATTTCAAGTGCTAACCTAGAAATCTTCTATAAATAGAGGTCTAGTGCTTCATTATTTTTCACAAATTCATTCAAGCTATAAAGAGAGAAAGTATAGAGAGAATAAGAAAGAAAGAAGAAGAGTATTCTGTTACTACACTACTGCAGTATTCAATCTACTACTAAAGTAAGGGGTGTTATTCTTTCTTATTCATGAAGAGAATCATTGTTATTCCATTGCTTATTATTCATTTGAATAATATGTATATGCTGGTTTACCCTATACTTGGTGACATTCTTTATTATTCTCGTTGGAACATCCCTGCCAGGTGCAAATTTTGTTCGACTGTGTAACGACCCCAAAATAGGTCCATTCCATCCAACCCATTACGAGTCGCCAAATATATGGTACGAAAAACAACTACAACTTTATTACAACAATTGTCGTGCAAAATACAACAACACATATATCTTTGTGAGTTTGGATACCAATATATACCAAATGTAACTCGGACACCAACTTGGATAACACGTCACCACGACACCTTACATAAAGGTACAAATAAAGCTGCTGTTTTAGAAATTAGAATCTTTGGGAAGTGCTCAAGGAAACCTTCGTACATGGGAGGCCATGCTTTTAGGTTATGGTAGATATCATATGGCCACAGAATTATCCTTGGTTGACCCAATAGACCCCAAAGAAAAACAAGAAGATTACTATCATATTCTTCCCAATGGCAAGTCTTTTCTTGACATATCATTATCTCCACTGTCTCTAATTGGGTATTATACTCCAAACAAACACCAAGATTATATAGGTAGTGCTTGTAAATATACTCAGCAAGTGGATGAGCACAACCATGCCTTATGATAACACGAGTTTGTATGTCATTAGACATCTTGTATGATAGTGACAAAACACCCTCCCAAAGTTAAATTCACCTCACCCTCAACATCTATAGACCACCATTCTATTCCCTCGCTATCCCCCGCTCGACCCAGCTACACTTTTATTACCTGAAAGGAATTGTGAAACAAAAGGGTGAGCACAACTAGCTCAATAAAGAATATTATGACTAAAGATAAATAAATTATCAATAGTCTTCATCAGTAATAAATCAGAGATTTAGAACATATGGTAGATGATAAAACTTTTCAACCATAGTTGCGGTGAACGAAGCAATCCATTAAAAAGAGTCAAATAGACTATAAAGTCTATTGTCTTCTCCACATTAAAAGTCCACCAACAATATTTTATCCCTCGTAACATCAATCAACGGTTCCTTTTCCACAATCATATGAATAACTCATAATCATAATTGTGATTCTAAATTCCTCTTCTCATCCGGGACGAAGATAATTTTCATCACTGTCTTTACGAAACATCAAATATCATGGTTATACCAAATCACAGCCTCATTCATAATCATACTAATAAATTCATCTTTGCACCACGGGTCAAAGATATTCATCAATGATTCATCTTTACACTACAAAGCTAAAGATATTCAACAACAGTGTCATCTTTGCATTACGAGCCAAAGATATTCATCAATAATTCATCTTTGCACTACAAAAGCTAAAGATATTCAACAACAGTCATCTTTGCATTACGAGCCAAAGATATTCATCAATAATTCATCTTTACACTGTGCTAAAGATATTCAACAACAGGTCATCTTTGCACAACGAGCCAAAGATATTCATCAATAATTCATCTTTGCACTACAGGCTAAAGATATTCAACAACAGGTCATCTTTGCATTACAAGCCAAAGATATTCATCAATAATTCATCTTTGCACTACAGGCTAAAGATATTCAACAACAGGTCATCTTTGCATTACGAGCCAAAGATATTCATCAATAATTCATCTTTGCACTACAGGCTAAAGATATTCAACAACAGTTCATCTTTGCATTACGAGCCAAAGATATTCATCAATAATTCATCTTTGCACTCACAAAGCTAAAGATATTCAACAATGAGTCATCTTTGCACAACGAGCCAAAGATATTCATATATCAAAGAAATACATAATCATTTCAGAAGTTATATAACAATAATTATAACCATGTTGATCAATTCACCTTTGCACTTAAGCTAAAAATATTCAATTGTAAATTCAATGGTCATGATCATACCAGTCAACAATTCAACTTTAGCACTCTTGGCCAAAGAGAACCTATGGTCACGATCATACCAATAATCTACCCATCTTTACACTCAAGTCAAAGAGAAATATCATCATTAGGGTTATAAGAATGTTATATAAAACAATATAATCAAAACATGGTTTTAATTTCAAGAGTAAGATTCATAAATCAACGATAATTTGGTCGTCCGGAAAAAGAAACCAATTTTATTGTGAATAGTACCGTGAATTGTGAATAGTAACTCGTGAAATAACTCGTGAATAGTCTCGTGAATAGTAACTCATGAATAGTAATCGTGAATAGTATTCGTGATTCGTACATAGTACCGTATATCACGTAAATAATGTCATATATCGTAAATAGTATTATATACATGAATAGTGTCGATACATGAATAGTCTTAGTATCGTGAATAGTAACCCCACTCAAAAAGATAGAAATTCCACAAAAAACATCTTCACGCTTCATGAATAGTACTCGTGAATAGTAACTCGTGAATAGTAACTCATGAATAAGTAACCTGACATGAAAAAATTCCAAATTTGATAAAAAGTTCCAACCAATATTTCAGCATAATGATATTGAAGAAATAATATCATTACGAAAAAAAAATAATATCCCTTACTACCCCTTACAATCCCTTACTATCCCTTACCTCAAAAAGAAAGACTTCGACGGGATATCGGATATATTATGAAGGAAACTTTGCAATCAAGAATAGCAACTCACCAAGTATCTAAATACTCACAAAATACACTTGATAATCTAGAGAGAGAAAGAGAGAAAGAGAGAAAACTTGTTTCTGGTGTGATTTTCAATTCTAACTTAGCCCTCTATTTATAGGAAAATGTTAGCCATTACCAAGCAGACTTGACTGCCACACGATGGCTTTTACGCTACTATTCCACCCACCAAAAATCAGCCATCTTCCCCAACAACCAAGAGTGGGGCCCACTCAATTCTAGAATTTTCCACCAAAACCTAATTTAGAATCGGTTACCTCTTAAAATTCATAACAAATCATACGTTCATTTTAACGGTTCAAAATTTGTGGACATATACTCAACTTATATATGTATAACATATCCAAAAATTACAACAATCCAACGGTCGGATCAAAATTTATAACTTACATAATATAGGTGAAGAACACCGATTTTTGGACTATCAGTCCTTCTGGACCGATTTTATTCAAAATTTCACCACGAAATATCTACAAAAAATTTTGGGTGATTCAAATTTCTCTGATTAGCTTACTTCTAGGGCTTTTCTTTTGATATATGGCTCATCTCTTAACTCATTATATATTAAAAGAGTTATGGATTTTACAAAATCAAGTAATAAACTAATTTTACGAAAATCCCATATTTTGTTCTCCATTTCGACAACAAATCTTGATAAAACACCTCATCTTTAATTCCTTCACTTAAATACATAAATAAATCCATCATTTATATCCACATCAAATAAATATTTTCTTATCATATAAATCAATAACTAATTATTCACAAATAATATTACGAGAATCACAATAATAATAACAACCGGTAGGTTCTCAGGAAAGAGGGGCTTTCAATAAGAATTTCTCCTTCTTTGGCGCGCGCAATTAGGTGACCAAACCTCTCCTTGATGAACTTTCTAGACATTGCCAATAATGCTATCTAATAATATTATTCAAATAATATGAATTATTGATCGATAATGGGAAATCTTTGTGCGATGATAATTATTGAACAACAATAATAAAATATCAACACGGCAATTATTGAATCAATAAAATAAAATATTGAATAAGTAATTATCGTAACAATTATTGAGTAGTGCCTTCTCACGTAAGAATCAATAATTGAAAAAAATCTTGTCAGGTAATCTGGTAAGCATGTGCAACAACAACGTATTACATTTTACTTTACCAACCGTATATTCAATGGTGTTAATTTGAACGATTACGCCGTTATTTATAAAAACTTAATTTTGTCGTTTTCTTCATCCAAGCGCTTATTCTATTATGGGGCCCAAAATGGTCTGCTGGTCGCATTTAATATTCCCAATGGAAAGAATATTCCACGACCAAACGAATATTCCAAACAACAATGAATATTTTATAACCACTTGTGTATTTTAAAAAAAAAATTCATATATCACCCTTAACTTTAACTTTTATCAATTTAACCATTTCTTTGAATAGTAATTATAAGAAAAATTGAATACTTTTATTTCATAAAATTAGAGGGTCTTACAATCTCCCTCATGAAATTTCGTCCCCGAAATTTACGTATTCTGAGTATTTCAAAGAGTTGAGAATACCTTGCTTTCATTTTGATTCTATCTCCCCGTCATCATGATTTCTCCATTGCTCATCTCCGTATTTGAGATATCATTCTAGAATACAACTTCAAAACAAGGGTTAATTTAACAAATTAACATATCACATAATATCCCGATATTATGGTGACCAACAAATAAGCTTAGGTAGGACACACTAGCAAAGGATTTACTCATCTCTCCCTCCTAGTTCTATTCCCGATCTCCGCCGGAGATCATATCCCTAAGCTCGATACCATTAATGTAATTTGGACACCAACTTGTGTCAACACCTCACATTGATACCTATCGGTTTGCCTGCAGAAGCGGCGGCCCCTACGGAGAGAGTCGGCCGCTTTGCATCCCCCATCAACAGGAAGTCACCAATGAGAGTCTCGGGGCTCTTTACTTATAGCTCGATACCAATATGATACTAATGACCCAAAATAGGTCCATTCCATCCAACCCATTCTCGAGTCGCCAAATATATAGTACGAAAAACAACTACAACTTTATTACAACAATTGTCGTGCAAAATACAACAACACATATCTTTGTGAGTTTGGATACCAATATATACCAAATGTAACTCTGGACACCAACTTGGATAACACGTCACCACGACACCTTACATAAAGGTACAAATCAAAAAGCTGTTTTAGAAATTAGAATCTTTGGGAAGTGCTCAAGAGAAACCTTCGTACATGGGAGGCCATGCTTTTAGGTTATGGTAGATATCATATGGCCACAGAATTATCCTTGGTTGACCCAATAGACCCCAAAGAAAAACAAGAAGATTACTATCATATTCTTCCCAATGGCGAGTCTTTTCTTGACATATCATTATCTCCACTGTCTCTAATTGGGTATTATACTCCAAACAAACACCAAGATTATATAGGTAGTGCTTGTAAATATACTCAGCAAGTGGATGAGCACAACCATGCCTTATGATAACACGAGTTTGTATGTCATTAGACATCTTGTATGATAGTGACAAAACACCCTCCCAAAGTTAAATTCACCTCACCCTCAACATCTATAGACCACCATTCTATTCCCTCGCTATCCCCCGCTCGACCCAGCTACACTTTTATTACCTGAAAGGAATTGTGAAACAAAAGGGTGAGCACAACTAGCTCATAAAGAATATTATGACTAAAGATAAATAAATTATCAATAGTCTTCATCGATAATAAATCGGAGATTTAGAACATATGGTAGATGATAAAACTTTTCAACCCATAGTTGCAGTGAACGAAAGCAATCCATTAAAAAAGAGTCAAATAGACTATAAAGTCTATTGTCTTCTCCACGTTAAAAGTCCACCAACAATATTTTATCCTGTAACATCAATCAACAGTTCCTTTCCACAATCATATGAATAACTCATAATCATAATTGTGATTCTAAATTCCTCTTCTCATCCGGGACGAAGATAATTTTCATCACTGTCTTTACGAAACATCAAATATCATGGTTATACCAAATCACAGTCCTGTTCATAATCATACTAATAAATTCATCTGCACACACGGGTCAAAGATATTCATCAACGATTCATCTTTACACTACAAAGCTAAAGATATTCAACAACAGTCATCTTTTTGCATTACGAGCCAAAGATATTCATCAATAATTCATCTTTGCACTACAATTTAAAGATATTCAACAACAAAGTCATCTTTGCATTACGAGCCAAAGATATTCATCAATAATTCATCTTTGCACTACAAAAGCAAAGATATTCAACAACAGTCATCTTTGCATTACGAGCCAAAGATATTCATCAATAATTCATCTTTTCTTGCTTCATAAAGCTAAAGATATTCAACAACAAGTCATCTTTGCACAACGAGCCAAAGATATTCATATATCAAAGAAATACATAATCATTTCAGAAGTTATATAACAATAATTATAACCATGTTGATCAATTCACCTTTGCACTTAAGCTAAAAATATTCAATTGTAAATTCAATGGTCATGATCATACCAGTCAATAATTCAACTTTAGCACTACTGGCCAAAGAGAACCTATGGTCACGATCATACCAATAATCTACCCATCTTTACACTCAAGTCAAAGAGAAATATCATCATTAGGGTTATAAGAATGTTATATAAAAACAATATAATCAAAACATGGTTTTAATTTCAAGAGTAAGATTCATAAATCAACGATAATTTGGTCAGAAAAAGAAACCAATTTTATTGTGAATAGTACCGTGAATAGTAACTCGTGAATAGTAATCGTGAATAGTAACTCGTGAATAAGAACTTCGTGAATAGTACTCGTGATGATTAGTACATAGTACCGTATACGTAAATAATGTCATATACGTAAATAGTATTATATACATGAATAGTGTCGTATACATGAATAGTGCCGTATACGTGAATAGTAACCCCGACTCAAAAAGATAGAAATTCCACAAAAAACATCTTCACGCTTCATGAATAGTACTCGTGAATAGTAACTCGTGAATAGTAACTCATGAATAGTAACCCCGACATGAAAAAAATTCCAAATTTGATAAAAAGTTCCAACCAATATTTCAGCATAATGATATTGAAGAAATAATATCATTACGAAAAAAAAATAATATCCCTTACTACCCCTTACAATCCCTTACTATCCCTTACCTCAAAAGAGCAGCACTTCTGACAGGATATCGGATATGACGCTGAAGGAAACATGCACTGAAGAATAGCAACTCACCAAGTATCTAAATACTCACAAAATACACTTGATAATCTAGAGAGAGAAAGATAGAAAGAGAGAAAACTTGTTTCTGGTGTGATTTTCAATTCTAACTTAGCCCTCTATTTATAGGAAAATGTTAGCCGCCAAGCGGACTTGACACCGCTACACGATGGCTTTACCGCTACTATTCCACCCACCAAAAATCAGCCATCTTCCCCAACAACCAAGAGTGGGGCCCACTCAATTCTAGAATTTTCCACCAAAACCTAATTTCCCTAATTTAGAATCGGTTACCTCTTAAAATTCATAACAAATCATACGTTCATTTTAACGGTTCAAAATTTGTGGACATATACTCAACTTATATATGTATAACATATCCAAAATTACAACGATCCAAGTCGGATCAAAATTTATAACTTACATAATATAGTGAAGAACAACGATTTTTCGGACTATCAGTCCTTGGACGATTTCATTCAAAATTTCACCACGAAATATCTACAAAGAATTTTTGGGTGATTCAAATTTCTACAGATTAGCTTACTTCTAGGGCTTTCTTTTTTTATATATGGCTCATCTCTTAACTCATTATACATTAAAGAGTTATGGATTTTACAAAATCAAGTAATAAACTAATTTTTACGAAAATCCCATATTTTGTTCTCCATTTAAACAAATCTTGATAAAACACCTCATCTTTAATTCCTTCACTTAAATACATAAATAAATCCATCATTTATATCCACATCAAATAAATATTTTCTTATCATATAAATCAATAACTAATTATTCACAAATAATATTACAGAATCACAATAATGACAACCAGGCAGTTCCCAGGAAAGAGGGGGCTTTCCAATAAGAATTTCTCCTTACTGGCGCGCAATTAGGTGACCAAACCTCTCCTTGACAGAACTTTCTAGACATTGCCAATAATGCTATCTAATAATATTATTCAAATAATATGAATTATTGATCTGATAATGGGAAATACTGTGCAGTGATAATTATTGAACAACAATAATAAAATATCAAACCAGCAATTATTGAATCAATAAAATAAAATATTGAACAGTAATTACTGTAACAATTATTGAGTAGTGCCTTCTCACGTAAGAATCAATAATTGAAAAAATCTTGTCTTAATACCGTGTCTTCTTGTGGCAACAACGCTTTTATTACTTTACTTTACCAACCGGGTATTCCAACGGTGTTAGCATGAGCGATTACTACCGTTATTTATAAAAACTTAATTTTGTCATTTTCTTCATCAAGCGGTTATTCTTTTATGGGGCCCCAAAATGGTCATTTTGCTTACTGCGTCATGCGAATATTCCCCCAACAGAAAAAGAATATTCCACGACCAAACGAATATTCCCCAAACAACAATGAATATTTTATAACCACTTGTATGTATTTTGAAAAAAATTCATATATCACCCTTAACTTTAACTTTTATCAATTTAACCATTTCTTTGAATAGTAATTATAAGAAAAATTGAATACTTTTATTTCATAAAATTCGGTCTTACAACCCGGTTCCGTTATTATTATTACATTGGAATAACTCGCTACATCACAAGTACCGCATGCGTGGTGATTTCTTTTGTTATTCCATTCTTTATTATACTCAGTTGGTTAAAGTTTTGACTTCTATACTCCATGAAATTAGTAGAATATCCTTGATATTTTTTCTTCATTTAGTATTTTTTCAAGGAAATATTCTTCTGATCATTCTTGAATTTTACTCTACAAAGCAGTATCATGTTGACAATTTGGACATAATTAGTTCCTGGATAAATTAATTCTTGTACTTGTTTTATTGAATTCTTATATCATTGTCATCATCCTCATGTTTATATTATGTTGAAAGTCATCTATGGCCTGTATTGCATAGATGGACTTGGTATGATTATGACCGGGGATTATTGATTGTAATCATGGACAAGTAATGTTACAAATGATGTGGTAAAAGTTATCATTGGCCCTTAGTGCATTAATGGATAGTTGTTGGCATGATCATGACCATTAATGAATACACGAATGACCTTGGCTGTAGTGCATGGATAATTTGTGGCCGTGATACTAAAGAATATCCTTGGCCATAAATGTAATGGGTGATTCGATGATGTGGATTATTTATTGTTGAGTCCAGTGATAAAAGTCATGAAAAACCTTTTAAATCATAAAAGATAGTAGATTTTATTCTCTACTTGACTCTTTTAATGGATTGCTTGTTCCGCTGCAGTTAAACTTGATGTTGTTATATTCTATCAGTTCAACACTGTTGAAGGCTAATGATAATTTATTCTGCATTATCTTAGTCATAATATTTCTTCTTGGGCTAGTTGAGCTCACCCCTTTCTTTTCACCATTCTCTTGAAATGAGAACATAGCGAGGACTAGTCGGAGTAAGGAGTGACGGTCCAGAGGATAGCATTAGTAGTCCTCACTATTCTGTAAAATAGTGTGTTAAGAATTGTAATGAGGACTCCTTTTGAGTTTGTATAATCTCTTGTAGACAATAATTGTATTCAAACTCACAGTTATGTTTTGTCGTATTGTACACGACAGTTGTATTAGTAAGTTGTATTTGAATTTTGTACCATGTATCTAACGACCCAAGATGGGTGATGTATACCTAATTTTGGGGGCGTCACAGTTGGTATCAAAGCTTAGGGATATGATCCCTGGCTAAGATGTGAGAATAGTCTTAGGAGAGAGGCGGAGAATTCCTTCGCTAGTATGACCTACCTAAGTTTATGTGGTATTTAATTGGTCGGTCAGAATTTAGGGATAATATGTTACATGTCAATTAACCTTTGTTTTGTGGCAGTATCTGAAAATGACATCCGAGAATATTGAGAATAGCAATGGAGCACAGGCGATCGTTGATTCACCACATATCAATAATCAGGATAATGTGCATCGGGAAGGCGACAATCCTCACGTGCAAACAACAACATCGACCAAATGATGAATGATCAAATGTTGGGGCTTTTATGCAATTTATGCAACAATGAAAGTGAGAGCGGCTCCCGTCCAAAATGCGGTGTGGAAACTTTGGAAACTCTCGGGCGGTCACCGCTAAGCAGATTCAAGGAGCTGGGACCCTTTGAGTTTAAGGGAGAGCCAAAACCACTTATGGCGGAAGCATGGTTAAAGTAGATCACCAAGATATTTGATGTCTTGGGATGCTCGAGGATCAAAAGGTTCCTTTTACGCCTTTATGTTGCGGAGAGGCAGATTCTTGGTGGGAATCGGTAAAACGCACTCAACTTCTTGCGATCTTGAAGATGTCTTGGGAGAAGTTCGAGAGTACATTCAACGACAAATACTTTCCGAAAGTATTCCTCACATGAAGGAGGTGGAGTTTATCAAGTTGGAACAAAACAATATGGCCACCGTGTCGCAATACGAGGCTAAATTTGCGGAGTTATCCGGTTTTCGCCCCACTTGGTGGATAAAAGAGAGAATGACACGGATGTTTTAAGAGGTTTGAAGTCGAGATACGTTAACATCTTATTTCTCATAAAGCGTGTTTATATTCGAGGATGTTGTAAATAGGGCCCAGTTAGTGGAGCGCGCTAACGAGTCAACGCAACTAAAAGAGAGCAGCCGGCAAAATGATAATACCAGCGAGAGAAGTCATCAAAGCAGTGACAACAAGCGTGGAGGGAATCAACAAGCCAGAAATGGTAACCACTTCGGTGGTAATCAGGGCCAAAACAATAAGAATGGACATTTCGTGAAGAGGAGATTCAATAATGATGGAAAGACGTCAAGACCAAAGACTGTCGTTAAGGAAGGAGAACGACCACCTATCATATGTTTCAAATGCGGAGGAGAGGGCACATCACCAAACTAGCGGCGATCTTAGTCAAAGCATGTTATAATTGTGGAAGAGAAGGTCACTTAGCCGATTTTGTCGTTCATCAAGACAAATTCAACTAGGATGGAGGCACCAAAGGTATTCGGAAAAGTCAAGCTGGTAGTGCAAGGAGAGCATTGGTTGTGACCTCCCGAGAAAGCAAGGAACCGAATGAGGTCATCACGGGTAAGCTTATCATAAACTCTAACGAAATCTATACTTTATTTGATACCGGTTCTACCAATTCTTTTATTTCTCCTACTTGCGCTCATCGATTAAATTTGATTCCGGAGAAATTAGACTTTGACTTATCTGTGGAAACTCCGTTGGGAGAAACCTTCATTACATCCACTATTTATTAGTCTTGTTTGGTTCAAATCGGTACCCTCACACTACCTGTAGATCTTATTTCATTGAAAATACTTGCATTTGACGTGATTCTAGGGATTAATTGGTTAACTACTCATCATGCAAAAATTGATTGTTTCCGTAAGGTTGTTAGCTTTCATATTCCTAATCAACCTATTTTACGGATTCAAGCGACCAAACCATTAAAATCAATCACGGTCATCTCAAGCCATAAAGCTATTCGTTTAATGAAAAACGGATGTCAAGATTTCTTAGCTCATGTCACAGATTTAAACAAAAATACGTCAGTTTTGAACGATATTTCTATTGTTAATAAATTTCCTGACGTATTCCCCGAAGAACTTCCTGGCCTACCCCCTGAGCGTGAAATTGAATTTTATATCGACCTTGAACCCGGTAGAAAACCCATTTCCAAAGTCCCATATCGAATGGCTCTATTGAACTTCGAGAGTTAAAGACCCAACCGCAGAATTGTTAGACATCGACTTTATTCGTCCCTAGTACTTCTCCTTGGGGTGCTCCCTGCTTATTCGTGAAGAAGAAATATGGGAGTATGCGACTTTGTATTGATTATCGGGAGTTGAATCATGTCACCATCAAAATAGGTATCCATTGCCACATATTGATGACTGTTTGACCCGGTTGCAAGGAGCCAAATTCTTTTCAAAGATTGATCTTCGTTCGGATATCACCAATTGAAGATTAGAATCGATGACATTCCAAAGACGGCTTTCAGAACTCGGTACGGGCATTATGAATTCCTAGTCATGTCCTTTGGATTGACTAATGCTCCTGCTTCCTTCATGGATATGATGAACCGAGTATTCAAGGAATATTTGGATCACTTTGTGGTCGTCTTTATTGATGACATCCTTATTTATTCCAAAAGCCGTGAAGATCATGAGCAACACTTGAGGCTGACACTCCAAAAGCTTCGTGAATACAAGCTTTATGCCAAGTTGAAGAAATGCGAATTCTGGCTTGAGGAAGTAGCATTCCTTGGGCACGTAGTATCAAGTCATGGAATATCTGTTGACCCAGCAAAGATTGAAGCAATTCAAAGCTAGGAGCAACCTAAATCAGTGACCGAAGTACGCATCTTTCTCGGTTTAGCTGGTTATTATCGAAGATTCGTGGAAGGATTTTCTCGAATTGCTACTCCATTGACTCAGCTGACTCGAAAAGATACAAAGTTCAGTTGGAGCGAAGAATGTGAGAAGAGTTTTCAAGAACTCAAGAGGAGACTCATTTTAAGACTGCTCGACAATACCATCGCTCGGAGGATTTGTCATCTCGGTGATGCTTCGGGCAAAGGGTTGGGATGTGTTCTCATGCAACATGGAAAAGTCATAGCCTATGCCTCAAGATAACTCAAAGAATATGAGAGGAATTATCCTACTCATGATCTAGAGTTGGCAGCTGTTGTCTTTGCACTAAAGATTTGGAGGCATTACTTGTATGGGGAGAAGGTGGAGATCTTTACGGATCATAAAAGCCTAAAATATTTCTTTACTCAAAAGGAACTCAACATGCGACAACGACGTTGGCTTGAATCTGCTGAAAGATTATGATCATACCATCCAATACCATCCTCGGAAAAGCGAAGCGTAGTAGCCGACGCATTGAGTAGAAGATCATATGCAAGTACGAGTGCGATCTTGTCAACGCAAAGGCCCATTTTGTGTGACTTGCAAAGGATGGAGATAGAGTTAAAGACTTCAGGGACCCATGTGATGATGGCGAATATACGAGTAGAACCGACTTTAATCGATAAAGTTAAAGCTGATCAAGTTACAGACCTGGAGCTGATGCGTATGAGGAAGAAAGTGTAAGAAGGTGCTATGCTGGAAGCAAGAATCGATGAAGAAGGAATACTTCGAGTCAAATCCAGACTTTGTGTTCCTAACGACCTCGATTTAAAGTATAAAATCATGATGGAGGCGCACAACACATTTTGCAATCCATCACAGGAGTACCAAAATGTATCATGATATTCGTCATACATTTTGGTGGAGCAATATGAAGAGAGAGATAACATTGTTTATCTCAAGGTGTCTAACTTGTTAACGAGTTAAAACGGAGCATCAAGTACCAAAAGGTCCATTGCAACCACTTGAAATTCTAGAATGGAAGTGGGAGCACATTACCATGGATTTTCATTCACGGTCTTCCTAAGGTTTCTCAAGGCATAGATGCGATTTGGGGTCATTGTTGATAGATTGACCAAGTCTACTCATTTCTTACCGAAATGTAGAAACTTATACACTTGAACGTCTTGCTCAGTATGTACATAAACAAGATTGTAAGGCGCATGGTATCTTTGGTATCCATAGTTTCGATCGAGACCCAAGATTCACTTCACGATTTTGGGTTAGTTTGCAAAAAGCTATGAGCACAGACTTACGATTTAGCTCGACATATCATCCTCGGGACGGACGGACGAAATGGAGAGGACTATTCAAACTCTTGAAGATCTATTAAGACTCTGTGTCCTTGATTTCAAGGAAGTTGGGACAAGTTCTTACCATTGGTGGAGTTTTCCCACAACAACGAGTTATCAATCAAGTATTGGCATGGCTCCATTCAAGCGTTGTATGGAAGAAAGTGTCGTTCTCTCTATCTTTGGGATGAGGTGGGTGAAGCAATGTTGTTGGGATCGGAGTTGGTACGTATGACTACGGAAAAGATTCAAACGATCCGACAACGTATAAAAACCTCACAAGATCGACAAAAGAGTTATGCTGATCTTCATCGAAAGGACGTGGAATTCGATATAGGAGATCATGTGTTATTGCGAGTTGCTCCATGGAAAGGATTTACGAGATTTAGAAAGAGAGGAAAACTCAATCCTCGATTCATCGGCCCATTTTAAATCCTCGATCGAGTAGGAACTGTGGCCTATAGACTCACTTTACCGCCAAGTATGTCTCGTGTTCATAACGTTTTTTATATATCCATGTTACGTAAATATGTGAAAGACCCGAACCACATTATTGAGTTAGAACCGGACGAAATAGCGGAAGATTTGACGTATGAAGAGGTTCCTGTTCAAATCTTGGATAAGAAGGAACATATTCTATGCTCCAAGGTTATACCTCAAGTCAAAGTTTTGTGGAGAAACCACGATGTTGAGGAAATGACTTGGGAGTTAGAATCTGAAATGAAATCAAGGTATCCTTACCTCTTCGACATACCAGGTACGTACCCTAATTTCGAGGGCAAAATTTCATAAGAAGGGGAGGTTGTAAGACCCCAAGTTTTATAAATAAAGATGAATTTTCTATAAATATTATTTTTGAATATTATGGAGTAAATTTAATATAATGTTATAGTTGTGGGTAATATTTATAAATTTTGCAAAGTAAGCAAGTTGTTATAAAATATTTGTTTGGTGGGAATATTCTTTTTATCGGAAATATTAAATTTACTCAAGCACAATCATTAAGTGGACCCTAATAATAACGGAATTATTGTCGGATTGAGAAAACGACAAAAATAATTTATGAAAATAACGGCGGAGGTGTTACCGTTAAAACTATTGAACTACCCGGTAGTAAAAGTACAAAGATGTCTGGCGTGGTTGCATAGTAGCAAGCGCAGATTGATTATTGATGCTTACGTGAGAAGTCACTCAACTATACTCAATTATTGCTACGAGAATTGTCGCATCATATCTCTTATATTATTGTTTCAATTATTCTCACAAGATTATCATCAGATAATATATTATATTATTAAATCAATAATTGAGGCGACAAGTTATAAATGATTAATAATTGTTGAAAGATTAAATATGTGTTGATTAAAAATAAAATGATTTGTGGTAATATTTATTCAATCCTTGATGTATATAAAGAGTCTATTATGAGACGTTTGTGGTAAGTTTGGTTATTTTATAAGGGGGCCCATATGTCATCATCTAAGAGTCTCTTCGTCAATAGTAATTATCTTCGTCAATAGTAATTATCTTTGTCAATAGTAATTACCTTCGTCAATAGTAATTACCTTCGTCAATAGTAATTACCTTTACTAGACGTCAAACCACTTGCCGTTTCATATTACAGGCGTCGAACCAATTGTCGTTTCACATTACAGGAGTCAAACCACTTGGTGTTTCACATTACAGGCGTCAAACCACTTTTCTTTTCACATCACCTATCATCAAGCCACTTGCCTTTTCACATTTCAAGTGCTAAGCTAGAAATCTTCTATAAATAGAGGCCTAGTGCTTCATTATTTTCACTTAATTCATTCAAGCTATAGAGAGAAAGTATAGAGAGAATAAGAGAGAAAGAAGAAGAGTATTCTCATTACACTTCTGCTTGAGATTCAATCTACTACTAAAGTAAGGGGTGTTATTCTTTCTTATTCATGAAGAACTGCATTGTTATTCCATTGCTTATTATTTTGTTGGAATAACATGTATCGCTGGTTTACCTATACTTGGTGACATTCTTCTATTATTCATTGGAACATCACGTGCATGTGTTTTACAGGACTGGTTCCGCTTTTTATTATTATTCTCATTGGAACATCCTGCTTTGTGTGTTTTACATCGGACACGGGTTTCGTCTTTATTATTATTCCATTGGAACATCACATGCGTGTGTTTTACACAGGACCTGGTTAAAATCTTTATTATTCTCATTGGAACATCCCATCGGTGCGCAAATTTTGCACGACCCGTTCCGTTATTATTATTCATTGGAATAACCTTTGTCATGCTGGCACCGCATGCATGGTGATTTCGTTTGTTATTCCATTCTTTATTATACTCAGGTTGGTTAAAGTTTTGACTTCTATACTCCATGAAATTAGTAGAATATCCTTGATATTTGTGCTTCATCCGAGATCTTTTCAAGGAAATATTCTTCCGATCATTCTTGAATTTTACTCTACAAAGTAGTATCATGTTGACAATTTGGACATTATTAGTTCTGGATAAATTAATTCTTGAACTTGTTTTATTGAATTCTTATATCATTGTCATCATCCTCATGTTTATATTATGTTGAAAGTCATCTGTATTCTGTAGTGCATAGATGGACTTGGTATGATTATGATTGAGGGATTATTGATTGTAATCATGGGTAGTAATGTTACAAATGATGTGGTAAAAGTTATCATTGGCCCGTAGTGCATTGATGGACAGTTGTTGGCATGATCATGACCATAAATGAAAACACGAATGTCCTTGGCTGTAGTGCATGGATAATTTGTGGTCGTGATACTAAATAATATCTTTGGCCGTAGTGCATGGGTGATTCGATGACGTGGATTATTTATTAAGCTGAGTCCCAGCAATAAAAGTCATGAAAAACCTTTTAAATCATAAAAGATAGTAGATTTTATTCTCTACTTGACTCTTTTAATGGATTGCTTGTTCCGCTGCAAGTAAACTTGATGTTGTTATATTCTATCAGTTTAACACTGTTGAAGGCTAACGATAATTTATTCTGCATTATCTTAGTCATAATATTTCTTACTGGGCTAGTTGAGCTCACCCTGTCTTTCACCTTTATTCTCTTGAAATGAGAACATAAGCGAGGGACTAAAATGGGAACGAGTGACGGTACCCGAGGATAACATTAGTAGTCCTCACTATTCTGTAAAATAGTGTGTTAATAATTGTAATGAGGACTCCTTTTGAGTGTGTATAATCTCTTGTAGACAATAATTGTATTCAAACTCACAGTTATATTTTATTGTATTGTACATACGCAGTTGTATTAGTAAGTTGTATTTGAATTTTGTACCATGTATCTAACGACCCAAGATGGGTGATGTATACCTAATTTGGGGGCGTCGAAGTGGTTACCATTTTTGGTATGATAATTTCCTCCACGATGATTATCATTGTCCCCAATGGGTCATGCCACCGTGCGATTATTATCGTGTTGTTGGTCGTTATCTTTTGGTTGAGTCGACTCATAATCCCGCTCCAATAATCGAGCCCTATTCACTACATCCGGAATCTGAAACACAGTTTGTGAGCAATGAGGTATTAACGTATTTCGGGTTTCAAACCTCTCAAAAACATCCGCGTCATATGTTCCTCATTCTCTACTAAATGAGGTGCAAACTTGGATAACTTCGCGAACTTAGCCTCGTACTGGGACACAGTCATGTTGTTCTGTGTCAGGAATAAGCATGTGAATGATATTCCTATTTACATATGATTTGATTATGATATATATGAATGAATATGCAAGTATTTTTGTATTAAGAAAAGCTGTAAAGTCCTTTGATAGATAATAGAAACATATGTACAAGGACTTAAAAATGAATTGATCAAATGTGTTAGGTTGATACTACATAAGCAAAACAGACTTTGTAAAGTCCTTAAAAGAAATGATGTACAAGGACTATAAATATAGAAA